>VXBZ01008240.1:350015-366410 GCA_013399135.1 Heliornis fulica
GCCTCGTAAAGAGGTCATTGGAAGCGGTTGCTTAGCAACCGTCGGCCCGCAGCGACCGTTGGGGCTGCGAGTTATCCTGCGAGGAGCTCTGTGAGGAACGCCGCCATCGCGCTTCGGCGGACAGTTCGCGCAGTCCGGCTCTGCTGTGTCCTCCGCTCGCAGAGGTGGGTTCGCTGAGGGCCGGGCGGCTGCGTCGTGGCGATGGGAGTGGGAGCAGGTAGGGAAACGGCGGCCGCTTGGGCCAGGGCCTGGGCATCTCTCTCGCCCCTGGGCAAACTGAGGAGGCTCTCGCGCGAGGTTTGGTGAACTCATTGAAAACCTCGTAATAACGCTTGTAGACTTCAAACAGGACCTGTCAGCGCTGGTGCCGGTGAGGTAGGAAGGGTGGTCACTTCTTCCAGATGCTCTGTTTCAGGGCTGCTGTGAGCCCTGCCTGGGGTCTCTGCCCTGGGTGAGGGGTGCAGCTGCTGCTTTCCCTTTTGCAGGCTCACCCAGTGACCAAGTGTCACGGACATAGCTGGCCAGACAGACTGCCACAGACAAGGTGCTGCCTTCAAGAGCACTTACACAAAGCACGGATAAGTCCCTTTATTCCTCTTTGGCTGATAGGGATAAAAGTTCGCTAGTGCAGGCACACACATGCACCACTCTCTAGGTTCACAAACACACACGTTTGCAGGTCCCCTGAGCACGAGCATGGCCCCTCTGATCAGCATCCCTGCATGGGTCCCAGGCATCCTTACTTGCTTCATGGATTTCCTACTTGCCCTCAAGTTCGGCTTGGTGCTCACTAGTAAACATCCATTCACAAACTTGTCCCTTGTGCACAAATCCCCTTGGGTGTACCAGCATAGACCTCTCTGCCTGCCTGATACCCTGGCCTGGACCTGAGGTCCCCCTTCTTGCTGTCTATAGTCCAGCAGCCAACACCACAAGTCAGGGGTGGCCATGCCCCTGGTCTGACTCCAGCAGCTGGCACCAAATCCACTCATGCTGGTTTCCCCAGTAGCTCACACTCTGGGTACAATGTCTGTAGGACCCTCCCTAGACCCAGAGGGCTACAACCGTTCCAACTACTGATGGACCCTCACTCCAGCGTCTGACACCATGGGCTGCAGGGCATCCCTATGTCCCATCTGAGTCCAGGAGGTTGCACCAGGTTTTTTTACACAGATCTCACTAGTACCTGGCACTTAGTCTGTGCAGCACACATACAGACAGGTTGGAAAGTGAGATTACACAGTGAGGTAGTTAAAATTTAATAAGAAGATATAAGTAGGTAAGACAGGGCTCAGCCGGGCAAACATACCGACTGGCATTGTTTTTATACATGACCATCCTCTTTTATACTCCTTTCTATTACCATCTTTATGGCTCCCTGCTCCCCTTCCCCTGTGTTTCCCTCATGGGTGTGCACAACTCTGTCGATTCCTGCACCCCTCTGAGGTCCCCCTGGTTTATAGTCTTAGAGTTGTAAAGTCCAGGGGGATCTTCCTGGAAGTGGTTCCTGTGGTTTCTTGATAGCCCATCAATCAATGTGAGTGGTGAGGTTTGTTTCTTGTCATGGTCTCTATGTTTGTGTTGTCAGGTCTGTGTTTCTGTATATTTTCTTTCTGTTTTTCCTTTCTCCCTTGGTTTCCCAACTGACAAGTTCCCAGGTCAGATAGCTGTGCTAGAATACACATTCTCAAATTCCCACATGCCCCCATCAATTTGTGTGACAGACCAGGTTTGGATCTCATCACTGCCTCCCTCCTAATTTACTGGTCAGGTTTGTGTCTTCCATATGCTCTTGTTCTATGTCTTTCTCCCTTTGTTATCATCGCTCGTTGCACTGGAAAAGGTATAAGCATTACAAAAACTACCCTATGTAAGCCCAGGCTTGTTAGGACTCCATGGAAATTGTGTTATGATTGGCCTTAAAAAACTTTTCCTAAAGCCAACACGGAGGTATGTTAAATTTTCCCCTAAATTAAGGGGAAATTTTTGTCATTTTGGTGAAGTCCACTTCACTGTTCAGCAATTCCCTTTAGATAAAAAGTATTACGCTGAATATTCACAGGCTCTAAGGAGACCTTAGAGAGTTTTCTAGTAGCAAAACACAGGAAAGCTACAAGGTGGCTGGTTATCAGTGACTGTAGTGATAGTACAAGGGGGAATGGTCTTAAAATGAAGGAGCACCTTTTTTTTTTTATTATTTAATACAGTTTGAGTTTCATCTTTTCCCAGTTCTGCTCTGTTCAGGTTTAGCAGTTGACTAGCCTGTTCACTGTTTCTCAGCAGATTGAACAAAGGAGCTTTGTGTGAGGAGCAGTAAGTGCAGATTTTGATGGGGCAGGGATAGGATAGAGTGAATTTTGGGAGGTTGTGTGCCTTGACTCCTTTTCCCATCCCATATATTTCTTAAGACCTCTTCTTCGACATCACCACTGTGGCCGTGTGACTAGCAGTGCATTATCTCTCCTCTCCCTTCTTCAGTAACAGTTCAGCTCTTCATTTTGTGGTTCCCAGTTTGGTATCCCTTCAGTAGGATGTAAGACAAAACTGAAATACTCCCTGCCCCAAAGAGAGGACAACTGTGAGGACATAAAATAAAACATACTGTGTTTTGGGGCACTTTGTTGTTTTCTTTTAATGCTTCAGTATGCACAAATATATTTAAGGTAGGTTAAGGTGTATACAGAACTGTAGGTGAGTTTGGTTTGTTTCAGATCAAGTAGTACATTTAATTTGTTTCCAACTGCTTGTAAAATGTTTATATTTTTAACCTCAGGCTTTGAGAGGAAGATATATTATACTGTAATTCCTTTATTTATTTTTTTTCTATCTCTTTTTATTGGCCCCTAACAGTATTGTTCTCCTCTCTTCTCTATTTAATTTTGAAATGTTTAATTTCAGGTAAATATCTGAAGTTTCTGGAGTTATGGCTAAAGCAGACATCAAACCAAAATCTGTATGTCATGCCGAAAAATGGTCATATGATGTAGAGAATTTATACAGATTTCAGCAAGCTGGATATAGAGATGAGGTTGAATATAAACAAGTAAAACAAGTTGATACGGTAAGATTTAGTACTCTGCAAGGGGTTTTACTTTAAACTTCTATCTTGTGTTAAAATACAAATGTAGGTCCTGCATATTGGTTTCTGGTAACTTCTTTGTGAAGTTTCCCCATTACTCTGCAAATAGATCTGATAGGAAACTCATCCATCATTTGGGAAGTCAATCCTGTGTCACTGCTATCGACTTAAGTTTTACAGTTGAATGGTGTGGTGGCATCATCAGACTCTGTGCACACTCAAAACTCAGCTTCTATTGAAACTTTCCACAAGAGAAATATTTTATGCCAACCATGGCAAAGGGAGTTGTGCCACAGGCTTTTATCAAGCAGAACATCAAGAACTTGTGTCCTTCATCCCTACATGTAGAGTACTACATGTACACTACCGTTGATGACAATGCTCCCCAGTGTATCAAATGAGATAATGAATAGTGGCCGGATATTCAGTGGCTACTCGAGATTCAAAATAGCAACCAAGAGGTTAACACAGCAAACAACATATTATCTCTATTAGAGCTCTGCAATTTGTCTTCAAAAGCAGCATATTTAGTATGAAAAACGCTCTTCTGAAAGATCTCAACCTCCTGTGCAGAACAATGCTAAGAAAGTCGTGCCTCATCCAGTTAAAACACAGCAAAATTTTGATGTGCATCATAAGATTCTCTTGTTGTGGGCTCAGATACCACTGTAAAGGCTGTTGTGTAAATGCCTTTAACTGTGAAAAGGACATCCTGCAATTAGTGTGGTAGAATCAATTTCTTTAAGATTTATGGCAGAGTATAACCATAAACAATTAAACCTGATACACATTAAAGAGAGCCACTTAGTTGAAAATTAGCATGTGTTCTGCTGCCACGATCAGGCAGTGCTTCTTTCAACTTAAGCATTTTGAAATGTCTTGTTTATTCCATATTGTTTCCATAAATTAGTATTAAGACTTATGTGCTAAGGTTGTGTTTAGACAGAATATGCAAATAACTCAGCTGTATGTCTGAAGTGATAAGATCAGCGCTGAAACCATCACTTCTGGGATATCCAGTTAGAGAACTCGCTAGTTTGACATCCCATTGTTAACCCTGCCTGGAGGAGAAATAAGCTTCACATTACCTGGTTTTTAAGGTTCAGTCTGATTGGAAGAGTTTGAAGTGCTGATAGCTCCTAAAGCCCTAATGCTGTTGTTGAACATGCAAGTGCTCAAGACCTTACTTTGAAGCTTCGTGTTGTGGAACACTGAACGGCATCAGGCTGGTGCTGGTTTGCTGCAGGTCTGATCCTGCTGTCAGTCAGACTATGATACATATCACTCACTTTAGTTTTATGACACTGCTCATGAGCAGCAGTTTTTCATGGTCAGAAGGATCCTGAAGAAACCTTTCAGTCACTCTCACAGAAGTGGAATCTTTTAGCCTCTCTGGATAACTGAAGAGCATCAATGTTTTATTCCTGAACATGGTACTTTAAAAGCTTTGACTCTTTTAAATTAGTCTATCCATTTTTCTTAGACCCTTACTTCTAGACTTTTCTGATCACATAATTTTTAATACTAGACCAGAAAACTAGTTTCTGACATACTGTTCTTAATCTTTTTATTAAGGACAAAGCAAATTAATAGCAAAGTAATGTTTAGATGCAAATTATGTTTTCTATTAAAGTATACTTATATTCCTTGCAATGCACAACATGATTTAATGTGAGCATGTTCAAGTGAATATATATTTTTTTTATTCTATTCATAGGTAGAGTATTGGCCAGAAACTGGATTTGTTAAGAAACTCCAGAGAAGGGACAATACGTTCTATTACTACAATAAACAAAGAGAATGTGAAGACAAAGAGGTCCATAAAGTGAAAGTTTATGTGTATTAGCTTTGTTATTTTTCCAGTTTGTTTATATTTGGTAATGAATCTGTTTGTTAGAATCTGTAAGAAAATGAGATTTTGTAATCTGATTCACCTTGAGTATCAATGTCATTCTTGGGTAGAGGGGGAATACAGGAAATGTAGAGAAGCCTGGAACTACAGACATGGGAATTTCATTTTTTCCTGCTGTAACCAGAAGTCATATTATCCCCCATTTTCCTAGTTACAGATGTTTTAATGTAAAGATAAAAATCTGGTAACTGGGCATCATATATTTGGTTTAACTGTGTGTGAAGCCCATTGTAACTACAGGCACCAATCTCTATTCAAAGCAATGTAATCTGGTTGATGCTGGCTGATGTAGCTAGACCAAGAGACCGCAGCTGACACCTTATGAGATTATAAAAGGCCAAAGTGAGGTCAAAAGGCTAAAGTTCCCTTGGAGAACAGCAGGAGAAACACATGGAGGTTGTAGTGGAGGACACCAAACAAGTGATAGCAGAGACCAGAGCTAGAGCTGCAGATTCTAAAAATAGTTATTGTGATAGAAAGAATAAAAAAAAAAAAAGTCTTTCTGAGCAGGACTGTCTAAAGACTTAAATGTGTCAGTACTTTCTCTTATTTGATAAATCTGTAACTGACATTACTTGTCTACTAGCAGAGAGCTGTTAGCTTCTTGTGTCAATTAAAGTTTGCTAAGTTGTGAAAAAGTATCAGACGTGATCTGAGGAAGCTGTGCTTCATTTTAGGGGTGACACTGCAGTTTGTATCAAGATAAATAACATTTCTGAACACCATTACAAAACTCTTTATGGAACCTTAGTAAATTTCAAGAAAGATAAAATCTCACCTCTCCATTTTATTGCCTAGAGATGTGCTATTTTTGCTGATTTGAGTCATAATAAAAAGTAATTTTGTGAAAACACTTTTTGAGGTACTTTCATTATCTGTTGGTATTCCCCATGTCAGGGGATCCTGTGATGCTTTCAGTGACCATCTGCAGCAGCTCAACAAATGGATGATGGCAAGTGTCCCTGCTAGCAAGTGCCTGCAAGGCTGCAGGAATCAGGCAGGGCTCAGCCAGGTGCCTGTCCCGCCCAACAGACTGGTCACACACATCTGACCCCTCCATCCTTTCTCCTCACCACCTTCCCATAATTGTTCTGCCCTGATCATGCCCTTTCTTTGTTGTGGTCCTTCCCCATAACATCCCATAATAAGTTTCCTGCAGTCTCCCAGATGCCCTCAAATATCCCTTATTATTCCTGCTTTATCTTTCCTCCTTCTTATCAGCCACAAAATATCGGATTACGCTCTCCAAGGTTGGAGTAACTCTTAATGGCCCATCAGTCAGTGGTGACAGGCTCTGGCCTCTGTTATCTCTCTCATCACCCGCTCGTTAATGTTTGTCTTGTCTGTCTAGGTGTTTAACGTTTTCCTGATTATTTGTGATATCTATGATATGGAATAGTCCTTAACCAATTAACAGCTGCTCACATACTTCACAAGTCCTTGTGCCAACCTCCCCCAGGCACATGGCTTAGCTGCAGCATGAAGGACGATGCAGTGACACCTACTCAGCAGGACCTCTGTCCTGCTGCTGCAGAAGTCCAGGCAGTATATGGGCAGGTTGCAGCTCTAAGGGCATGGAGACAAAGGAAGGGAATACCTAAAATCAGGAGGAGGAGGAGGAGGAGGAGAAGGGGAGGGATGATCAATCACCAGATGCGTCAGAGCATTTGGCCAGCGATCCTGTACCCACAGAAAACTCTTCCCAAGCTGGCAGCAGCTCAGTTCTTGCTGGCTGGGGAAGCAGGATGTGGTCCCAGATCCTCAGTGCAGATGTTCATCCTCCCTTGGCAGCAGTGTCCCAATGCCTCAGCCAAGGGGAAGGTGTCCTGCTCTGGGGGATAAGCTGCTGGCAGCTGCTTGGTTTTGCAAGGGGCATGGAACAAATAGCAGGAGAACGGGATGTGCAGCAGGTTTTTCTGGTTTTGTCCAGGGTGTCTGGTGGATTTCAGCCATGCTGTGCTGTCCTGTCCTCAGGCATGGGCTGGTGCCAAACACACAGTGTTTGAGGAACTGCCAACACTGGGATGCAAGTGGGGAGGAACCAGCAGGCGGGCTGTGGGCACGAGGAGCTGGGTACCAGTGCTGGGAGAGATGGGCTGGGGCCAGGCACGTGGATGTGTTGGGCGGTGTTTCTGGATTGGGGAGCACAGTGGCCCTGAAGATCTGCCTCTTTCCATGGCTCTGGTCTCATGAAGCTACAGCCAGTGGAGCTCTCGCTCTGTAACTCTGTTCTGCAGCTGCAGTGGATAGAGCCCTGCTAACTCTGATCCTAACCTCCTTGGTGGATCCATCTTCATCTTCTTCAGAAGGAACTTGAGTAACAGCCCAGAGGGACCCTCTTTCTCTCCACTGTCTTCCAAAAAGGAGGAGGTCTATGTACCAAGGGCTGAAAGATCACTGTTCTGAGGAGACCCTCATTAAAAACATGAAATACCTCTTTGGTAGTCTATCACAGCTGTGGTTTCAACAAGTGAGAAAGATCATCATACTTGCAACTACAGAGATTTATTTAAAACATCATTGGATTAGTATTTTGTCAGACCAGAGCAATATTTCAAAAGAGAAGGAAGATTTATGCATCTGAAAGTTGAGTTCAGAAGAGATGTTCAGAGGAGATACTCATTGGCGGTATACATATAACAAGAAGATTATTGTGAATTCAAGAAACCAAAGAGATGTAAAAGCTTATCTATGTAAAAGAGAGTAAGAAGACAATAAAACATCATTGGGAAACTTTAGAAATTGCTTCTCTTATACTTACAATTTTACCATTTGCTTCCATCAGATAGAAAAACCTTCACCAAACATTCATAATGCCCATAGCAAAGTAGGAGGATCCATCCACACCAGGTGAAATAATTCTGTATTTAATTGTAACCAAGGATGATGGGAAGCATCACCTGGTAAATATAAATGTTTTCAGTTGAGAGCTCCAGGATCTCAAAGCCAGTAGCTCTGGACTCTCTAATTACTAATTTTTAGATCTAAACAAACACTGGAAAACTGGAGAGGTGTTGGAGGACTGACATGGTCAATATGGTCTGTGACTTAAATGGAAAAGGAATGTGGCAGGCTGGGTGAATAGTCTCAGAGGTAAGTGAGCTAAGTGGTTACACTAGGACTCTGTCAATATAGAACAAGGGGTGAGAAAGTGGTTTTCTCTACTCAGGTGATCAGATGTGTCCTGTCTGAGTTATAATCTGTGAACCACAGGGAAGATGGAGAAACAGGTGCTTCAGAGGTACTGTTCCTGGAACATCTTACTTTAGTGCCTGAGGACTAACACTGTTTCCAACTGCTACCATCCATCTCAGCACAGGGACTGGTGCTGTGTGAGACCCTGAGATGAGAGGTTCACACCTCTCACATGGGATGGAGCCCTCCATCCTCAGATCCTGTGAAATCCATAAACTTTTGATAACAGCCTCCCTATGCAAATAGGATTTAAATTACTCACTTTTCAATTCAGAGACTGTAGCTGCCATGGGTTTTGAATTACACAGCCCACAGAGAGGAGAAAGTCTGCAGCTGTGGGCAGTGCCAGCTGGAGATATGTTAGCAGTCTGGATTTCAGGCAGGTGGGTTAGTCATCCCGTGGCTAACCATCATGTCATGGAGCGTGTGCCTCAGGGACACCATGCTTGGGGAAGGAACCTCCTTCTCCTGGATGCCCTTGGCTGCCAGGAAGCCTTGAGATGGCTTGGGACATGCAGGAGTTACACAGACCCTGGCTGCTGGTGGGGTGACCTCTCCTGGCATGGTGGAGCGACCTCTCCTGGCATGGTGGAGCATGCTGGCTGAAGGAGAGGAAGGTTTTTTTCTCCCACATCTCTGCAGAGAGCACCACAAAATTCTGGACAGTATTTCAAGGACAGTGCCAAGGGGACCATATGCACCTCATGAGGAAGGATAAGGAGGGGGAGATCTTTCTTTTCTGTTCACCCTGTTGTGGAATGCTTAAATGACAAGACAGACAATCTGCAAAATCAGGATGCAGTGCTGTTCTGTGTCCTTCAGCACCTTATTAAAAGTAGCTTTTTTTTTTTTCCTCTTGAAAATGCAGTAACGATCCAGATTTCCTTGTGATGTCACTGCCACCGTCCCCAGCTGACAAGTGATGTCTCATTTGCAAACGCAGCAGATGAGACACTGGTTTCCCTGTGCTCTGGGTGCATGGGCCTCAGACACGGTGTCAGTCCTGCATCTGTACTCTTCAAAGGGATGTTCTGCAGCGGGCTCACAGGTGCTGCCCCACTTAAAGTCAGCCACCAGCCTGAAGAGAAGGGCTGGAAGCTGCCAAATTGCTTATGCATTATCAGAAGGGAAATGTTCATGATATATGTGTACAAATAAATATTCAATGAAATGTTGCTCTTTTTGAAGGTATTTTTTTCTCAAACAAAAATCTTACAGATTATTTTTTCTCTAAATCTTCTATCAAAAGTTGTGAATGTCAGTTCAGGCATGAAGGAGTGGGAGGGAAAGCTTCTGTGATACATTAGAATGTAAAAGAGGGAGAACCTACAATGCTCATGAAACTTGAATTGCTGGAAAATCCAAAGGAAAGGGAAAATTATAGTGACTAATTGTGATAGCACATCCCTGACTGAAAATTTCACCTTCTTCACTTCTGATCTCCCAGAACCACTAAATGTGAGAAAAGGAAAATGAAATCAGATTTGTGGTACCATTTGAAACTGCTGCCTGCATCTCCCAGTTCAGGGGGATGCTACAGATGGAGGCTTGTGCTGATTCTGTGAGCTCATGCCTCCCTCTGCTGACTGCCTCCCCCAGACCTCTCCTTGAGTGCAAACAATAATAAATAAATAAAAACTGGTATTTCTTCCCATTTCCCCCCTCCTGTTGGGCTACTGTTGATCCCTGTGTCTGAGTCCAGGTTGCTGGAGGATGTGTGCTGCTCACACCAGCCCCAGCCCGGTGCCTAACAGTCCAGCAGGGCCTTGTTCCCCTGTGTGGCATCTGCCACTTGGGTCCCACTGCCACTGGAGTTCTGACCGAAAAGTAATGCGACAGTCCTCGTCTAAGGGAGAATCTGTGAAAGCTCTAAGGAAGGTGCTCAAAGACAGTTGCTATAAGCTCAGAGAAACGAGCAAGATGGTTTGGCTTAAGCACTAGAATCATCAACTCATCAAATCAGAGAATCTCCTGAGTTGGAAGGGACCCGCAGGGATCATCAAGTCCAACTCCTGGCTCCACACAGGACCAGCCCAGTCAGAGCATCTCACTGAGGGCATCGTCAAGATGCTTCTGGAACTCAGTCAAGCTGGGTGCTGGGACCACTTCCCTGGGGAGCCTGTGCCAGTGCCTGACCACCCTCTCAGTACAGAACCTCTTCCTAATATCCAACCCAAACCTCCCCTGTCACAGCTTCATGCCATTCCCTCAGGTTCCATCCCTGGTCACCGCAGAGAGGAGATGGGCTCCTGCCCTTTCACTCCCCCTCATCAGGAAGCCTCAGACCACAATGAGGTCTCCCCTCAGCCTTCTCCAGGTTGAACAAACTGAGGGACTTCAACCTCTCCTCGTAAGACTTCCCTTCCAGACCCTTCACCATCCTTTTTGCCTTCCTCTGGACACTCTCCAATAGGTTACCAATACAGCGTGCTGGAAGTACTTTTGCTAAATTTTGTTGGGTTTAGGGTGGTTTTCTCCGGTTCAGTCATGCCTGTAACACCACTTGGTGTCAGTCCAGAAACCTCTCAGTCCTTAAAGGCAGCTACTAAGTAAAACCATTGTGTGAACTGCAAAACAAAGATTTTGGTGTCTCTTCTCTTTTCACATGCAACCTTCAGAAACCCCGTGTCCTCACAGCACACGTGTCCCCCTGGCATATGCAAAGGCAAGAAATTAATCTCAGCACTGCAGGATTAATTGGGAAAAATCACAGTGTGATTTTGTGGTTTCTGGTGGAGGAGCAGGAAGTCCTAGAGTCTGGAAGCCCTAGAGCTGGTTTTCTTCCTGATCATCTGCCAGGGTCAGGTGGCCCTTTCTGCAGAGGGAGACAAACATAACTCTTCTGGGATGACAGAGAGGAATCTCAGTGCTATCAACGTATTGTCTGTTTTCTCATCTTCCAGCTGGGGGTGTTGGGTGGTTTGTTAGGAGAGAGATGAGTTTTAAGTCAACCACAAGGATGATTAAGGGCCTGGAACGTCTCTCCTATGAGGAAAGGCTGAGTGAGCTGGAGCTGTTCAGCCTGGAGAAGAGAAGACTGAGAGGGGATCTCATCAATGTTTATAAATATTGAAGTGTGGGAGGCAAAGGGAGATGGCCAACCTCTTCTCAGTGGCCTGTGGGGACAGGACAAGGGGCAATGGCCACAAGGTGGAGCACAGGAGGCTCTGCACCGACGTGAAAAAGAACTTCACTGTGAGGGTGACAGAGCACTGGAACAGGCTGCACAGGGGGTTGTGGAGTCTCCTTCTCTGGAGATATTTCAGACCTGTCTGGACTCTGACCTGTGCCACCTGCTCCAGGAACCTGCTTTGGCAGGGGGTTGGACTCGATGATCTCTCAAGGTCCCTTCCATCCCCTACAATTCTGTGATTCAATTATGTGAATCTAAGTCTATTGTAACAAAGCAAGTTTGTTAATCAGGTTCCCTTTGGGTTATAAAAATGCTGGTGAGAACATCTCCAGGTTCCCACAGGAATTTGGGGATGTGGAAGCGTTGTTAGAAAGCTCCAATGAAAATCAAAATAAAACGTGCCAAACAGACTAGCCAAAGGGCCATCATGCTGGGAGCTGGGGGCTGATTTAATGGTGCAAAAACCCAATTACCAGGCTGTTATCACTAACGACTGTGTCAGGAAGCTGAAATCACTACTGGGAAGGAGACAGGGGAGAAGTGGCTGCTGCTGCTGGAGCTGTGACTAAGATAAATTGCAGTAGAAAGCCAGTGTTAACGAAGAGTTATGGAATAAATTGATGCATTAGAAAGCCCAGCACATTAGATCAGTTCAAAGGACACGTAGAGCATCAGAGAGCTGGGTTGGTGAAGAGCTAAAGACAGCATTGCCTGCACAGATGAGTTACTGACCTCCACCCTGGGACTTGAACAGCCAGCAGATGAGTTATGGAGCCAGCATCACCAATGACAGTGATATATAATTAGCCTTGGGGGATAATAAAATTTTCATATATGTGCTGAATTAAATCTTTGCCCAGAGTATGGGGAAAAAAAAACCCCACATGATGGCCTTTAGAATAAATAAAATATTAGACAGGAGAGGTCATATATTTTTTTAGGAGCGTGTGATGCTGATGTTCTGAAGAGATTCCAGGGATCTCTGCAATTTATGGAGCAAATCTGTTTCTTGAAAGCAATGCCAGGAGGTTTTTTTTTGAGAAAGGAGAGCTCAAGTTCAGCATGTAAACCTTGGAACTGCTCTAACACTTAAATGCAGCCAGGTATGATAAATGTAAAGTGCACTAAACAAGAGCAAGGGAAGGCAAATCACATCCAACCTGGGCAGAACAAACCTTTGTGATGTTAAACCATCTGAGATTTCTTTTCACATTATTTCCTCCTTTAAAGAGCGGATTGTTTTGTATTTCAGACCTGAAAAGCCTACGTACTTCTCACTGAAGTTTGATGTCCCCTTTCTTTAAATTGTAGAAAGAATCAATCAGTGTTATGGAGCATCAAAAATGTGAGAGTCACGCATGCACCTGTTTTGAAATTGATGTTAGTTGATTGTCTTTATTCTCAGACAATACACAGCTTG
Organism: Heliornis fulica; assembly: GCA_013399135.1. NCBI lineage: Eukaryota > Metazoa > Chordata > Aves > Gruiformes > Heliornithidae > Heliornis > Heliornis fulica. The sequence continues at coordinate 362,755 of VXBZ01008240.1, forward strand.
ATTGAGTTTTTACAAGAAGTCTGTATGGGAAGGAGAATAAATCACCGAGCAAATGGGCAATTAATTTTATCACACAGAATCATAAACTCACAGACTGGTGAAAGAAGGAAAGAGGACTCAGCTCTATGAGGCACACCATGTGCTGAACAATTTTTGACATCTACTGGAAGGGACACAATTTATCAGACCATTTATATCATGAAAACAGATGCTTGGCTGGGTCATCTGCTAAATTCACTACATTGTCTGTTACATTAATGGTTCAATCAGATTCCCACTGGTCAAATCAGAGTTGCCACCTACTCACTGAATGAGTCACCCGAAAGAGCATGTGGATGCGCCAGCAAGTGGTCAAGGTGGGTGATGCACATTGGTTAAGTGGAGAGGATACATAGCATTTTAAAAATGCAGCACATGGGCAAGTGGACTGTGACACTCCTCTGTTCTGATTTCAGCATGGACACCTGAGAATTTTGTCCCCTTCAAAGTGTGTTTGTCTTGAAGCAGGGCCATGAGACAGCCTGCAGGGACCAGGGTTGTGCCACACCACCACTAGTGAGGCACAGCTGTGATTTTGGTTCTGCTGTGGCACCAGCTCTCTAGAGCTGTGACCCATCTCTGAAGACCATGGAGTGCTGCCCCTTGGAGATCAACCTGTTAGCTGTTACTTAATAACATTTGATAATGGAAGACACTGTTCTAGTGATCTAAGGATGAAGTCTGGCCTTCTTACACCTCACCAATGCAAGTGACATCTTTCATATCAAAATCTCAGAGCTTCAAGTGTTGGAGGTGCTAATGATGGGCAAGGAAGAAAGCAATAGAAAGAGAGCTTTTATTGCTTTATGTCCTGAAGAGGTTGAGACAAGCACAACCCCTCCCCATTGGCCAGGAACATGAAAGGACTCTAGAAATGAGCTACACAAGTGAACCCCCTGGTGAAACATCAGATAAGCGGTTTTGTTTGTCTTATGAAACCCAAGCACTGTAGGCTGTTTTTCTGAATGCCATTGGTGGGCACTTACTACTTCTTGATGCTATGTTCAAGTAATGGTTTGTGTTTTTCACCATGTTTTACCTGTGTTTCGCATTTGTCTTTAATTACTTGTCTTTAATTACAGTTAGTCAGTAGATGTTGGAAGAAGGTTGCGTCCATTTGTCCCACTGAGCCTCAACGCTGAGCATAAACATGGTGTGCAATGCTAGGGACTCCCACAGTCACTACCCTCCAGCAACCCAATGCTTCCCTGGCCCCAGTGAGACCCCACTCCACCCTCAGCATTTAATATGAGCAGATTCAGAGCATGCTCAGGAATATATTCAAGTGCTGAAAAATAAGCGTAAAACCAAATGTAAGGTTCCTGTAGGTCAAAAGCACTGGTGTGTTGGGAAACCACATCCTTCACCCCATGAGAATTTTTTCCTGAGTGGCTCAGGATGACATGAATAGTCTCTCCACTGAGTCCTGGAGACACTTCTTCACCAAACAGTGAGTGTGGGAACGAATGCCAGAGGGTTATAGAAATGGTTTCTGGCTTTGCACCCAGAACTTCAGCTCAGGATGAAGTCAAGTGTGCCAAAAGCTTGATGATTTCCCAGCCCTGCTTAAATTTAAGACCCTTCCTCTTTGAAGCTGTGGTGCTTTGCTCTTCAAGAGTGTTGAGTGCAGGAGGCTCAGTGGAAATCAAGATCCTCTGGAGCCCTGTGTACACAGCACGTGCCCTAAGGCCGAGCAGCCCTGGTGACGCTTTTCACCTAAAAGGACCAAAATATTTCGCAAGAAATGTGACTGTTATCACTGGGCTCTCCGTCAAGAGTGGGGGAGCTCCTGTGAGCTGTGATAGTGGCTTAAAGTGGGGTTTCATCATGCCTGGTGCTTGAATGTGATGTGTTTATTGGAGAGAAGAGCCAGAGGTATCAGAAATGCACTTGACAGCTCTCACGGTGAGGGGCTGGGCTACTGGGGGTTTGCACAGCACTCGCCTGCAAGAACTTCCCAGCTTGTGCCATGCTTCCCAGTGCCAGGAGTCATCTCAGACGTGGAAGCAGAGGAGGTATGTTCTCCCACTGCTGCTCCTAAGAAATGCTCCTTTCCAGAGGAGGGGTCTCCTTGCAGAGCCATCGGATGGTCATCACTAGGCCTGATACAGTAATGCCTGATGAGTCCAGGTGGGAGTCACCCTGGCTGCATCTGTGTTAGTCACAGCTTCCTCTGCAGCTACAAACAGAACTGCCTGGTTTGAGCAGCAAGGCTTAACACTGGTTAAAATTCCACACTGCGATTTCTGCTCCTGAGTGTGTATTTCATAGTGTGTATAAGGGCACAGTATGTCATAGCTCTCAACAGTGAACCCCAGACCGGTTTGGTTGGGAAGGGACCTCAAAGCCCATCTAGCTCCATCCCCTGCCATGGGCAGGGACACCCTGCACTAGCCCAGGTTGCCCAAAGCCTCATCCAGCCTGGCCCTGAACCCTGCCAGGGATCTGGGGGCAGCTACAGGTTCTCAGGCAACCTGTGCCAGGGCCTCCCCACCCTCACAGGGAAGGATTTCTTCCTAATATCTGGACTAAACCTGTCCTCCTTCAGCTTCGAGCCATTCCCATGTCCTGTCACTCCCTGCCCTTGTAACTGGTCCTTCACCAGGCTCCCTTTAGTTCCTGGGAGACTGCTTCTCTGTGGAGCCTGTGCCAAGCCCTTCCTACCCTCACAGAGAAGGGTTTCTTCCTGATGTCTAACCTAAACCTGTCCTCCTTCACCTCCAAGCCATTCACATGCCCTGCCTCTCCCTGAATTTTTTTAATTCTTTCCAGTCTTTTTACCTATTAATCTGGCCTCAAAATCTTTCCTGTCTCACAGGAAAGGAAAGGCCCGTGTAAATTCTAATAGATTTCAGTGGGATCGTCTTTCAGGGCAGGAAACCACCTGGGAAGTTGTAGAGAGGTGTGTGGTAAGGGACAGGGTCGGGAGGGAACCACAGAGCCCCTTTGAACTTGTAAATTCTGACCTGGGTGATGGGATGTTTACAGCCTCACAATCGGGTTGTTTAAATTGGGTTTAAATTGGGTTGTCTAAAGTACTTAAAATGCACTTGGAGAAATGTTGTAGCCATGTGGGTCTGGGAGTGTCCATGAGGGAACATTTTATGAGACCGAGGGATGCAGTTGGAAAAATGAAAATTAATAAACAATTATAACATGAATTAGAATGAATTTAATTAAAATAAAAAATTAAAATACATCAAACTCGACAGTGTCCTCCCCCGGGCTGTCTCTCCTCAGCTCTGGGAAAGCAGCACCCAGCCGCAGGCATCGCAGAGCAGCGTGTGGGATTCCAGCCGTCAATCCGAGCGAAAGCTTTGCCTGACGCGAACAGCCAAAACACATCCCGGCCACCATCCCGGCTCCGGGGCCAGTCGCTCCCTTTGGGGGAACTTCTGTAGCCAACGCACCATCCCAGGCGACTGGGAAGGGCAAGTTCCTTTTTCAGCTCTGCCAGGTGTATAAAAATGAAATAGATTGAAATATTGGAAGAAAAGAAATAAAAGTAAATAAAAATTAAAACTGAATATAAAAAATAAATAAAATGCAATGAAATAAACTTACATTAAAATGAAATAAAAATAATTGAAAGCTATATATAAATAAATAAAATTAAA
>VXBZ01008243.1:1096-11556 GCA_013399135.1 Heliornis fulica
AATTTTTCATCCACCAGTATCCCCAAGTCTTTTTTGGCTGGCCAGATGTCCATCCATCCATCCATCCATCCATCCATCCATCCATCCATCCATCCATCCCCCATCCATCCATCCATCCATCATCCATCCAGGTGCCACCCCCATCAACCAGAGCATGTGCCGGTGCTCAGGGGGGGTCACCATGCCGGTGCCCAGGGGTGTCACCATGCCGGGCTCTGCTTTGCCCCAGGCCCCGCTGCCCCCCAGCCCGTTGAAGCGCCGCACGAGCCCTGTGCCAGGAGCAGCCATGGCCGAGCGCGGTGGGGGTTGGCGTGCCCAGCCCAGCACCCCTGGGTGTCCCTGCTCAGGAGGCAGAGGGTGCTTGTGTGCAGCACCAGTGGCTCAGCACCCCTGCTCGGGGCTCAGCACCCTGAACCCGCTCGGGCCCCTGGGTCCTCCTGGCAGTGAGGGACCGAGGTCCTGTCCCCAGAGAGCTGACCCTGGGGACGGTGATTTCTCACTGACCAACCCCCTTCCTGTCCCCTTCCCGCAGCGCCGTGACCGCGGCACGAGGAGCACACCGGGAGGATGGAGACCAGACCAGCCGTGAACGGCCACGGCCCCTGCACCTTCCACCAGGACGATGGGCCGGGAGCCGACCGCGCCGGCACCTTCCACCAGGACGACGTGCCGGGAGCTGACCGCGCCGGCCGGGACACGGCACCCGGCAAGGAGAGAAAGACGTCACCTGCGGGCGCCGTGGCGGCGACGGCAGCGCCTGGTGAGGCTGCCGGGAGCATCGCTGGGGTCTACGTGGAGGCCTCCAAGAAGGTCCTGAGTCTGTATGATGCCACCAGGGAGCATCTCCTGGGCTTGGACGCAGCGCTCGGCCTTCTCGAGGCCCAGGCAGCCACGGGCCTCATCCTGGACCCGGTGCAGCGCCGGCGCGTGCCCGTGGCTGACGCCGTGCGCCTGGGGCTGGTGGGGCTGGAGCTGCAGGAGAGGCTGCTCACTGCGGGGCAGGCGGCCACCGGCTTCACGGACCCCTACTCTGAGGAGAAGATCTCCCTCTACCAGGCGATGCAGAAGGAGATGGTCGGCAGGGAGCGAGGGACGCGGCTGCTGGAGGCCCAGATCGCCACCGGAGGCGTCGTGGACCCGGCCACCGGCTCCCGGCTCCCGGCAGAGGTTGCCTGTGCGAGGGGTTACCTGGACGAGGACCTGAGCCGGCTCCTCTCCGACCCTGGCAGCGAGGGCAGCAAGGGGTTCCTCAACCCCAGCACCATGGAGAAGGTGTCCTACAAGGAGCTCATCACGCAGAGCATCGTGGACCCGGCCTCAGGCTTCCTCCTCTGGCCCCTGCAGGTGACGTTCCCGGGACTGGGAGGGCGGGTGAGTGGCCGGGACCTGCTGGACACGGGCATCATCAGCCTGGAGGTGTTCCAGGCGCTGGAGGAGGGGAGGGTCTCTGCCCAGGAGCTGGCAGAGGATGACGCCGTCAGGCGCTTCTTGCGTGGGACGAGGAGCGTGGCGGGCGTCGTCCTGCCGACCGGCGAGCGGAGAAGCCTTTACCAGGCCCTGCGGGAGCATCTCCTCGTGCCTGGAGCCGCTCTGCTGCTTCTGCAGGTCCAGGCCTCCACGGGCACGCTGACAGACCCCCTGAGGAACCAGAGCTTCTCGGTGGACGAGGCTGTGAGGGTCGGGCTCGTGGGCCCGGAGCTTCACGAGAAGCTGTCGTCAGCCCAGAGAGCCGTCGCGGGGTACCGGGACCCCAGCACGGGAGAGACGCTCTCGCTGTTCCAGGCCATCAGGAAGGGCTTCACCCCCAGGGACCAGGGGCTCTGCCTGCTGGAGGCTCAGGTGGCCACGGGGGGTATAATTGCTCCAGGCAGGCACCTCCGCATCCCCGCAGAGACAGCCTGCAAGTGGGGCTACCTGGATGAGGCCACAAGGCAGCTCCTCTCCAGCCCTACCGAGGACCTGAAGGGGTTCCTCGACCCCGTCTCCCAGGAGAAGATGGCCTATGGAGACCTCCTCAAGCGCTGCGTCACCGATCCCGTCACGGGGCTCCTTCTGCTGCCCCTTGGAGACAACAGGGAAGGACCCGCGGGGGCCCGTCTCTTCCTCGACCACGAGGCCCAGGAAGCTCTGGAAAACACACAGGTGTCCTGTGCCTTAGGGAAGTTCAAGGGAAAACCAGTGTCCCTCTGGAAACTGCTCTTCTCAGACTACATCCAGAGCGAGCCGAGAGCCGCGCTCACCCAGCAGTACCTGGCAGGAGCCCTCTCCACCCAAGAGCTGGGTGAGGCGGTCAAGGCCACCATCGAGGAAATGGCTTCCACCGCCAACGTCACCTTTGAGGGCCTGAGGGACCGGGTGACGGCCGACCAGCTCCTCAGCTCGGAAATCATCAACAAGGACCTGTTTAAGAAGCTGAAGGAGGGAGAAACGTCGGCCAAGGACGTGGTGAGCATGGACACTGTCAGGAAGTACCTGGAGGGGACGGGAAGCATCGGGGGGCTCCTGCTTCCCGACTCCCAGGAGAAGATCAGCATCTACCAGGCAAAGAGAAAGGGTCTTCTAAGGCCAGGAACATCGCTGATCCTCCTGGAGGCGCAGGCCGCGACCGGGTTTGTCATTGACCCGGCCACCAACGGCCGCTACTCTGTGGACGAGGCACTGCGAGCCAACGTCATCGGCCCGGATGTTTATGAGAAGCTCCTGGCGGCCGAGAAATCCGTCACTGGCTACAGAGACCCCTACACAGGAGAGAAGATCTCCCTCTTCCAGGCCATGCAGAAGGAGCTCATTGTCAAGGAGCACGGCGTGCGCCTGCTCGAGGCCCAGATCGCCACCGGCGGCATCATCGACCCCGTCAACAGCCACCGCATCCCCGTGGACGTGGCCTACCGGCGCGGCTACTTCGACAAGAAGATGAACTTAATCCTCTCGGACCCCGGCGACGACACCAAGGGCTTCTTCGACCCCAACACCCACGAGAACCTCACCTACAGGCAGCTGAAGGAGAAGTGCATCACGGAGCCCAACACGGGGCTCTGCCTCCTGCCCCTGAACAGCAGGAGGCGCCAGTTCGTCGACGACGCCACCAGACGGGTGTTCCGCAGCTCCTGGATGCCCGTCAGGTTTGGGCGCTTGCGCGGGGAGCAGGTGTCCATCTGGGACCTGCTCAACTCGGAGTACTTCAGCGAGGGGAGGCGCCGGGAGATATTCAACCACTACCAGCTGAGGAAGTTGACTCTGGAGCAAATTCGACTGATGCTGGAGGAGGAGATGAAGAAATGGGCCCCCATCAAGTTCCCGGCCATGAGAGGCAGCGTCAGCGCTTACCACCTGATGGAAACGGGCGTCATCGACAGGGCCCTGTTGGAGAAGGTCTTGGAGGGGTCGGTCGCACCCGAGGAGGTGCTGCGCATGGACTCGGTCCGAAAGTACCTCTACGGCTCCGGCAGCATCGGCGGGGTCGTGCTCCAGCCCTCAAACCAGAGGATGAGCATTTACGAGGCCATGAAGAGGAACATCATGGTGCCGGGAGTGGCCCTCCCCCTGCTAGAGGCCCAGGCTGCCACAGGCTTCATCATCGACCCGGTGCACCGCCAGAAGCTCTCCGTGGATGATGCCGTCAAGGAGGGCGTCATCGGGCCCGAGGTCCACGAGAAGCTGCAGCAGGCAGAAGGGGCTGTGACCGGCTATAAAGACCCTTTCACGGGCACGAAGATACCCCTCTTCCAGGCGATGAAGAAGGGCCTCGTCGCTGGCACACAGGCCATGCAGCTCATGGAGGTGCAGATGGCTACAGGAGGCATCGTCGACCCCTCGTGCGGCCACTACGTCCCCGTGGAGTCTGCCCAGAGAAGAGGCTGCCTGGACGAGGAGACCCGCGAGGCCCTGTCCAGGCCCGGTGACCGGAGCCGGGTCTTCTGCGTCCCGGACAGCAAAGAGGCCGTGAGCTACGCCGAGCTCATCAAGCGCTGCCAGAAGGACGAGGTCTCGGGCTTCCACCTGCTGCCTCTGGCCCAAAGGGCTGCTCCCGCCTACAGCGACGACGAGATCCAGCGGCTGTTCCGGGAAACGGCGGTGGAGGGCAAAGGGTTGTCCCTCTGGGAGCTGATCCACGCCGGGTACTTCACCGAGGAGCAGCGGAGCGACTTCGTGGAGAGGTTCCGGTCTGAGCAAGTGTCGCTGCAGCAGCTGGTCGCTCTGGTGCTCAGACTGGCCGGGGAGATGGACATGAAAGCCCGCTCCAACGTCACCCTGGAGGGCTTGCGGGGCCGTGTCCCGGCAGTCTGGCTGCTGGACGCCGGCATCATCACTCAGACGGTGTTCGAGGAACTGGCTCGTGGCGTAAGAACTCCCGAGGAAGTGGCCGCCATGGACAGCGTGAAGAGGTACTTGCAGGGCACGGGCAGCATCGCCGGGGTGTTCATAGAGGCCTCCAGAAAGAAGATGAGCATCTACGATGCCATGAGAAACAACCTGCTCCCCCCAGGGGCTGCTCTGAGGCTGCTGGAAGCTCAGGCAGCCACGGGAAACCTGCTGGACCCGGCAACGAACCGGCGGTTCGGCGTGAGGGATGCTGTGAAAGCCGCCGTCGTCGGGGAGGAGCTCACCGAGAAGCTTCTCCTGGCTGAGAGGGCAGTGACCGGCTACACAGACCCCTACACAGGGGCCTCCATCTCCCTGTGCCAAGCGCTCAGGAAGGAGCTGGTTCCCCTGGGAGATGCTGTGCCCTTGCTGGAGGCCCAGCTGGCTGCTGGAGGGGTCATCGACCCCCTTCACCACCATCACCTTCCTCTTCAGGCTGCGCGCAGATACGGCTTCTACGACGAGGCCCTGCACCAAACCCTCTCCCAGCTGGATGACGGCACCAAAGCCTTCTTTGACCCGAACATGAAGGAGAACGTGACCTACCAGCAGCTGAAGGACAGGTGCGTCCGCGACGCCGAGACAGGGCTCTGGCTCCTTCCCCTGTCGGAGGACGCCACGTTCTGTGCGGACGAACAGACCGTGGAGGCGCTGAAGTCGGTGACCGTTTGTGTCCACGTCGGGAGGTTCAAAGGACAGACAGTGTCAGTCTGGGACCTGCTCAACTCAGAGTACCTGTCAGACAGCAGGAGGAGAGAGCTGGTGCAGAAGTACAAGGATGAGAACGCCGAAGCGCTCCACGAGATCACCACGCTCGTCATCACAATCATCGAGGAGACGGAGACGCAGGGCAAGAGGTTCGCGTTCAAGGGCCTGAGGAAGAGGGTGTCTGCCAGTGACCTCTTCCAGTCCCAACTGATAGACAAAAAAACCCTCGACGAGCTCAACCAGGGGAAGAAGACGGTGCAGGAGGTCACCGAAATGGACTCTGTCCGCAGGTACCTGGAGGGCAGCAATTTCATCGCGGGGGTCCTCATCCAGCCCAGCAACGAGAAGATGAGCATCTACCAGGCCATGCGCAAGGGCATCCTGCGGCCAGGCACGGCCCTGGTGCTGCTGGAGGCGCAGGCCGCCACCGGCTTCCTCATCGACCCGCTCGGCAACAAGAAGCTCTCCGTGGACGAGGCCGTCTCGGCCGGCCTGGTGGGCCCCGAGCTGCACGAGAAGCTGCTGTCGGCCGAGAGGGCCGTCACGGGCTACACCGACCCCTACACAAAAGCCCCCATGTCCCTGTTTGAAGCCATGAACCAAGGACTGATCGTGAAGAGCCACGGGATCCGCCTGCTCGAGGCCCAGATCGCCACCGGCGGCATCATCGACCCCGTGCACAGCCACCGCCTGCCCGTGGAGGTGGCCTACCGGCGCGGCTACTTCGACGAGGAGATGAACCGCGTCCTCTCGGACCCCGGCGACGACACCAAGGGCTTCTTCGACCCCAACACCCACGAGAACCTCACCTACATGCAGCTCCTGGAGAGATGCATCCAAGACTCGGAGACGGGGTTGTACATGCTCCAGGTGGTTCAGAAAGGAGGGAAGTACCTCTACATCGATGAGCGCACAAAGCAGGCCCTGCGCTCAAAGCCCCTTGAGGTGAGAGTCGGTAAGTTTGAGGACCAAGGAGTGTCCATCTGGGAGATCCTCTGCTCACACTACTTCTCCGAGCAGAAAAGGAAGGAACTAGTGATGCAGTACAAGTGCAAGACCCTCACGCTGGAAGGTCTCACAGCCCTCATCATCAAGATCATTGAGGATACAGAGAAAAGAGCAGAAGCCCTCAGGGTTCCAGGAGTGCGGGGGGACGTGTCGGTCTCAGAGTTGTTTAATGCCGAGATAATCGACAAGAAAACCCTCGATCAGCTGCATGATGGGAGTCTCACTCTTGCTGGTCTCACAAAGAGGGACGCCATCAAGAGGTACCTGCAAGGCACCGGATGCATTGCTGGGGTCATATTCCCATCAAGGAAAGAGAAGATGAGCATCTACCAGGCCTTGAAGAAGGGCCTCCTCACAGAGCAGTGTGCCACGGGGCTGCTGGAGGCCCAGGCCGCCACTGGTTTTATCATCAACCCACTGAAAAATGAGAAGCTCACTGTGGACGAGGCCGTCTCGGCCGGGCTGGTGGGCAGCGAGCTGCACGAGAAGCTCCTGTTGGCCGAGAAAGCTGTGACAGGATATGAAGATCCCAAGGGAGGAAACACAATTTCCCTGTTCCAGGCCATAAAGCAGAAATTAATGGTCAGGGAGCACGGCGTGCGCCTGCTCGAGGCCCAGATCGCCACCGGCGGCATCGTCGACCCCGTGCACAGCCACCGCCTGCCCGTGGAGGTGGCCTACCGGCGCGGCCACTTGGATGACGACATGTTCCTCCTCATTTCCGATCAAGATCATGGGAACAAAGGCTTTATAGATCCAAACACTCATGAGAAAATCAGTTACAGCCAGCTGCTGAGGAGATGCTCCAAAGATGGAGACACTGGATTGTACCTGTTGCAGGTCAGGGAGAGAGATGATGACTACTTTTACATCGATGAGCAGACAAAAAAGGCCCTTCTTTCTGAGAAGGTAGAAGTGCCAGCTGGAAAATACAAAGGACTTGTGTTATCACTGTGGGAACTGCTCTGCTCCGAGTACGTCACAGAGGAGAAGAGGAAGGAGCTGGTGAAAAAATACAAAGAGGAATCCAACCACATTCTACAAGGAATCATTGAGACAATAATGAAAATAATAAAGGAGAAGGAAGGTGGCAGAAAGGACGTCTGGTTCCAGGGAATCAGGCAGCAAATAACAGCATCGGAACTCGCCAGCGCACAGATCATCAGCGAGGAAATGCTGGAAAAGCTGAAGGAAGGAAAAGAAACAGCAAAGACAATAGCACAAAGGGAAAATGTCAGGAGGTACCTTGAGGGAACAGGAAGCATTGCAGGTGTGCTGGTGCCCTCCAAGGCTGACCCTGCCCAGATGGAGAAGATGAGCATCTACCAGGCCATGTGGAAGGGCATCCTGAGACCAGGGACGGCACTTGTGCTGCTGGAGGCGCAGGCCGCCACCGGCTTCCTCATCGACCCGCTCAGCAACAAGAAGCTCTCCGTGGACGAGGCCGTCTCGGCCGGCCTGGTGGGCAGTGAGCTACAGAAAAAGCTTCTCTGCGCTGAGAGGGCCGTGACGGGCTACACCGACCCCTACACGGGACAGAAGATCTCCCTCTTCCAGGCCATGCAGAAGGAGCTCATCGTCAAGGAGCACGGCGTGCGCCTGCTCGAGGCCCAGATCGCCACCGGCGGCATCATCGACCCCGTGCACAGCCACCGCCTGCCCGTGGACGCGGCCTACCGGCGCGGCTACTTCGACGAGGAGATGAACCGCCTCCTCTCGGACCCCAGCGACGACACCAAGGGCTTCTTCGACCCCAACACCCACGAGAACCTCACCTACATGCAGCTCCTTCGGCGCTGCGTGCCCGACCCGCACACGGGGCTCCTCATGCTCCAGCTGATGGACAAGGGCTCCGTGCTCTACACGCTGACCGAGGAGGCCCGCAAAGCCCTCCAGGCCGCCCGCGCCACCCTCAGCGTGGGGCTCTTCCAGGGACAGAGTGTCACAGCCTGGGAGCTCCTCTTCTCCCGCTACGTCTCCGACCGCCGGCGCCAGGACCTCCTGCGGCAGTACAAGGCGGGGACGCTCACCATCTCCCAGATGATCACGCTGCTGACGGCCATCGTCACCGAGGCCGAGGCCGAGAACGGACAGGCCGACGACTCCGGGCACGAGCGGGAGTGGGAGCATGAGCGGGAGCAGAAACAGGAGAAGAAGCAGGAGCAGGAGGGGGGGCTCGAGCGGGAACAGGAGCAGGAACGGGAGCTGGAGAGAGAACGGGATCAGAAACGGGATCAGGAGCAGGAGCGGGAGGAGGAGCTGGAGCGGTCCCTCAAGGCCCACACCATCGAGGTCTCGGCGGGCAGCTTCCAGGGCAGGAAGGTCTCCCTGTGGGAGCTCCTCTTCTCCCAGTACGTCGGCGAGGCCAAGCGGCACGAGCTGCTGGGACAGGTGCGTGCCGGGAGCCTGGCGCTGGAGCAGCTGGCCGGGCTCCTCAGCGGCCTCATCCAGGAGACGCTGGAGCGCAGCAGCAAGGTGAAGTTCACGGGCCTCAGGAGGCAGGTGACCGCCTCGGACCTGGCGGACTCGGGCATCATCGACAAGGACACGCTGGCCGACCTGGTCCAGGGCTCCAAGACGGTGCAGGAGGTGACGGCAATGGCCTCCGTCAAGCGCTACCTGGACGGCACGGGCTGCATCGCCGGCCTGCTGGTGCCCTCCAAGGCCGAGCCCGGCCAGGCGCACAAGATGAGCATCTACCAGGCCATGCGCAAGGGCATCCTGAGGCAGGGCACGGCCCTGGTGCTGCTGGAGGCGCAGGCCGCCACCGGCTTCCTCATCGACCCGCTCGGCAACAAGAAGCTCTCCGTGGACGAGGCCGTCTCGGCCGGCCTGGTGGGCCCCGAGCTGCACGAGAAGCTGCTGTCGGCCGAGAGGGCCGTCACGGGCTACACCGACCCCTACACGGGACAGAAGATCTCCCTCTTCCAGGCCATGCAGAAGGGGCTCATCGTCAAGGAGCACGGGATCCGCCTGCTCGAGGCCCAGATCGCCACCGGCGGCATCATCGACCCCGTGCACAGCCACCGCCTGCCCGTGGACGCGGCCTACCGGCGCGGCTACTTCGATGAGGAGATGAACCGCGTCCTCTCGGACCCCAGTGACGACACCAAGGGCTTCTTCGACCCCAACACCCACGAGAACCTCACCTACATGCAGCTCCTGCGGCGCTGCGTGCCCGACCCGCACACGGGGCTTTATCTCCTTGCCCTTTCTAACAAATAGTTTTAATCCTCCCTCATGTTTTTTTCATCTGTTTTTCTATTTTTTCACAATTTAGCCCTTAGGAATATTGTTTCTCCTCATGTCATTTTGTCTTTTCTCAGGGCACTTTCTGATTTTTTTTTTATTTCCTCTATAATTCCAGTAAATCCTTCACAAGCTCCTGTTGTTGTCACGGGTGTTTCCCGTCCCTCCCCGCCGGTCGTGCCGCAGCATGTCAAGCATTTGCCTTCTGGAGCCTTCCCGCCCCGGGTGGATGTTCCTGGGTTACCTCGGGTCCAGTCAGGGGCTGTTTTGTCCTCATTTCTCTCTCTCCTTCCCTCAATGGGTTTGTGCCTTTTGTTACACTCGAGGTGTTCTGAGAATCCTTTTTCATTCCCCTCTTGTCCCTCTCCTGGGGCCTGGAGAACATTCCTGGCAGATTTCCGAGGTTTTCAGAGCTGGGCCTGGCCGGGAGCGCCGCATTCCTCGGCGGCATCGTGGCGGTGCTGGGTGCCGCCCCCACGTTACCTGCGCTGGCTCGGGATGTCTCAGCCTCAGTTGTCTTTCTGGAGGTTGTTGTGCTTTCCTACTCACACCCTCAGCTTGGAGTGGGTTCTGTCCCAGTTCATCCCAGGCAGTGCTCCCGCTCCTCCCAGTGCTCCCGCTCCTCCCAGTGCTCCACGGAGCTGAGTGCTGGGATCCCACAGCACACGCTGCCAGGCTGCACCTCTGGATGGTTCTTCTCCAGCTGTGGGGCCACCATTCCCTCCACTCTGCCCACTCCAGTTCCCATGTCCTGGGGGGTTCAGCCCCTCGCTCCACAGTGCTGGGGTGTGGGGGGGGCAGTCCCAGAATCGCTCTGCCAGGGGTTTCTCAAAGGCTTTTAATAGGGGCTGGGGAGGAGACAGTGACCATGGGCCCCGCTCAGAGGAGGATGAGGGACATGTCCTGGCATTACAGCATCAGCATCAGGCAGAGGAGGCAAGCTGGGCCCTCCATGACAGCATTCCCCACAACAGCTGGTACCACGTGGAGGTGACATAGAATCACAGATTCACAGACTGGTTGGGGCTAGAAGGGACCTCAGAGATCATCAAGCTCAAACCCCCACCCTGGGACACCTTCACCTGACCAGGCTGCTCAAGGCCCCGTCCAACCTGGCCTTGGACACCTCCAGG
>VXBZ01008244.1:0-26264 GCA_013399135.1 Heliornis fulica
TGAGGACAAGTGCTCCCCATCCTCAGATAGTGAACCCGGTGATGTGCAGGACAGCCCATTGTCAAAGAACCCAAAATTTTGCTCCTCACACCAGGTTCAGAGCCAGGCATTTATTTTCTGGTTCTTCTTGTTCCATCCCTCACCATTCCTTGTAGTTGGAATTGCAGAGCACAATACTATCTGTGCCCTGATCCCCTCACCATTCATCCCAGGGCCCTGAAAACCTTTTTAATTGCCCTTGGCTTTCTTCTGTCGGTTGCGTTACTACCTACTTGAAAATTTAAAAGAGGACAACAATCTGTGGGCCTGACCAGGGCTGGAAGTTTTCCTATTATGTCTCTAATTGAGGCTCCAGGTAAGCAGCAGACTTCCCTATGTAGTGGGTCCAGCCTGCAGACTGGGCCTTCTGATACCTTCAGAAGAGAGTGCCCTAAGACAATGACCCATCTTTTCTTCTTAACAGAGCCATTCTAATGGTCTTCTTAAGGGTGTCTTAACCTAAGGAACATTTCTAGGCTGTGAGACCCATCATCTTTGTTGAGGTTTGGTTCCACTTGCAGTACTTCATATATATATTTCAAGGGAACCTGGAAGATTGCCTTTACCCTCCATTGCTTAAATCTATCTCCTTAGCTAAACAGAGGAAGGATGGGGAACTCTTACTCTTGTTGGCCATGCCTGTCTGTTGAGTCTGAGATAGGGTGTTATTCCAGTAGTCAATCTCCCTCTCACACTCTCTGACAGTCCTCAACCTGCTTACCTCCTCCTTGAGTTACAACACCTAGGAAAGGAGTTCCTCCACCCAAGCATAACTCCCACAGGTTAATTCCCCACTTGTAGGAGGGGGACACATCCTGCAGCCTGACGCCTGAGTGGTTGCATGTACCCCCTTGAGCTCTCTCTGGGAGGCAGCATCAGTCATGGCTGGTAGACAGCAAGAAGCAGCCCTTGTTTTCTGATGAGCGGTCACCATGGCCCTCAGGTCCTGCTGGGTGATCTCCAAGGCCCTCTCTGTGCCTTCCCTGCTTGTCTTGCCTGCATGAACTGCCACGCAAACTGACCTGCCCTGGTTCTGATGTGCCCACGCCTGTTTGTCAGTTCCTGTTTACCACACTCCAAGTTGCTCACACTCCTCAGAGCTCTTCAAATCCCTTGCATTAACTCAGAATCCATCCTCCTGCCACACCTGATTGGCTGGGCAAGCTTCAGTGAGCTTCCAGGTTTTTGCTGTGGTTCTGGGTGGCTGCATGGGTGCCCTGAAGTCAGGAACCCCCCTGTACAGTAGGATCTCCCACTGAGCCCCTGGGCTGACCTTGAGTTTTTGCTGTCACTGCTGCTGTCACTTGTAGCTGCACAAACTGGTGCAAAGACTGTTCCAGCACTTCCCTGGCCATGACCGAGTCTGGCACAGAGGAGCAGCAAAGAGATACAGAATGCTAGGACATGGCAGTCTCAGAGGTAGCTGCACTGGTTGAGCAGAGGGTACATCCCAGAAAACATGGGGCCCTGAGATGGGCACCTGGACAGTGCTGCACTCTGCTAGGAATCCTAATGAGATCTCACTCATTGGGCACATAATATGAGACAGTTCCCTTAAAGAAACCCTGAGTTCAAACCAGGATGCCAGAAAAGCCAAAAGGAGTATTCATTTGCCAAATTCAAAATATTTGGCTCAGTTATCTTGGATTATGACAAGGCAAAAGGCCTTGGACATCTGGACTGAAGGCAGTTTATGTTTGTCTCCCACTTCCTGAGCCATTCCCTGGCAGTATGTGGGTGCATTCACAAACAAAATACTCACTGGGTGTCCTAGATGTGTTGGGTCTGTTCAGTCCCCAGCCTGTCCTC
The DNA here is from genome assembly GCA_013399135.1 of Heliornis fulica. Taxonomy (NCBI): domain Eukaryota; kingdom Metazoa; phylum Chordata; class Aves; order Gruiformes; family Heliornithidae; genus Heliornis; species Heliornis fulica. The sequence continues at coordinate 1,849 of VXBZ01008244.1, forward strand.
ACAGAAGGCATTTCTATACTACAGATTCTTCTATTTAATACTGTAGGGCCATCCTTGAGCTTTATCCAAACTGGACCCTCTGGCACTCCCAACATCCTTCCCGTGTTCCCTCCCACCAGCCCAGTTACTTCACTGCGATGAAGAATTGTATTTCCTGCAACTACAGCATTTATCTGCTCTCACTGGCTTTGAATGTGCCAGGGTCTCTTGAGCCTGAGCTTCTGAACTTCTTATTTGCTCTGAAAACAGCCAGTTAAGACTATTCCCATGCTTCAGTAAGCTCTCAGTAAACTGCCAAAGAAAAACCCTCTTTCCAGTGATTGCACTAACCTTTAAACTGCTTTAAACTTCTTGAAGCCATTTGAAACTGCTAAAAAATGGCAATGCCAATGTTCTGACACCCATCTGCCACACAGTGTGAGCCTTTGGGAGCTCCTGCTACCTTCCAATAGAACCAGCACTTTCCCAGTGTAGGTCATGGATTACAACTGTGTGGCCACTCTATGATGTAGTCCAGATATGTTTATACCAGACACTGTTAAAAGGATGTTAGGAGACCTTTTGACCTCCCAAATGCACAACATTCGAGTCTATGTATGAACATCCCTGTCTGCTACCATGCTCTAGGACACTGTTTCCCTGGCTGATTCCCATCATCCTATGAACAGATTTGTAAAAAGAGATGAGTAACATTTTCAGCAGAACTCCTCTTATCAGTTGTCTCATGCAAGTCATTCACAAATAAATGTATTCTCATTTCTCCTCAGGCCCTTTGACAACACTTGTAAGATAAAGTCTTCTCAGTGAACCCATCAGTCACACTGGATAATATTTTTGAATTAGGACTTCACACTTTAACCTCCTCTAGTTTTTCTCAAATTTCTCCTTCTGAATTGGACATGGCAATAATTGCAGGAGGGAGTGCTTTCACTGGGGCTCAGGCAGCATGTTGCACATGAAGAAAAAGAAACCCCACAGGTACTAAGCCCAGGAAAATCACCATAATGACCTATAAGTGCTTTTCCATGGGTATTACCTGTGTTTGTTCCTCTTCAAGTTTTACTCTCTGTGGCAAAATTAGAACAGTTCTTTTAGAAAAAGAACAAAAGTGAACACAAAACTGTCTTTGTAAAGAATTGCTGTGATCAATTAACACCTTTGCCTCAGCAATTTCTCTTCAGTGTCTGTTGCTTGTCCAAGGCACCTCTGCACTGATCCAAATCCTCTGCTGTGCATCTTGTAAGGATGATGAGGTTGAACACATAGTGCTGTCCTCTTGCCATCATGCGAAACATATTCAATGCCTGTTGTCTATCATATCACCAGAGTGCAAACAGTCTTGCATGTCATCCAATGTGTTCCCTGTGTGTCATATATAAGCCCACTCCTCCAAAGGGGTAGAGGACCTGCAAAGCCCTGCCTTCAGAAGAGCCATGTGCTCTTCTGAAGCCAAGGAGCTCCAGGGCTTTCAGGCAGAGACACATGAAAAGCAGCCCCAAACCCATCTTCTCCTTGCTCCTTGCACCTTCTCTTGGCCATGTGCCATTCTCTGGTCTCCAGATGCTTTCTAGGAATGTAGGATCTGGGTGATCCAGACTCTTTACTGATCTATTTCCTTGTTTTACACTAAACAGTTACAATTATGCTATGTAAGAGCTTTAGTAAGTAGGACAGAGACACATGCCATCCTTACTTGCTTCCCCTTCAGGAATGTGGGATTGCTATCCATCAGCCCAGAAAGCAAGAGGCAGGTGCTGTCATCCTCAGCTCTAGATTTTTTTGTCAGTGCACATAACAATGCTGTTGTGCTTGGTCCCATTCCAGGATGTGCTAGACATGTCTGGGAAACTGGATCCCTTGAGGGACTTCTGCAGATCTTTGGGGTCTGTACATCTGGTCACTACCCCTGTGTGGATCTCAGCAGAGAAAATATTTCACCCCTGTGCCACTGCACTGTGGAGATGCCAAAACTCCTGTGGAGCTCTGTAGCCTGACAAATGTATCTAACAGTATCTGCAGCCACTATTTTCTGTATCCCACTGTAGAAACCTCTAGCCCAACTAGTGATTCTGTTGGACCTCACTTGCATTTTCCCTGCAAGACAATAGCAAGTCAAGAACTGTCCAGAAGATACTGTTGTTAGCATTATTTGTTCCACCAGAAAGAAAACAAAAATGTTCACAACCAAATTTTAATAAACTGGCATCAATCATCAGTTATTATCAGTCTTCCTCTACCTCTGCATTACTCAACTGCCTTATTACTTAATGTGGTTTTCCACATGGCTGGAGTTAGCTGTAACAGACTTTTAGCCTTGCCCTGAAGCTTCATCATTTCTTTCATTTTTACTGGAAATCTCCACTAGTGTTTCAGAGAATTCCTTGGTCTGATATTTTTAACACTTTGATGCAATTATCTGGATACAATGAGTTTAAAATAACTGCATTTAAAATAATTCATATTCAGATTTTCATCATCATTTTGTTTTTCAAAATACAACTAGAGAAATTACATCTCTCCCGGAGCTCTGGCTGGGTACCACTGTCACCTCACAGCTGAGAGATTAAGCATGCAGGCTCTCCTGCTCTTCCTCTGCAGGGGAATACCTGTGCTCACTGAGGGACTGTCCCACAGTGCCTCACTAGAGGAATTTTCACAAACCAAAGACAAAAAATTAAGGCAAAAGCACATGAGACTTGGCCCAATGCAGACCAAACCTGATGGACAGCAAGGTAGAGAGGACATTTCCTAGAGGAGAGCAGAGCCATATCTCTGTTGTTCCTTTAATGCATCGATCCAGTCTTTGAAAGAAATATGCTAATATTTATACCAAAGGATTCTTGAGGTTTGAAAGTGTTTGTTGCATAGGTAGGACCTGGGGGCACAAGGCCACACATGCTCTGTGTTGCCATTGGAAAGATAAATCTCAGCCAGTGGTGCTGCCTGTGATGTTAAAGGTTTGTGTCCCTAATGAATGTGGCAGCTGAACAGTAAAAAACTTCACTCTTGTTGAGTAAAAAAACCCAAACCAGGCAGTTTTGTGGGCACAATATAATCCTGCTTTAACAGAGCTGCCAGGTTACCCACAGGTTTGGAAGCAGAGCAAGAGAAATCAGTTTGGAGCTAAACCATTACACCGCTCCTCGCAGGGCATTTATTCACAGCTCACACTGCAGACAAAACCGAGCACAACAGCAGCAGACACAGGATTACACGGCAGCTACAGCCGGCGTTGAGTCATGCTGCTATTACAGGGCTGATTTAGAGGCACGGCGGTGGGAAGCAGGAGGAGTGCCTGGCTCCGTGCTTTGCACAGGCACTGCCCAAGGAGCGAGGGCCTCGGGTATCTCGTGTCATACAGTCTTGAGCAAAGAGAACCTAAAATCAGAAAGAATCTGGTTCAGGGGGGAGCTTGGAAGGTCTTGAGACCTGCTGCTTAAAGCAGGGTGAATGTTGAGTTCAGAGTTTGATCAGGGTTTTGAAATTACATAATTATATGGCTTTGAAGGTGTCAGCATGCTGAGACATCACCTCTGTACACCACGAGCTGTTTGTTAATGCAGCTGAAAATCCTCTTTGGGAATATCCCATGGGAATGATCTTCCTGTGGGACCGACAGAGCCAGTACAGCAGCTCTGGACAGACAGTAGAGCTGATGAAAGAACAGGATAAAGTGATAAATTAGTAACCTGCCATACTTGCTGCAAGGAGCTATTCCACTGCAAAGAGGCATTCATAGAACATGAAATATTGTATTGCTGTGTGGCATTAATGTCATTGGTGAGACAGTTAGTTATAGAAATATGTCACTGAGAAATGCCAGAATACCTACATAAGGCTTCTGTGAATGAAAGTGTACATAAAGGCTGTAATATCATTTTCTCTGGATTAGAATTTAAATCTTTATTCTCCTTCCACACTGCTCCCCTCCCCCTCCAGCTCCCCTCCCCAGTTTAGGCAGCACAATCCCCTCAGTTGTCATGGTAAGATAAACATGTCTGTCTGCAGTTAGCTATGTTTCTACACTTAAATTGTGTGTGACAGGAGCTGGTCATCACCCTTAGAAGTACCAATGTGCTGTGGCAGTAATACATAGTGCCATACCCCCCTTGGTCATGAGGGGATCTTGGAGTTCTGAATTAGATCTGCATGCCAGCTCAGCCGTCTCTGAATGCATCCACTTGCAGCCCTTAAATTGTGACACTTAGTGAACATAGATTATTTTTAGTGAGTTGTCTGAAGAATGAAGTCCAGGGCTGCTGGCACATGAGAGAATTGCATCTCTCTGGAGTATCACTCCTGCCATGCATAGCCTCTAGACCTACCAGGAGAAGTCAGTTTGCTGGCCAAGTCACTGCTGGGTGCAAAGTTTCAGCCATGTAAATGCTGCTCAAGCAGAGTCCTCAGACTCCTGCTCTGGTGAAAGCACTGAGGAAAGTGGGGTGAGTTCATCCACTAAACCAAAAGTAATTGGCACCCTTAATAGAGAACTTGTTCTGTCTGTTCCTTTCAGGACCAGATTAAAATCTGTTAGAGAGTGAAGCCTTTGGGGAAACTCAATTTACATGTGTATTTCCCATAGGAGGAGGTATAACTTCTTGAATGGACCTCATGGAGATCAGGAGGTCATCGTGGATTGACTGCCATGCATTTCCAGATACTGAAGCAGTAATTTTGGAGGGGTGGGAGAGATTTCACTGTATTTATTATATTTATTATTGCATTATGTATTATAATATTATGTATTTATATATTTATTGTATTTATTATATACTTCCATATGCCACAGAGCAGTGCTCCATTCTGGGACCCAAGGACTTCTGGAGAGGAGAAGAGTGTTGTATTTAAAAAAATCCTGGAATCACAGAAAATATTTTGCAGTCTTAATGAGGTGCATAAGAAGAGTAGATTTGGAGGGTTTTTAGGAAGACAAATGTCATCTCCCACACATAAATATTTCCAGCAGAAGAAATCCATGTTTGTCAACACATTTCCTTTGTGTTTAAAATCTTCCTGGGGAAAAAAAAATAATTAATCCTCACTGCACCATCCTCTGACTGCTGGAGACACCACATCAGAGCCCATCACCTGGGCAAGAGGGGAGCATGGAGACCAGAGAGGAGCCAGAAGAGCTCCCTGGAACCACAGAAACGAACCTGGAGCTGGCACACAGTCACACACAGCGATAGATGGCAGAGCTGTGACTGTGTTTAAAAAGAAATAGAAGGTAGTGAGCAATCCTCAGTGGTCATAAATCACTGTGAGGTTTATTGTGGAGAGAGAAGCCAAAACCAAGCACTGTAAATGTAAGTAATGCACAGCCCGAGGAAACGATCCCGCCGGCACAGCCCCGTTGGACCCACTCCTTGTGCTCACCTGGCTCGAATCCGAAATGGACTTGGTGGTTCAGCACCTGCACAGAGGTGTGTGATGGGGGAGAGGGGCACTGGGAAGAAACGCAACCTCCTGTGTTTTGCTTCCTTCTTGAAGAACATCAGATGGGGAGAGGCTGTTCAGTAGGGCCTGTTGTGACAGGACAAGGGGTGATGGGTTTAAAATAGAGGGAGGGAGATTTAGATTGGAGATTAGGAAAAAGTTCTTTGCTGTGAGAGTGGTGGAGCCCTGGAACAGGTTGCCCAGGGAGGTGGTGGATGCCCCATCCCTGGAGACATTCAAGGCCAGGTTGGATGAGGCCCTGAGCAACCTGATCTAGTTGGGGGTGTCCCTGCTTCTTGCAGGGGGGGTGGACTAGATGCCCTCTGGGAGTCCCTTCCAACTCTAATCATTGTATGATTCTGTGATTCTGTGATCATGGGAGGTTAAGCATTACCTCCTGACAAGGGACACTAGCACAAATGGCCACCGGCCCAAGGGGCATCTTCTCCTCTCAGCTGCGTGTAAAATCAACTGTAAATATTAATATTTAAGCATACAATTACTAATTATGTCACTGGAAGCAGTGAAATTTAGCATTAAAATAAAACATAGCACAGGGGAATATCAACTGCATGGAGCAGATTAACTCATATTTATTCCTGATTTCCACATTTACATTGTCTTTCCCCAACAGTCCTTGTAATTCTGACTCTTCCTTCACCCTCTTTTTCTGCTTGCTGCATTGCTTTCGGGTGAGCAAGCAATATAGTGCAGAAAAGATTCTTCAGCTCTCACCAGCCAAAGAACCAAAGCCACCATAGAAACATCAGTAAAATATGGTAGTGTTTGCTTTTTAACTGGAAGAGAGATTTTGAGGTATGGCCCTTAAGTCAGGCAGAAAAGCTGTGGTGGAGCAGTAAGAGAGCCAAGGAGCCCCAGACTTCTATCAATGAGTTCTCTCTCTTTTGGCCATGGTTGCTATATGGTTGCCTAGGCTTGACTGTGTTTGAGGAGGAAAGGGGCAGGGGGAAAGATCCACAGCCCTGGGAGGGAGCTGACTGGTACAGGCCAGCTCTTCTCAGAGGATCAGGGAGTCTTCAATCCATCTGTGACCTTCATACCTAAGTCATGGTTGTTGCAGGTCTGCCTTTCCCCATGATAGACCCTTCCTCAGTGGGCCATCTCTGTCCTTCTTTGGAGAAGCTGGGTAGATACACAGGGAAGATTATTTTTTTGTCCTTTGAATGTGTCTGAACAGTGTTTTCTCCCCACCCTGTTGCCAGGGAATGCAGCCAGTACCCTCACCTTGTGAATAAGAAGCTGAATCCAGATGCTCAACTGTTTAATGGTTTCTTAAGTGATAAAATGAGATCCTGTCTGGATGTTGAAGCTCACATGACTTCTCCACATTTTCAGTGAGAAGAAATTACTCTTCAGTCTGCTAGGTGAGACTTGATAAATCAGATTAACGTGTCCCAGTGATGATGGATTGGTCCTTCTCTTCTTGCACAACACTCCAGAGCAGGACTAGAATTTAGATTCATCCTCAGATCCTGTGATGAGGAGACACCTATCTGTGTTCTGACCCAGGAAAGCCATACTCCTGCTTTGTACAACAGCTGAAATGGGGCTTGAGAGCATCTCCACCACCACCACCCACTTATCTTGTAAGCCAACTGGAAGTTCATGCAATGCTTGCAAGTAGTCAAGTGCCTGGAGACATCTGGAAGACTCCAGAGTTTGCATGTCTATCCTCAGAAGCAGCTGTAGGACTTTTCATAGTCATGAATTTCACTCAGATTCTGCCAACAAGAGGTACATTAACAAAATCAGTCATGTTACCAGTCTTAATGTGCTGTAGCTCATCATGCAAGCGGTAACAACTGACAGCATGCACACCCAGCTGTGACGCTGCCGCAGCAGAGCTACCTCCAACTCCTGTAAAGTTTGTGGGCTTTATCTCTCCCAAAGCACCTATATGGGCTTTTGACAAATAAAGCTGGCTCACTGTGCATCACTGGAACACAAAAATCAAATGCTCAATGTGCACACTTTTCGGTAGAAAAATTGATGTCTGTAAATTATATCTTCTCCCAAATGCCGCTCTCCTTGTATCAGCCCAACACTGTGGTTCAGAAGGACCTGCATGAGAGAAAGAAGAGATTAACATCTTTTCAACTACCCAGTAATGGTTCTTATACTAATTAAAACAAATCTGCAGATTTAATGTACACATCTCAGCAGCTGGTTGCCTTTCTATTATTACCAGGCATTAATCATCAGAGAATGATTTTTAAGTTACCAGTGAGCGACTAGAAATGTGTTGTGAGATCTGCATTAGTAAGACTGAAATGTTTATTCAAAAGATAAATATGTATCACCTGTCCTTTGAGAAACAGGTCCACCCTTACCCTGAAATACTACAGTCACCAGGTGCCAGTAGAAAACTCCTGTACAGGCTGCAATATCATTCATGGAGATTTTGGTAGTGAGTTCACCAAAGCAGCAAATGTGACTGTCCAAAGTCTCAGCAGGTGTTTGGCCAAGGTAGTTGCAGCTCTTCTGGCTTTTTGTGCTTTAAATTGTCCCTGAACTACACACGTTTAACATACATATATCTAACATACACATATCTAATGTAAACATAACTACAAGTATTTTTTTTTATTTGTGCTCTGGTTGAGGGTTCCCTTCCCCTTGGGAATCTGAACAGCTCAGGCAGCTTTCGGGAGGAGGGATGAAGGAAAGGATGCTCCTGCCCTGGGACGAGCTGATCACCAGGGTTTGGAGGTCACTGAGCAGGAGGACAAGAGGCACATCAGGCAGTAGGGAGACCAAGCAACCACAGACAGGGACAAGTAGCAGAGAATAAAGCTAAGACATGGAAGAAAAATTCCTCCTAGAGACAGGTACAGCTGTGTGGAGCAGAAAGCCCCAGCATGATGTGAAGCCAAGTCTGAGAGCAGGCAACCTGCAGGAAAGATGAAGATGTACTCATAAAGCTATATCTAGTCTGCCTTTGTTTCTCTAGCCCTTTGGAGTTATCTTTATTTATTAATTAGACATGATAGGTTTATTTGTAACAGTTTGGGATGTGAAAACCTCTTCTGGCTTCTTTGGAGAGCTGTTGATAGAGAAAGTCTGGGCAGACTGACCACAGGTCTCTGTGAGACTGTAAGATTCAGGACTCCATCACATCTGCACAGATATCAGTCTTTGGCCATAAATTCTTCTTGTTCCTTGGCTCAAGGGAATAGAATTCAAATTTCTGTCTCCTTGCAGAGGCTTCCTGCATCTGTGTTAGGAGGCCATAGCGTTAAAGCACACACTCAAAGCAACATCTGGGAGTCACAAGATGAGGATAGGTATGTCAGCACATGGGCCCTGTAAAAAGCTCAACAGGAATGGGAGACAAGACAACTCAGCTGGAGGGGGCACTGGAAATTATAAGCAGACTTACTACTTATAACTTACTACTGCTTACCTAGGGCATTGAAAAGGAAATAACAGTCTTAACTGACTGCAGAAGGAATTCATGCTGAAGTCTTGAATCTACTGGAATCTCTAGGCAATCCAGTGGCTGCCAGGGGAAAGCAGAAAACCATCACAGAGGGAGGCAGCAACCTCCTCCACAAAGAATCAGGGAAGGGATCGAGGAGCTTGTAGCTCAATTAAATGCAAATGGCTTTGCACAGGAATATTTGACTTGCAAGATTAAGGGGGTGTTGGGTTTTTTTTACTTTTGGAATAAAATTGAGCCTTAATATAGTACAGAAGAGTCCAAAGACCCACCAGATTGGCAGGAGCCAAGGAAGAAATGACCATAAAATAAAGGTCAGAGAGAATTTTTCAAGGGAGATGTTTTTCATAATCAGTCTACCAATATTCCTGGTGTTGAAATTCAACTCCATACATTAACAAAATCCCTGTCCTCCACCCCTTAGAAAGCTCAGCCAGCTGGTAGTTTCCTGCCCCACCATCTCTTGTATCTGTTTTGATAACAAACTTACACATGAAAAAGAATTGGGAGTTGGATCTGCCCAGGTTCAATACTTGCTCTCCATGGCAGTAACAGGCTTACAACATTTCAGCAACTTACACTCTTTACTGTAAATATGTCTTCAGCAATCTTAAGCAATTAATATTGAAGGCAATCAATACAGCAGCCAATACAGTTCTTTCAGGTCCTGTAATAGGTATTGTGCTGGTAACACGGAGTTTATTGATGCTGTAATACATCATCCAAATTTAACTCTACTTCAGGTAAGTCTATGAAACAGGTGGCCCTTTTGTGAAAAGAATTTACATGTAACATGTAGGATTAGACTTCCCTGCTATGACTTTAGGGCTTTCCTTTGGTGTTAAGCATACAAACATAGTATTCCAAATGCAAAGGAAAATTGATATGGGTTTCATCAGCACATAGGAAATAAAATTTACTGCTTTCTGAAAACAAAGTGTTAATTGTCCTCACATCCTGTGATGTGGAGATTTTCCCTGGGTACAGAAGGTATTTAATCACAAAATGGCAGGTGATGGGCAGAACTGTAAACCTGAAATAACCACCCCTGGCACCCCATGCACGTTGGTTCAGATTCAACACCAGCTCCAGCAAATCAAAATATCAATGACGACACAGACAGCTGTAATTATTCAGCAAAACATTTCTGCTGGTCCCAAATTTCAGACTCATGGAGAGATTTTTCTATCATAAGGCAAGTCAAGGTCCCTGATGAGAACTCCTCTGGCACATTCTTTGTGGTAGCTTTTGAAATGACCTCTGGATATTTGGTTCTGGGGAATTTCAAGAAATATTGAAAAGTGTTGAATCGAAAAGCACCTGAAACACTTTCAGACTTCTTTTGGATTTTGCATTTAATTGAATTTTATCCTGCATTGTCCCAAAGTGTCACTGAGATATGATGTGTCTTTTATAGCTTCTGTGAAGTGTTATCTTCCCAGAACAACAGAAAGTGTAAAGAGCCACTGAGATAGGCTGTGTGTAGACACATTATTAAAAGCTCACTGTGCTTCCTGATCTATGTGCATTTCTACAAGGGGATGGGAGCACTGGTCCCACAGCCCATCCCAACACTGAGCCTACTGCCAGTCACAGAGGTTTAAAATGCAATAGAAATTTCATCCAACACAAAGGCAATACATACAGAGAAAAGGGACATTTTTGTGTCCTCTGTGTGACCAGAATGAATACATGGGTAATACCCTTCTGGGGTATTACAGCCCAGACTTTGTGCTGAAGTAAGGTTAGGATGACCAAGGATGTAGGAGTTTGCTGTTCCACCCTGCACCCTTTTCCCTTTCTTAGGCATCCTGTGCAATGGGGATAGCTGCACATCAGGAGTAAATTGACCCTTTCCTATTTTGAACAAGATCTATTTTATTCTACACCTATTTCTATTTTGGGATGGTTTGATGCTCTGTTGTGGTGTTAGTCCTTTTTTCATAGTGTAACAGGCAGTAGCACAGGATGGGGCACAGTGGTGCTGGATAACCTGTGCAGTGAGCAACCTCTGCAAAACTCGAATTATGCCTTGGCTGCAGATAAGGGAAATCAGAGCCATGTTTCCCACACAGCTGCTGCCAAAACATAATTTCCAAAATGAGGCCCTGAGCTCCAGAAGTAGGAAGCTGATTCATTTTTTTCTGGGGAGTAGCAACAAGAGCTGGCAGGGCAGTTGGGACCTGCTGCCAGGGAAAGTAGTGGTTGCAACTGTCCCCTGACACTGGCCATGGAACCTTTGCTAAGCACAGACACTGGGCAGGGGGGTGGCAGAACAGGGGTTCTCCCCCCTCAAGCTCAGCACAGCAAGTCCCAGTTCTCAGGCTCAGAGCCAGCATCATGCAGATGAACACACAGCACCCATGGTGTCCCTTGATCCTTGCTCATCCCTCATGGGAAACCTGTGTTGGACATCTTTGTGGAGCAGATGTGTGAGTGGGAGGGGGAAGCTTGAGGGAGAGAGGCAGACACTGTACAGCAGGTATCACCTATGCACACTTAGAGATTGAGCAGGCCATTTGAGACAAGAAGGTTTGGTCTGGGAAGAAGGGTACCAGCCATCAGCAGTGCTGCCAGAGCAACCTCACAGCTCATCTTCAGAAAGGGCACTGTTTGGCAGCTGGTCCTTCATATGAAGACACATGCACAGCAGTTAGAAAGGGTGAAGCTCCTTATCTGAGGCACATCCACACTCTTCTGCTCGCTTCAACTCCTTCCCTAATATGCTTTGCCCTTGCCTAAATACTATTACAACACAGTTGTAGGTCCCCCTGCCAAGACAGGAGATGATGGTGAAGGCTGGGTCACCCCAGACTTCCCAGCTCTCCTACTACTCAGTCAGTCCTACTAGGGGCTAGTCCAAGACAACCCGATCACCATTCATGAGAGGTCCCCTCTGCCGAGATCAGGATCATGTTGTTGGAGATCAGGAGAGAGAGTTGCATCTCTAGTTATGAGGAAAAAACAATGGTATAGACCAGTTTGAGTTCAAAGNTTAGAGAGGCCCTCTCCAGCTCTCCTGGAGCCCCTTTAGGTACTGGAAGGCTGCAATAATGTCTCAGCACAGCCTTCTCTTCTCCAGGCTGAACCAGCCCTACTCTCCCAGCCTGCTCCAGAGCAGAGCTGCTCCAGCCCCCTGATCATCTCTGTGGCCTCCTCTGAACTGTCTCCAACAGCTGTGTGTCCTTCTTGTCCTGGGGACCCCTAAGCTGGACGCAGCTCTGTGACTCTTTATGTCACTGAGCAAGGTGCTGGACAGCAGCAGCCCCACATTTTCCCTTGTCTTATTTATCTCTGACATACCAAGGCAGAAATCATGAAATGTGTGTGTAGAACCCAGAGCAGTTTCTCTAAATAGATAAGTAATAATAAATCAGAGAGCAGCATCTCCCGGAATATCATTTTGGTCTGAAACGAAGGCCCTGTTCTCAGAGAATGACATTTATTTTCTTTTTCTCTACTTGAAGCCATATCACAAAGGATTATATTCCTGCTCTTGCACCCCATAAACAAATTATTTTCCTAATTTGTCACATGCTGGTGCCTACAATTATCTTTGCATTATTGTTTCATCAGATGATTCTCTGCAGCTTGTGGGAAGGGGGTTCCCAGACAGAAATTTATGTCTGTTCTTCCCTAAGAAGGTTGGATGTTTTCCTGGTTGTCTGAGCTGGGAAAGAGCTTCTTTCATCATAGAAAGGACCTATTCAGCCTGAACTGAGCACACAAGAGCATTTCCAGCTCAAGAATATTTTTAATTGGTTCCATTTCAAAAATTGGTCTGCACAGCTTTTGAAAGGGCCTTAATTCTTATTAATTTTCCCGATAGCAGACGTGGCCGCCTTTTGATGTGCAAATCTGAAACTGTTTTTTTCTCCACTCAGAGCAGATAGGGATCTCTGGGAAATTAATATCATACCAGCACGGGGGGAAGGGAGGAGTGGATAGGGAGGGACAGGCAAAGTGTAAGTGTCAAGAGAAGAAAGCAAGCAGCAGCCAGGCAGAAGATGACTGATGGCTGAGTGAGAAATAAAAAGAAAACAGCTATAACCACTGTGATTTCTGACATGTGCCAGGGCAGGAGGTGCAGGGCTCCTCCCTGCAGGACCCAGAGGTGGTGCAAATGTCCACATGCTGTCTGCTGGAAACAGCCATGCTGGGCACCAGTCATGCACAGCCTCCTCACAGTCCAGCATGGGATAGAAGATGCACCTGTTCACCCATGGTTTTATTTTATCGCTAATTTAGTCAGGGGTTCTGGGACCAAGGTTAGAACCAAGAGCCTGATGTGTCCAAGTCCATATCCTCCCAACCCTACCTTCACATACATGTAGTTGCCCAACCCCAAACTAGTCCTCAGACACGGCATGTCTTCAGATAATGTTCCCATGACCATCACAGGGACCTTAGGAACCCAGAGGCCACCAGGTTCACCACAATCCTATCAGCAAAACCCACTTGCACTAGGTACTTCACCCATGACAGAAGAGCACCTCACCATAGGGCTGAGGTCATCAGATGCTCAGGAAAAATCTGTTCTTGTGTAATTTATGCAGGCACTGACAAGCATCCAGAAGCACCAGGGAGTTCAGACCAACACCATCTGAAGCAATAACAGCCTGGTCTCTGCCTAGGACAAGCTCAGGTGGTCAAGCTAAGGAAGCAAGCTGCTTCCTGATGTGATGCATGACCTGGTTTCATGCATCTTTGGTGCTGCCTGGAGGACATCCGTGGCTGAGCTGTGGTACCTTCAGCTTCTCCATGAGCACCCAGCATGCCATGAGGAGGCCATGGAGGAAGGATGATGCTCCCCTGTGGGAGGTCACAAGAATGGAAATGGATGGCACTGAGGTGTTCAGGCTATGACCATGTGCTAACATACTAACATGTGGTGGGTTGAGGCTTGCGTGAACCCTCTCTTTCATCTACACTCCAGATCCCCCTACCTGAAGCCATGCATGAACTTGTCTCTGTGCAACATGGATGTGAGGCAGGTCTGAAATCTAGCAAAGGCTTAAGCAGATTTTCAGGCAGGAGCACAGACACAACCATGGAGGTGCCAGAAACAACAGGGGCTAACGAGCTTTGGAGAAATGTGTTTGTGCACAAACCTGTGGGCTGCTGCAGCCTTTCCCCAAGGAAATGGGCAATGAAAAATTTTGGCTTTCAAAGCTTACCTGAAGCAACAACTCCAGTAGGCAAAATCTGGTGGAAATTCCAGTTTCAGTCACTTCTTTGGAAGGAAGAGATATCTTCTTTTGGGAAAAAAGAAGCTGAAGAAAATTAATTTAGAGGCAATGAATCACCATTCTCAAATGTGGGAAAAGGAAAGAAAGGATGAATATGCCAGAGATGTCACTGTAAAGAATAATAAAATACCCAAACATCTAAAAAGCAGCAATAGAAATCCCTGGAGTGGTCTTCCAAACGTTCAGCAATTTCTTTTTCTTCTCTTGCTTGAGTGGATTAATATGTTGTTGCCAATAAATTAAATAGCTGTAAAACATTCTGTACGACCATCGTTATTTTCCATGTATCTCATTGTAACTGCTTATTACCAGCCTGCATCTTTATGGGCCACCTCAGCTCTGCAGTCACAGCCCCTCACTTCACAAGTATAAGCTACTTTCTTTCTGGAAATATAAGCTTTCATTTAGAAATATTAAAATACATGTTCACTACAGCCCCTATTGTCAAGTAATTCAGATCATTCTGTAAAATCTGACTTGTCCCTGTGCACCAATTTCTGTCACCTGCAAAATTCATGTGATGATTTAATATATGCTTTACTGGATCATTGACAAGGATTAAGACTTTCAGAGCACCCTCCCAGGAACTCATACCAACTTTGCAGAAGTTTATGACCTTTTTGGGACATTATATCTCCAGAAAACTATTTCAATGAGGGAACTCAAAGATATCAAAGAGCTATATATCAAGTCAACTGGGAAAAATGTGATACACAATTTGGGAAAGGCATACCCAACTTGACTATGAAATTACTTCTGTCAGTTCTGCCCAGTATGAATGAGGGACCCAAACTGGCAGAGAAGCCATCCTCAGTGAAACTCAGTCCTCAAAGAAATATGTCAGAAATATGCCACTTAAAAGTTATACTGTGTGGCAAAATGATAGATCAAGAGCAATGCAACAGAGCTAACACAGAGGATTCGAGCTTGACCGTAACACAGAATGTACATAGAAAATAAAGGAGACAATAATAAATGTGAAATGAAAAGAATTAGTTTTGTGGTTCAGAAGTTTTACTTTAGAACAAAACATGGATGCCCAGCCTATCTAAAAAGGACCTTTACCTAATCCTAACCTGGAGTTAGCCTACTGCACTGCACTGTTTTTCCACAGCTCTGCAAGAGTTTTGCATGTAGAGGAAGGGGATCCTGCAAGCCCAGGCAGGTGATGGCCAGTTCCCATGTATTTTCCGTGAGCAGGGACCCAATGCAGCAGAGACAACTGACTGACCACGGGGCTTAGATAGAGGGATGTCTGGTGGGTGTAAGTGAAAGGCAGCATAGAAAGGTTAGAGCAAGAGAGCAGTGCTCAGGAGGGACTTGCTCTTTCTAGGATGTCTGGAAGGGTTTTCCCCACCCACTGTCTTCTCTCTCCCCTTCTGGATGCCAGAACAGCTGAGATCTGGCTACACACCTGAAGAAATAAAAAGTGTTTCCAGAACATGCTTTTCTCCATCGCTTCTGAGTGATCAACCCCAAAAGGGATATTTCTAGAAAGCTGCAGTGATAGCTGGTGGAAATAAAAGAGTGGCAGAGGAGCCTAGTGCTCCTGATGTTAGGAAGAAAATCATCTTCCCATCCTTACTGGAAGGTGTGACTACCATCAAACACCCTCCACTTCCAACACCCAGTGAGGTCATTCAGTTCAAAGCAGAGAAAGCCACCAAGCACTCCCTCTGCAGCCTGAGCAACCTAGGGTGTCATGCTCAGCATGGTCATAGTAGTCCAGATGTGCCCGCTGGTGTGGGGCTCCCAGGGCTGTCCACAGGGTGAGAGAGAGTCAGGGGCAGTGGCCAGGTTGCAGATGCTGAAGCTGTCCAGAGCTGGTCTTCCTGGAGAGGCTTGGGCTTGTATTCCTCTGGCTGAAGGAGGAAGGGTTGTGGACCCCAGTGAGAAGGCAGCAGGATTTCTTGCTGAACCTGACATTGTGTTGTTTCTTTGACAATACCAACATGGTGACATCATTGGTGGGAGTTACCTGTGGAGGATTTTAACAGGTAACAGACATGAGAGCAATCCAGCATTTGCTGAGATGGCTGTTAGGGCCATAAACAAGGTTGTTTATCAAGCAAGAAGAAAAGAAGAACGTAAAGAACGTGGAAAAAGATAATGAAGCACCAATCAGCAAGCAGGTCTGGCCACAATACTTAACCTATGAAAAGAGACTGTTAGGGGGTGTGCTTTGTGTACTGGGAAAAAAGAACTTATAAATATTGGGTTTGGAGTGAAATAAAGTTGGCATTAATTGATCACATTGATCTGAAGTGATGACCTGTTATTCCTCAGCAACAGTTACCATGACAGCTAACGGGGAGGAAAACCCATCAAAGGTCACTCTTAGAGCCTCAAACTTTCCCTGCCTTCCCTTCTTGGGTGGGATTGGAGTAGATTTTAATGTTCTATATTTTAGGATCATAAATCAGATTTTATGTGGTGAAAATCCCCTCCACTTACTTGCTCTGAACGATGAAATGCAGGGGCTTTGTTTGTACTTCAGCATCTCTCAGTGGCAGATTTCTCTAGCAACTTTGATGTGTTGTCTGTGCAAGTTATTGGGGGTGGATTTTTGCACAGAGAGGAGTTAGTCATCTTTGACCAAATGTCTTTAATCAGGGTTATCGAGAAAGATAACAGAATCAGCTCCATTTCTCCTGATAGCGACTCAGCCTGGGTTGTTGCAAGCATGGAAAGCGGAGGAGTGGAGAATTGATCAGAAAAGTGATGCCCCAGGATGAGGTAGTGAAAGCAGCAATTGTTCAGCTATAGATCTCCCACCAAAATAAGTGGGAGTAGACTGAGACCAGACTCAGACTAGCTAAATTGGGTTCAGAGCTACCTCTGGGATGTGCAGCTAGTTCACAAAGATGGAGACATGTCTGCAGGAAAAAGTCACCAGTGTCCATAGCAGATATTTTCATCCTAAAGTCACTGACACCCCCAAGAATGATCCATGTCTCTCCTGAAGGGGTGGGGAAGTGGAATGCTAGTAGGGGAGT
The DNA here is from genome assembly GCA_013399135.1 of Heliornis fulica. NCBI lineage: Eukaryota > Metazoa > Chordata > Aves > Gruiformes > Heliornithidae > Heliornis > Heliornis fulica. Next base: position 18,990 of record VXBZ01008244.1, read on the forward strand.
GGGATGCTGGTGAGAAAGACTCGATCCCAGGGACAGATGCTCAGATCTATTCTATGATCTGCCCACCACGTGCCCACACTAAACACCCAGCCTCTCGCATCCACGCAGTGCACCAGATGCTGCAACTGATGGGACTGACCTCCAGCCACAGATTCCTCTCCATGAGAAAGAACAGATGGGTTTGAATGGGCTCAGTAGGGAAAACACAGCTCAGGTGCACCCATGGAAAAAGATTTTTCCATATAAATATTAAAAAAATATGAAAACTGTAACTCTGGACCTATGGCTTTGTTGAAGGCAGTGGGAGGAAAGGAAGGGGAGCTGTCACTAACAAGCATTTTAAACTTTCCTGTACCTTAAGTGAAGATGTAAGGCTGAAAAATTTAACAGGAAAGTCCTGTTCCCAAATGTTTAATTAGGCATTGGCATATAATATGCATTAAAGCTTTGTATATTTTCACCAGTGCAGAGAGGAATTAATACACCTGAAATATAACCTACCTCTGGGAACAGCACATCTTCCATCAGCTTCCTGCCCCATCTATTCCCTGCACATCACCCTTAGTGGATGGGAGTAACTGGGACCAACTGGCACAACTGACCCATGACCAAAGGGGATTGGGTGGCTCCAGAGACCAACAGCACATCCAGAGCCTCCTGAGAAAACACCAGCAGAGAAATCCAGGGAGATCACTAGAGGTTTGCAAAGCATAAATATGTATCTTCCCATAAAGCTTGAACGCACACAGAAATAAATGGTTCATCTGAAGGCTATAAAAACCTGTGGATATTTTAAAGAAGCATTACAATTTGTGAAATCAGAATTCCTCACCTGAAAAAAACATTTCCCACCTGTCTGGTGCATTTGACTCCCACTTTAAGTGTTCCAGACCACAGCAGACAACTTCAGGACAGGAAAAAAAAATGGGATTAACAGGACAACAGCCAGACATGATGTGTTTACCTTGACTGGACACCAAGCTGCTCTATCCTTTCCCTTCTCAGCAGAATAGGGAAGAAAGAAAAAATAAGATTGGGAAAAAAACCACTCTGAGTAAAGATAAAAGCAGTTTAATAAAGCAAAAGTAAGAAGATCTGTGCAGAAGCAAAGGAAAACAAAGGGTTATTCTCTACTTCCCATCAGCAGGCAATGTCCAGCCACTTCCCAGGAAGCAGCACTTGAGTATGCCTAGTGCATGCCCTGGAAGAAAAATGTTATAAATAATGAATCCTGCCCCTTCCTCCTCCTTTCTCTCACCTTTTCTTGCTGTGCAGATGTCATGTGGTGTGGAATATCCCTCAGGTCATTATGGAATATCCCTCTGGTCAGTGTGTATCTGCTGTCCTGGCCATGTCCCCTCCTGAGGTCTTTCCCACCCCCACCCTACTGCTGGGGGGCTGTTGGAGAGACAGCCCTAATGTGTCCCAGCACTGCGATGTGACAGCCAGAACACCGGGGTGTTACCAACATCTTGCTGCTGCCAACACACAGCTCAGCACCGTGAGGGCTGTTGGGGTGGGGGGGATCAACTCCACCCCAGGCAGACCCAGCACACAAGCCCATGCTGTAAACCATTAGCCTTGGAAGTATGAAACCCTGAAGAAAATTGGCAAAAGCCTCCTGGTACTTTAAGACTAAGGGGTAAAGGGCAGAATTACATTCTAGCAGTGTTTTTTTCACCACTGTGTCCAACAGAGGACGTCTACACAAGGGCTGTGGTTGTTTCTTTTTAATTTCATATACTCCTGCTTTTTGGGTGGCCAAGTCAAGTGGGGAGTGATTTGCAGAAAGTGCCAAATCCTTACCCTTGAACTTTAATCCCGTTTGAGTTATTAAAAAGGCCAGAGCACTGCACAACTTGTAACAACCTTGGCATGAGGCCACATCTAAGGCCTGAATGAATTTTTAAAAGACAAATCTTCTGGCAGAGGATCAAGTATGGAGAAGAAAAATGAGACATATTGCTGGAGTCTGGCCATGTTTCAAAAACTTTTGCAACAAAGCCCACAATGGAAAAGTGGGGGAGTTACAATTTTTTCTAGAAATGTGTTTGCAGAAATTCTAGGAAGAGATCAGTGGGTTTTGGCAAATATTTTTGTTCCCTCCTCCAAAACCAGAGAAACCAAAATGCTATCTGAGAAAATATTTGTGCTTTGATGAGTACCACCACAGTTTCCCAGGTGCAGTTACCCGGCTGGGTCCAGACAACAGGGACGTGAATGTATTTTATTTTCCCTTCTTCTGCTGAAATCTTGCAAACCTGAGCATCTTGTGAAACCTTCCCAAAATGGACACCTCTTATCCAACCCCCACTGAGAAGCAAGGGGGATTATGGCCTGATCCTCAGAGCAATGAGTGACAAGGAAGAGCTCTGCAGGCCTGAAATGTTGCCTGCTGGGAAGGGACATCATAGATGGTCCTCTGGTCTTAATACAGAATTGCAGGAAAGAGACCCTCAAGTTCCCTGCCCAGATCACAACCACATCACATGTTCAAAACCACTGTTCCCTGTCTGGAGGTGTCTCTGTACAGGTAGGTGTTTGGGATCATGACCAAGGCATGAAAGGAGTCTCTGGCCTCAGATTGTGCCCATCTGCTCTGGTCTCATGAGACCCTCTGCAGTGCTGCATCCAGCTTGGGGGTCCCCAGGACAAGAAGGACACACAGCTGTTGGAGAGAGTCCAGAGGAGGCCACAGAGATGATCAGGGGGCTGGAGCAGCTCTGCTCTGGAGCCAGGCTGGGAGAGAAGGGCTGGTTCAGGCTGGAGAAGAGAAGGCTGTGCTGAGACATTATTGCAGCCTTCCAGTACATAAAAGGGCTCCAGGAAAGCTGGAGAGGGTCTCTTTACCGGGGACTGTAGTGATAGGACAAGGGCTCACAGATTTAAACTAAGAGACAGAAGATTTAGATGAGATATGAGTCAGAAATCCTTCCTGGGGAAGGGGGAGGCCCTGGCACAGGGTGCCCAGGGAATCTGTGGCTGCCCCTGGATCCCTGTCCGGGTTCAAAGCCAGGTTGGATGGGTCTTGGGGCAGCCAGGGCTGGTGGGGAGCATCCCTACCCATGACTGGGTGCTGGAAGTAGATGGTCTTTGAGCTCCCTTTGAACTCAAACCAGTCTGTGATAAGTTTCCATGGCATTTTCACAGACACACACTGCTATTTGCCAAGCCACCCTGTGCCACAACCCAGGGACTCAGCAGGTCAACTCGTGGCTTCCCAGAGTCTGGGCAAAGGGAGACTACTCTCAATCTCAGCCATAAAAGGGCCTCTGCCATCAGTGCATCATGCCATCCACTGTATCCACGCTCTGACATGCAGCATCCAACAGTGCCATGCTCAAGCCCAAGGTGGATCAACACTGCTGGAGGGACCACGGGACCACACGGGGAACATAAAACCCAACCACACTTTTTATTTCCTCAGTCTGGGAAGATGTTTGTGTGCTCATGACACCTGTGCACTTCTCCAGGGGATTCTCCCAGAAAAAAAAAAAACAACAAACTAACACAAGGATTTGTTTAGAGAAGAAAGTACAAAGTAAAAACAAACAATCAGGGCTTAGCCTGGACTTGAAAGCGATACTGTAGGCTGAATGGATTGATGCTCCTGGAAAGTAACAGTCGGGTTTGACATCTGCTTGTCTAATGGTGGCACTGGGCAAGTGCTGCCCCATGGTGGGGGTGTCATGGCTCACATGCTTCACCCATCCCAGCAGACAGGTTTAACAAAGATATTTTTGGTAACCCAGATGCAGATTCCATCTCTTAAATCTTTAAGGCTTATCAAAGGGTTTTTTTCCATTTGCAGCCCTGTATATTCTTAACCACTGAGATCTTCTTATGTATAATAAACACAAAAATGTTTCTCTTTCCAGCTTTACTGCTAAAGCCAAGATGATTATAAAGCTAAATCCTGAGCATATGGCATGGGCACTGTTCTTGCAAACTTCTCACTGCGTCTTGCACTGAAGGGCGAATTAACCCTTGGCAGGCCAAGACTGCTGCCCCTACACTGACCTGTGCCAGGGGAGTTCCCAGGGGAAACTGACTGACCAACACATGCAGCAGAGAGTGGTGTGACCCACGCATGCACAGGGCTGGTGGAATCTTCTCCTGTGCAGGATCACATGCAGGAATCGCTCAGTTAGCTGTTCCTCAACATGGGGTGGTCAATGAGAGCAATGCAGGCAAAGGGTCAGAGTGGTCAGAGAGGTCAGGGAGATAGTGGTGCTCTCTCTAACACCACAGTTACCCAACACTTCTGATCTTGACTTTCTGAAGGTTGGTGCAGGCCAGAGCACTGCCCACTGGTCTGCTGGGCTGATACTCAGCTGATACTCAGCTCAGGATGCTGCTGGCATTTTTATAAAGCCTGGGAAGAGAACAGCCAATAGTGCTGTCCAAGGAGAAGCAACATCTTGCTGATAAGTCCAGAGAAAGGTGTTGCACAGGCATCATCCCCTAATTAGGACACAACCACAAGGAGATAGTCTTCTGCCCCTTCCACAGGGCAGACTTTGGGCAGTTCAGAAGGCTGAAGCCCAACAAGAACCCAAACCGGCCATTTCTGTGAAAAATAACAAGAAAAATCTTTCTACACAGACATCAACATTGAAGGAGGGTCAGGGAGAATCTCCAGCTTTTAAAAGGGGAATGGCCTCAAGCTGCACCAGGGCAGGTTCAGATGAGATGTCAGGAGAAATTCTTCCCCCAAAGAGCTGTGGGGGTGTGGGACAGGCTGCCCAGGGAGGGGGTGGAGTCCTCACCCCTGGGTGTATTGAACAGACGGGAGATGAGGTGCTCAGGGAGATGGTTTAGGAGAGGACAGGGATGGTTGGACTCGATGATCTTAAAGGTCTTTTCCAACCTTGTGATTCTGTGATTCTTCAAACTCACATCATCTTTGCCAAGGATTATGCCAAGGTGCTTTGAAGATGTTCATTAATAAGGCCAGCTTCTAAAGCCAGAAACCCCCCAAATAATGAATGGCTTAAGTGCTTCCTTCACAGTCTGATGGACAGCAGGAAAACTTCAGCTATTGGCTTCACCCAAATAGGGAACAGAGAGAGAACCAGCAAGTGTCCAGAGGCATCACAGACTCCAAATAGGGAACAGAGAGAGAACCAGCAAGTGTCCAGAGGCATCACAGACTCCAGACAGAGAAAGCCTGGGACACTGCAGTGCTGAACACACCTTGAGGGGATCAAAACTGATGCAAATTAGGGATGTTTGCCATGAAATGCAGCTGCAGAAAGGGCCCGGTTAGCCTCAGCTTCGGTTCACTGAGTCATCTTTCCATCAGGTGGGATAATAGCCCCACTGTGTGGCACCAGAGAGATCAAATGCATCTCATAGGCAGTGCAGGACCAGTGGCAGGAGGCTGTGAGCAGAGAGCAAAGTAGAAACTTAGAGCATCATTCAGACACCAGCCTAAAAGGTGGAGGTAGGCAAGACAGATATAGTGTAAGGCCTGCAAAGATTTTTCTCTTTTGTGTGTTTGTGTTTGGGTATACAGAAAGGGTTTTTTCCATATAATTTCCAAGTTTTGCACAGTTTTTGCTTTTCTCAAAATATTTTTTTCCAATGAAGAGGAAATTTCATATTTTTTATCATCTCTCACCCGCTTGTTGAATGTGAGATGCCAGTGCAAGTATTTATATCATCAGCAGTAGACAGGGCTCCACAGATCCTTCAAAAATAGCTTGAGTCCCTTCCTACTTTACCTTGCAAAGATAAGAAAAGTGATGCTGGTCCCTAAAGTTAGCTCTGTAATACTGTGCTCTGCAGAGAGACAGCTCTTACTGCCAAGGAAGAACATTGACACACCAATGGGAAACCCTTCACAGTTTAAACTTGCCCTTCCTCAGTGTCTTCCAGTTCATGGGCTGCTCTCACATAGAAGGTGTCCTGGTTTTGGCTGGGACAGGCTTAGTGTTCTTCCTAGTAGCAGGTATAGTGCTGGGTTTGGGGTTTAGCGTGAGAAAAATGTTGATCACACACTCTGATATTTTAGTTGTTGCTGGGAAATGTTTACACCAAGTCAAGGACTTTTCAGCTTCTCATCCCCCGCCCCCCCACCATCAGCAAAGGGCAGGGGGTGCACAGGGAGCTGGGAGGTGACACAGCCAGGACATCCAACCCCAGTGACTGAAGGAATATTCATGACATCATGCTCCTTATAGAACTGGGGTGAAGCTTCCCGGGGATTTAGACCCCAACTCAGGAACTAGCTGGGCATCAGTGGTCTGCAGGTGATGAGCAACTGTGCTGGGCATCACTTGGTTTGTATATTATTACTATTATTATTATTGTTATTATTGTTTCTATTTTCCTTTTCTGTCCTATTTAACTGCCTTTAACTCAACACAGAAGTTTTACCATTTTTTTTCCTGATTCTCTCCCCCATCTCATCGTGGGTGAGCCCTGCCAGGCTCAACCACAAGACTAAGACAGAGCTGAAGTATAAGGCTGCACTTCAGAGACAGCTCAGGAGGAGAGCAGGAGGAAATCATAACTGGAAAGGGGTCTGGGGGAGAAGCATCAAGGAGTTCATCAGCAAATTAAGAAGACTGAGTACATGTACCATGAGTAATTGTAAAAAATAGTAAGAAAGTCATCTGGTGGCTGAATGACACTCAGCATCACAGTCATGGCATCAGTGATGATATCAGTGTTGCAAGTGCTCCAAAGCTGGGGAGAGGAACATCTCCATAAGCTTGTAAAACTTTCACAGGTCTTTGCTTTAGGGAAAGGCAGAGGAAGCCAAAGCAGGTTTCTCCATGCCCAGACAGAGGAGGTTTCTCTGAGTAGCTCCCACAAATTAACAATACTGAAAAAAGACAAGGCCAGAGATTGAGTTTGAGTGTGTTCTACTGCAAATAAGCTGTAGTCAAAACCCAATGCTCCCTCTCTGCTCGTGACTTCCCGAGGAGCAAAGCGCAGAACAAAGCTGCAGCTTTGAGCAGTGTCAGCATCAGGCAGTTTACATGCTTGATTCACAAGGAGAAAAACTTCAGCCCAAAGTCACTGTTAAGGCTCCACCTATTGCAGTCATTAGTGATGAAACAGATGAGTGCACAGATTCAAACATGCATTTTTGATCACATCTCAAAGAAAGGGTACGTGTGGTCAGCTGAACTTGTTATCTGTCAAAAGCTCGCACTTGGCACCATAAATCAAACAGTCCTGAAGGCAGTTCAGAGCCAGAGGACTGCATTTGAAAATATTCTTGAGTTTCAAAAGCAGGAGATTGCATATCTAAAAAAAAAAAAA
>VXBZ01008244.1:26279-40306 GCA_013399135.1 Heliornis fulica
AAGAAAAAGGCTCTGTTCCTGTGGGATCCTTTAGCACGCTGCTCACTGCACATGTTTTGAGCATATCATCAATATATCACCTAGATGAGTGCTTCAGACAGCTCTTTGAACAGTGGACATATTTTGTTCAATGGGTTGCTTTCAAATATATTTGAATCATGGATAAGGAGTTAGATGAACAGATGACTTTCAGAGTTTCCCCCCTTACTGGCACTCACCTCTTTGCAGCTCTTGACCCCTGGGCCACTGCGGTGTAACGCCCCATAGCAGAAAGGTTGTCAGCTGTGAGCAAGCCTGGTCCTACGTGCTTGAGATAAACAGAAGAACATCATCCAACCTCCTTGCCACTGCCCATCCTCATGGACAAAATGTACTCCCCTGTTATCTGGTACTTTGAGCATCTCAGAGAACAAGGAGTCCTGGAGAACTGCTGTCTTTGCAATGACGGAGGAAGTGCTGAGATATCTGGAAATCAATTCTGTGACTCTGTGAGAAGTAAGATCTTTTACAGGTAATTTGTCATTTGGTAAAGAAACTTCCAGTTCCATGATTTCAAAGGAGCCATTAATATCTGAGTCAAGGGGAAAAAAATATGAAACACCTTGTGGATGGAAGCAGAGGTCACTCAGACATCCACTTCCAAAGGGCAACAGTGTTCAGTCCAAACAGAGTTCCTTTTACTTTACACAATATTATGTGTTAGAACTTTATTCTTAATTGCATCACCAGTGCTCCTCCTGTTGAGCCCTGCTTTTCTTAAGAGCCAGTAATCTCCACTGACCACGTTCTATAGCAAATGACCACTGAGGCTGTGATAGCTCATCAGGTACCAAATAAAGCAGCACAACCTGCAGTATTATAGTGTTCCACAAAAGAGAACAACACGTGGGCGTCAGTCTTAACTGTGACTCTGACTTAGTTCTTCATGATCAGTCTTTAAAAATCTACTATATTAATAATGACAACATCTTGCCTCCCAAACAGGGAACAAAAAACACAGGACAGTCTTCCAAGATGGTTTTGGAAGAGGAACATGAGCCCAAATGCTGTAAGATTATGAGTCAAGGAGAGGAAGACAGTGCATAGCTTTTGGCATGTCAAGTAGGAACAACAAAAAGACACCTGTAAAGCACAGGGAGGTAATGACCAAGCAAATCTTGGAGAAGAGAGTGAGAATGAGTCATTGTGACAAGAGGACTCCAAAACTAACTGAAGGTTGAGGAAGGTCACTTGTAAGAAAGAGTCTCAAACATCAAATGGATCATCTGTGTTGGTAACACATCGTGAGTTGCCTCTTTGAAAATCTCACAGAAAATGGTAAATTATCCAATTAATAGACAATGCAATCTCATCATTGTATAAAACCATGGTTCAGCTATTCTTTGGATTCTGCAGGGAGTTTGGATCTCCTCATCTCAGACATATACTAGAGCTGGAAAAACATCAGAGGAGGACAAGAAGGTGATCAAAGGCCTGGAATGGCTTTTGTATGAGGAAAACTGGAGGCCAGAACTCTTCAGCAGAGAAAAGAGATTGCTGTAGTAGATGTATGAAAGAAGTCAGCAAAATCATTAGAGCCCTGAGAGGAGGTGTAGGGCTCAGCTTTTCATTTCCCTTCCTGCAGAAGAACAAGGGGCATCAAATTAAATAAGCAAGAATCAAGATCAAAACAAACAAATAATAGTTTGCTCCTCATGCAGGAGGTAATAGACTTGCTGACCTTGCAAGGAAAACTGCAAGTGCTAAAACCTTTACACAGGCTCAAGGGAAAAATGGAAAAGAATTTGGGGGATAGATTCATCAGGGGCTACTGAACACCTTGGAAATCTGTAAGATGCCTCTGAAGCAAGAAAATGGTCCTACCAAAGGCTTGTAGAGCATCTAAGATGCCATAAGAGACGGTCCTCACGTATACTTGTCTGCCCATATGGCAAAGAGCTGGAGTAGGAGCACAGCTTCAGGAGAGCAAGGAGGTGGCTCTTCTAAGGGATCTCTGCTCAAGGCAGAACACTTCTGCAAAGGAAATGAATGGAACCATAACACAATTTGCTCAACTGAGTTACTGAAGGTAGTAAAGGCAGTGGCTGACTTTGGAGTTTCAGGAGGAAGTCATAATATTGAGAGAGTGGATGACAAAATGGCAGATGAAATTCAATACAGATAAATGTGAAGTGATGCACTCGGGAAAAACAAATCCTAACTTCACATACAACGTAATGGGCTCTGAAAAATTACCACTCAGGAACAAGAGCTGGAGTTATAATGTACAGTTCTGTGAATTTGTCAGTACAGCTCTCTGCAGAGGTCAAAAAATAAGAAAATGATGGAAACAAAGAACAAAACAGAAACCAAACTTGTAAAACACTGAGGTTCGCCCGCTAGTAGAAAATCATAGCCTTCCTGCCCCCATCCCAGCTTCAGAGGGCACAGAAGAGCAATAGGGAAGGAAAACCAGGTATTGTTTGATCCAGATCCATTAAAGAGAGGCCCAATGACCAGGCTGTCGGAGCTGAGGAGATCATGTCTCCAGGCTGACAGTGCTCTCTAAGTTTCCCCAAGCACCAATAATAACGCCAGGTACATCTCCAAGTGTGCAGATCCAGGACAGGACTCCAGGACCCTCCTGAGACAATGCATGTGGCCAGCCCATGAAGCAGAGCTGTGGAGAGATTGGGGATATACAAGCACCCACATATGGATCCAGGTGGTGAGCAGACTTCTTGTTTCAGGCTTTTTCCTCTCGTGTGCTTTGGGCTCTAGGCTTCACCTTTTGTTGAGGAGGCCCCAGCTGTATTTTTTTCACAGGTCCATTTTTTAATGAGCACTCGCTAAGAAGTTCATATTCTGCCACAGAGTAGGGCTGTAGGTGTGTGTTTTCATCTATTTTGGGTTTCAGCAGTAGGCTCAGCCTGGAGCCTGGGTTTGCAAACATTATGAAGGTCAGACCTTGTGGAACCCTTTACCGTGAAGGTTGATTTCTTCATCCTTTCCTCTGTTTCCTCGCCATTAACATAGCACACCCCTGGAAAGACCTCCCTTTTCATTTTGTAAAGACTTTGGGAACTATTAAGACCTCTTTCAGATCTGCTGGTTAGAGAATTTGTTAAAAATCTTTAAGAAAACCAAGGAAACCTAGGAAATCCAAGCCAACTATGTCAAATGGATCTCTGGCAACTTGATACCCTGCCCTTGCTGATGGCTTCAGAAATTCCATGAGCTCCTAAGGTAGGAGCTTCCTTCCTTGAGGAATATTCCCATAGATCATGTCTCACTTGTATGCTCCCTAATGCTCCTCCATGCTACAGTTTTACCTCATTTGGACATCAGATATAATAATCTGCTGTACCTGGGTCTGCTCAGAAGCATTTTTTCAAATCAAGGTCTCACTGCTTGCTTTCCCTCTGATAGTGAGAAAATTTTAAGTGAGAGGTTTCACAGTAGACTTAATACAGTTAATAGTTTAGCTATTTCATCCTTGAATTCCTTTAGAGCTCTTGACTGAATACCATCCGGTGCTACTGAACTGTTACCGTTTATTTTGTCAAGTTGTTTTATAACTTCATCTCCTGAGACATCACTCAGAGACACATTTTCTGACTCGTCCCCCATGAAGAAGGGTTCCAGGCTGGGGACTCCTGTGAGCTCCTCCTCACAGATTCAAAGCATTTGCTCACTTTCTCTGCTGCAGGGTTATCCTTTTCACTGGGTGCTTTTGCATCTAGAATACTAGCTGGCCCTGGAGATATTCTCACAGGCTCCCTGCTCGGATATGTTTGGGAAAGAAAATCACATTAACATGCAAAACCTGAGCTAGCAGTGGGCATGTCAGGCATGAGAGTGGCCTTATGTGGGTGTGGATGATGGTATTGGGAAGCTGTCTCTCCTCAGGGACAGGAAACATCATATTTTGAAAGACAATAAGAAGTGTGTGTGTGCACAGCCAGTGGTGTCTGCTCATGTGTGCTGACTGCGCCGGGGATAGTGGGATGGGGGATGGTCCCATGGGGTGTTTCCCCAGGCCCTTCATGAGGCAACTCCTGATAAAGGAGCCAAGGGCCTGCAAGTGTATTACTACCAACCACCTTCTGCTGCTTCCAACCCTTTCTGCATCCTGTCTTCCTCGCCTGCAATACTGACCATCACCTAGGGGTTAGCATGGACCCTGCAGGGTAGGGTAAATAAATATTCATGTGGGTGGGACATAGGAGTGTTGCCAAGGGGATGGGAATCAGGAAAATATCAGAAAGAGCTTAGTGGTTAGGCAACATGAAGCACAGATAAACTTGGGATGCCTGAGCCAGGCTCTGCAGAACCACAGGTGAGTAAAGTGGTCTCTGTGTGGCTGCAGTGTGCATGCAGGACATGAGGACTTGACTGGTCCTTTGTCCTGGGGAGGGATCGATCACAGGATCCTTCCTCCATTTCTCTTTTCACAGTGCCCACATCAGCAGCCTGAACTTGCCTTGGACCAAAAGGCTGATCCTGGAAGGACCTCACTACACACCAGGGCATCAAGCGACTTCCACTTTAGCTTTTTCCCTCACGACATTCCTAATCCCACATCACTGTTGTCATAGGGCAAACACATAAGGCAAAAGGTCATCACTGGAACCAGCAGCTCCCACTTTGCCCCCACCAGAAACAGGATGCATTGCTTCCTCTAGCACTGGGTTGGTGGTTGCTGCTTCTGAGGGTCCATTTGGCCATGCCAGGATTGCTGTCTCCTGACTCCAGCCAAGCCTGGTGAGAATCTCATTACCTTGCTTTCCTCCAAGCAGCTCCATGTTCTCTCCTCTTCTTCAACTGCAAGAGCCTCAGCAGTGCTCCCAAAACCTCCCTCTATCTAGCCCAGGGCTGCACGTTCCTCTCCAGACCCTCAGAGCTGCAACCTTTCTCCATCAGCTCTAATTCAATTACAGCCTCTTCAAATATTTCTGTTAGGCTTTGAACTGTTCAGAGGAATTTGTATCCAGCAAAAACTGGATTTGCTTCTCTATTACAGGCACTTCCTATGTATGAGAACAAGTTCCCACTGCATTAACATTCTGGTCACTGTGTCACCACGTACAAAAGGTGCCACCGCTTTCTTAATGCTTTCCTCCCCCTGCTCTAGAGGACGAAGCAGCCTACAGTTTCTCCTTGGAGTGAGTTCTGTGCAGAGCCTCACAGGCAAACTACAAGTGTCACTGATGATTATGATTCATAACTGGTGTATTTAATGCCTGATTTTCCCAGACACATTTTTTTTTTGTCCCATGGATGCTGCAGTCCAGGTGCACAAGAGCCAGAGATGCTGCAGGAAGGGGTTGGTCATGCCACAGATAAACATCTTCCATCTACTTTATAAATGAAGACCATAAAGAGTTTTGTACAACTCCCCCTTCCTGCCACATGCTTCGACTCCAAGCATATGATTGAGTCAGATAAAACCAGCTTCAGTTGGTGCAGAAGTGGTCCAAGAGGGCAGGGTGCCAACAGAGAGACAAGATGAATGTGAAGGAGAGGAACATGTTCTGCTCTAAAACTCCCTTGGCTCCAGTGAGGCTGAACGTGTAAATCTGATGGTTTATAGAGGAGATTTTTCTTCACTTTGCTTTGGCTGTGTAGGTAAAAACCCATGTGAAGATTCATCAGGGAAGAAGTTACACTTGGAGACAGATCTCCTGCTCTGCTCCAGCCCACTTCAGATGTTGGCCAAATCTCTGCTTGCAAGTGTTGAATAGTAGGAAAATTGCAACTGGGCAGAGAGACACCTGGATGAGGAAAGACAACAAAATATTAATGAAAGGTAACTCTGTCTTAGCCTGTCTTGTAGGGGCTACTTATAAACCCAGGCCATAGCAGTTGGCTCTTGGGTGCTAGATCCGAGGGACGTATCTAAGAGGTGACAGGTGGAAGGGTCCTGTGGGATTTCAACCCTGGCAGGTGCCCTTTCTCCCTGTCTTGTCTCTGCTCTCGTAGAGGTCAGCCTGCTCTCCACTGTTGGGTGATGAGAAAAAAACAGAAGTTCTGGAAACATGAATCTTCTAAGGGAAATAAAGGCTGACAGGAACATCACCACGGCTTCGTATTGAACCGTACAGGCAGTTGTCCCAGAAGAAGAGGCACATCCTTCCTCACTTACCTGTTGCAGTGTCTAAAGCCATGCCCAGCTGCACCTAGATTTGTCAGTCTGGCTTATAGACTTGATGCTGCTTTATATCCTGTTACTTTTGTAGGCGAGAAATCCCCCAAGTCTCTAGGCAAACAGGACCTGCTGCCTTTCTGTAATGCACTTTCCGTTTTCTGAGCTCTCTGCAGACGAGCAGCTGCCTCGCATCGAGCAGAGCAAACTTGCCATCTAGTGGGTGAGAGCATCTCTGCAGAGGTGCCCTGGGTTTATTTGCCTGCCACAGTTATCAGAGTGGGATTTATCTCCAATGGGTATCATCTAAAAGAGAGAGCTTCCACTTAACCTCAACTTTGGTGTCAGAAAAGCACCTTCCCACAATGCCTGATGCCACTGATCTATGTTCACTGATTGCAAAGAGACCAGATGCTCATGTTCACTTTTAACCATTATATCAGGCAAGATGGATGCTCTGCACTTGGCCACAGGTTGTAAAAGGCCACTGGACACTGTCCTGGGGATTTACCACCTGTCTGTGGCTTTCTTTCAGTCTCTGTGGCTGCAGCCAGAGCTCCAGGGGAGGGTTCAGTGACTGCAGAGATTTCCTTACTGCTTGCCTGATTGCCGTATCTTTCATAGTTCTAATTAAAGCAAGAGCTCTGCAAATTTCCAACACCTATTATATGCACCTCCTGCAGGTAATTGGATTTTTTAAAAAAATAATGAAAGAAACTGCTTTCTTCTGGCATCTCCTACAAATTTGCAGTGCAGAAAGTGTGTTTCCCTGCGGCATCATAGTGGGGACCCTCTGTTAGACACCCACAAATGAAATCATACAATAATGTCATGGAGCAGTTGCCATTTGACAGTTAAATCTTATATTAACTACCCAGAGTTTTGAGAGGATTTGTCAGAAGATGAGATTTACTGTCCTTAAGTACATCAAGTATCAGAAATTCTCTGGGAAAGCATCACCTGATGTCAACAGCAGTGCATGGGACCAGGCTGCCTCTTCCCACCTTTGGTCCAAAGGAGTAACCATGGTGAGGTTTGGTTGCAGAAGTGCTGTGGGGCCACAGAAACAGCAGGATTTTATCACCCAAAGACTTTTGTTAGATTTCCTTATCAGCAACACACAAATCAGGAGTTACTGAGCAGAGAGAGCCTCTCATCTGCAAACTCAGGGTCCATTTGTGTTCCATAAAATGTAAAGGCAAGTGAGGAGGGCGATGCAGAGCAGGGTAACAAAAAGCCCTTCCCACACTGCAAGCACAAAATATGTTGTGTGTCAGGTTATTACTGGGCTTTTGCCTGCTGTAAAAACAAGTCTTGAAAACCATTTAAATGTTTTTATTGAAGTTGCTGAAAGAATGGGAAAACCAGTTAATGCTGTGGAATTTTAAGCGATAAGGCTCTTCATTTGATGGCAGCCATTACTCTCATGCTCTTGAGCCTTAAAGAGCTTTTATGGCCAAGAACCAAGACATGAAACCATTGAATGTGAACTGGCTTCAAGCAGGGTTAAGAGATGTTAGAGAACCAGCAGCATGAACAGTCAAGCAGTGAGGAGTTGCAAGAGTGAAAGGTGGTTGTCCTTGGGCATGAGGAGGAGAGCCTACAAACAGGGGGTAGGAGGTGTCAGGGTCTGGGCCTTCCTAAACCAGTGCCCTGAACATCTTTCACAGGCTGATCCATTTCCATCTTCCCCCACAACAGCCCTCCCATCAGAAGAGGTGTAAGATCCAGAGCCATTTTGTGGTAGTAGAATCACCATGTGTGCCTCAGTTTCCCTACTCTAAGCTCCTGAGCCAGTTTGCCTCGAGGTGTTGGCACATGGGGCTGATCCCACAAAGGAGGGGGATCAACTGGATCATTTTTACTGAAGTAGCGAGTCTTTTCGTATTTATATTGTCTTTTTCTCTCTTCTTGATTTTTCTGGTCAGATTTCCCCTGAGGACTGATTTGTCACTAACCTGTTTTATTTTTCCTCCTTTTGGGGTGTTGTTTTTTGTTGTTGTTGATTTGTCTCACAGGGGAAAAGGGGAGGCACGTGCAGCTTTCATTATTTCACTCATCAGTGGAGAAGATGGAGGGCTCTTTTCTGATTTTTCTGTGTCTTTCCTCTCCCAGGAAGGCCAGATAGCATCTCTTTCTTTATTTGATTACTTTTATTTCTTTGCTTCTTCTCCATTCACTGACAGCTCCCTTTTCGGATCAACAGGATTTAATATTTGCTTCCATTTGTCATCTTTTTTTTTCCCTTGGATCTGCTTGACTTCTTTCATACCTGTTGAAAAATATCCTTATTTTCCTTTTGTTATTTTATTCCATATTCTTGAGGATTTTTATCCAAAGATCTGTTTCCAGGAAATGTTTTGGTTTTTTTTCATTGCCATAGTTTATTCTAATTGATTGTCTAATCTTTTTCCTCACTGTATTTGTGATTTCTCATATTTTTCAGTGAAGCAGTGTGGCCTTTTTTTTTTTCCACAGAATTTCAAATTTTGTTCTCTGATTTTTCTCTGGGACAAAGTGAAAGGATTTTTCCACAAGTCCTTCCCACTGTGGTCAGTAATCACGATATTGTCCCTGCACAGCTGCTCCTGGTGTGTCACCTTGCTTAAGCACAGCAGGGCAGAGACAGCCTTTAGCTCATTTCTTATTATTTTTCCCCTGATGGACAAAATGGTGGAAAATATTGTATTTCGTTTCTCTCATTTCTTTCCCATCATTTTTCTTTTTTTTTTTTTCATGGCATCCCTCCAGTGGAACATCACAGCAGTGGTTTTCTCTCATTTTTCTTTTTTCCTTTAATTTTCCATCCAGTTTCTCATGTCACCCAAGCAGTAAGTTGTTTCCTTTACTCCTGTTTTGGGAGGTTGAGTTTTCTTTCTTTTTTCCTCCTCTAGTGTCACCTCTCACAGGATGAGACAACTGTATTCCTGGTGGAGTGAAAGTCATAAACACCCTCCAGACAAGTCTCCATGCCCAGCATGGAGGGTCCCCTTATTCAGAGTCTTGTTTTTAAAACATTGCTTGCAAAAGGCCATCAGGACACATGAGAAAGAGCAAAATATGCTCCAGGTGGGTGTGTGGGAGACCTTTGAGTGTTTTGCACAGTTTCTCATTGACACCTGTCAATAGGGTTGGGAATGGGCAAAGAAAGGGCAAGGTTTGCTGCTCAGTGGGATGTGACTCTTGGGGTGCTGGAAGGATGGATGATTTGGGGTTATTAAAAAAAGTCATTCAGCATTTGCAACAATTAGATGAGAAAGGCAAATGTGAGTAGGCTTCACTTACCAGAGCTCCCTGGGAAGGATGGGAGCTTAAGCCCATCACTAAAGATAACCCTGCATGGGCCCCTAACTACAAGGAGGACATAGAGGGGCTGGAGCATGTCCAAAGAGCAACAAAGCTGGTGAAGCACAAGTCTGGTGAGAAATGGCTGCGGGAGCTGGGGTGGTTTGTTTAGTCTAGAGAAAAGGAGGCAGAGGAGAGACCTGATTTCTCTCTACAGCTACCTAAAAGGAGGGTGTAGTGAGGTGGACTTGGGTCTCTTCTGCCAAGAAACAAGGGATAGGACAAGAGAAATGTCCTCAGGTTGGGCCAGGACAGGTTTAGATTGGATATTAGGAAAAAAATCTTCATCAAAATGGTCATCAAGCAATGGCACATGCTGCCCATGGAAGTGGTGCAGTCACCATCCCTGGGGGGAGGTAAAATATGGGATATGGTTTAGTGATGGACTTGGCAGTGCTGAGATAATAGTTGGACTTGATCTTCAAGGTTTTTTCCAATGAAAATCATTCTGTGATTCTATGATTCTATATTTTCCAGAAAAAAAAATAGGAAAGGAAGCAGTAGGAAGAATAAATAGCTTTGTACATCCACATTTTCTGAGATCCCTGAGAGACCAGTTGGGCAGGGGTCATCCAGGAAAACATCTCCAGCTCTGCAGCTTTCTCCAGGGATGTTGGAAACCACCAACAGAAGCACAGGGATATCTCTATTTCTCCATCAGCACCTGCAGTTTCCTAGGGACAATGTAGCCTGGTCAGCAAAATTACTCCAGATTAACCTGCTGTTTCTAGAGCATGCACACACACCCCCCACCCCACCCCCNACACACACACACACCCCCCACACCCCCCCAGACACACACACACACCCCACACACACACATTCACTGCTGTAGGGCCACACTTCTGCAAGAATTAAGGTACTTAAGCAGCACGAGCAGAAAAGCTCTTGTTGGCTGATGTTCTCCAACACCAGCAGGATCTAATGGTCATAAATCAAAGATGTTCAGTTAATTACCATCACTTCCTCGGGTATGGTGGAAATTATTAAGAAAACACCTTTGATTAATCCCCATTAGCTAAAATTGATGGGAAATCTTTGTTAAAACCCACCAATGCCTCTGCTCAGCCACTGATACCTACAATGCTCTAGGAAAAGGCCTATCACCCAAGGAAAAATTAAAAAAAAAAAAAAAGTCTTCATGGAAATTCATTAGAAAGCTGAGAAATTGCCACTGCAAGGTAAGCACAGCTCATCATCACTCTCATTGCTCAAAATTGCTGGAAATAATAACAGTGCCTTATCCAGAGTAAAAACAGATATCCTGACCCCCTGTAGAGATGATGGTGTTTATCCCCATAAATTATACATATTTCCACCACATGCAACCACCTCGAACTAATTCACCCTTGCAAAAAGTCGCTGGTCCCTTCATGGCAGTCAACCAGCACACAAAGAGACTATTCCCCAATCACAGCCACGTCCTTACAAATGCTGGGAATTGGGCATATTACATTGGCTGGAATTCCTGGAGATGCTGGGAATTAACCAGATGATGATGAATCTGCTCCTGATCAACCATCATTAGCTCTCATTTCCCTGGGAAAGTGGGGAATTACTCACCATGGGCACAAATCACCTTCAATTAGCTGACATCTCCCACGGAGAAGAGGAGCAAAGCAGCTTGAGACAAACACACTGCCAATTGACTGCCAGTGCCCCAATCGTAAATAATAATGGGAATTGTTCAGTACTAGTACAAAATGCATCTAATAAATCTAATTACCTAGAAATTAAGATAATTAATCAGTGTAAGATGAGCCTAGCTTAACAACGATACTATTGAAAATCGTCAAATTATGCTTTATCAACAAAATACATGCCCAATGAGGCAGAACTCCTCAGGGATGCTGAGAACTGATCATGGCAACCAGAGGAGCAGAGCAAAACACAAATGAACACCGGTTTGGTTTCTTGAGGTTGGATGGCAGGTTTTGTCATGGGGCAAGGAGGTCTTTCCAGCACCCAAATTGAGTTACTCTCTGCCAGCAAGCTCTTTGCTACTTGCTATTTTCAGATGTGTTCAACTGAAAATGTTAAAACTGTTGAACAGCTACAGCTCATCCTCATCATCATAAATGCCCTAGAAATAGTCAAAGACTGTGTAAGCAAAAGCAATGGTGATTAAGAAGCATCCCACAGAAATTACTGGAATTAGATGGTTGACAGCAAATACACCTTTAGTGAAGCACTACTGCACACTGCATTACTGTATGACACTAATAACTAGCTAGGAGGGGGAATAATGGCTTTTACATGTTGATATTGTCTCAGAATAGTAGAAAGTAATCATCAGAGGGTGACTGTGATCCATAAAAACCTCCATGCCCCACACCCCCTATTGAGTGGCTGGAGTTGGTCATGATAACCAGAGGATTAACCAGGACTGCCCAGGAGTGGTGGGAATTAGTTATTAACATAAGACAGGCAAATTTTTCGTTTAGTCAACACTGACCAGGATCTGCAGGTATTTCTCATCATAAGCAGAAATTGTCTGCTTACCTGGCACTTCCCAGGAATCTGCTACAATCAAATGTGACTAAAATTAACTGCCACCCCCCAAAACCAGCAAGAGCACCGGACTGCATCAGCATAAAATAAGTATATCTTCAATTAGCCACTACCTGTAATTCATACAAATGACAGGAGTCTTCACCACAGCCCCATATAGCTTTGATTAACCAGCACAGCTTAAGAATTGGGATAATTAATGAGCAGGAGGCAAATATATGTAACATACATAATTAAGTACCCTTATCCTCCATTCTCTGGATGGCTGCTGTCATGCCTGGGAGGTGACTGAAGACCAGCTAAGCCTCTTCCTCCCAGCCTTCTGTCCGGCCTGCAAGGATGCTCCAACCTTTTGGGATGAAAGCTTCTGCCAGGTAATGCTGGATGGGACCCAGGAGCATTAGTGCTGGTCCATGACAGCAGCTTGATCCCTTGTGAGCCCCCATCATAGATAGCTCCAACTCTGCCCCTCTCTGGCTCTCCAGGCTCGCAAATGACTTTGCCCACCACACTCAAAGCCTTGTTCCCTTTATCTTCAGCTGGTCCTCAGACCAATGCTGGTGGTGCTGCTCCAGCTCCAGGCTTGGCTGAGGAGGACTTCAGCCCTTTGCTGTCTGGGTCAGGCAGTTCCTATTTGCAACCTGTTCCCATTCAGCTGCCTCTGGCTTTACAGCACATTTTTTCCTAGCTTGCACTAAGTCCTTTCCACATTGCCCCAGGGTCTCCACACTGTTCTTAGCACATGCTTTGACTCATAACCTTAATGCTTCTGCTCAGCAATGGTACCCATGGCCCAGCTGTGTTAACACACACCTGCCCACAGCGGTGCCATGAAATCCAAACAGCGTTGGTCAAGCACCAGGAGAAAGCAGAGAGCTCTGGCTAGCAGCCTGCTGTGGATACAGGTGTTTACTGGTGAGAGATTTCCCACATGCCTATGCAATAATTCCAGCTAATTACCCTAACCTGCAATTCCCACAGAAGGATGGGGATGATGTTTTCCCTCTGACAAACACTGACAATTATGCAGAAGTCTCTAACGTGGCTGGGAGATGATTATCCAGATGCACCTCCTCCTCACTGCTCTGCCCACCATCTCCCTTTCAGAAAAGATGAGAACTGCTCACATGGAACAATGATGCCACCAATTACCCTGCATGTCTCAGAGGGGGGAATTTAATCAGCTCAAAGCAAATATATCAGCCGTGAACCACGAGTATCCACAATCCCCAGGCATTAGGAGACGCTCTCCGTGAGTAAATCTCTCTAATGGGTGAGAGCTCTCCATAAAAACACACAAAATCACTCAACTAGAAGGCAAGTGATCTCCCAGCTAAGCAGCACTGCTGCAGGTGGGTGCTCTGTCAACACTAGAAAATATGGAAATTCAAATATTAATCTGGCACCAATTCTCTTCATCCAAGCGGGAGGTAGGGAGATTCTTCAGCTTTACCTCCTGGGAGGTTCAAGGCCACCATAGGCAGCAGGACTGGGGAGCCCCCAGGAAGGGCCCAAGCCTTGATGGTTCAACCAGCAGAGTCAGGGTAGAGCCTCCTGTTTTCCTCAGCAAAGTGTGATCCTCATTCCTTGTGATCACATCCAAGGCCTTCAGCCAACCTCCCCAGTCTGCAGGTAGAAACCTCTGTCCCAAATATCCAGAGGTGTCAGAGCTGCTTCTCCAACCTAGGTAAGGCTGGATACACATTTTAATATTATAGATGATTGTTAGATTATTGTTGATTATACTGGATTTCTTATGTCATGTCTTGTCACGTCATATCATGATCAACCATTTCTGTGTTTCAGGCCACACGTCTGTGTTTGGCATTAGAGTCTCCCAGTACCACACTTAGACCCTCAGTGCTGCCAAGAAGATTCAGAATCTCTGGCTGCTATTTTTTTTAAAATATCATTTCAAATTATATTCAGATATAAATCACCATTTGCTTCCAAATTGCCTGTCCTACATCACCATTTCTGGGTATTCAGGAGTTTCTAGGTCACCACGTTTCACTCCCAGTCCCAGAAGATGGGATGGGATGGGATG
>VXBZ01008245.1:1235-24821 GCA_013399135.1 Heliornis fulica
GTTGGGGGGCACGGTGCCAGGGGGCGGCCTCTCCGGGCGCGGGGACTGTCGCGGTGCTGGGGACGTGCTCCTCGGTGATGGGCATCTCCCTCTGTCACCCTCTGGGCGCTCCCCTGTGCCCCCCGGGGCCGCGGAGGTGCCACCGTGTGCTCCCCCGCCCCGCCGCCGGCTCTGGGGCTTCGGAGGGGCCTTTGTATGCCCCCCATCAGTCCCCTTCCCTGGCCCTGGGGCTCTGGAGGTCCCACCAGCTGGGGAAGTGCTGTCGCGCTCCCTGGGGCTGCAGAGATCCCATCAGGTCCCAGTCCACAGCTCCAGAGGTCACACCTGTGTCCCATTCCCCAGCACCGGGGCTGAGGAGGTCCCATCATCTGTCCCTACATCTCCAGAGGTGCCATAATGTCCCCTCTACTAGCTCCAGGGCCGCAGAGCTCCCACCATCTCCCCTTCCCCAGCCCTGTGGCCGTGCAGGTCCCATCACGTCCCCCCATCAGACCCTTTCCCAGGCTCTGAGGGTCCTGTCTTGTCCCCATCAGCCAGGGCCGGTCCCTTATCAACCCTCACCCAGATACAGCATCTTTTGAGCAAGCTCCTGATACCAGCGGGGTTTCTTTCCCCCCTGGGTAGCAATGGGGAAGTGAGACTCGCTGCATGGCGCCTGCTCGGTGGGGAAGCTGGGGCTCCTTCGGGGAGGGCAGGGACGGTGCCATGCTCATCCACTCAAAGCGTCTCTGGGCTGCTTTTCTTCTAGCAGAAGCCAATATGGATGGCTTCCTCCAGAGCGTGGAGAAGGACCTGAACATCGACCGTCGGCAGCTGGCCGCCGCCACCGAGGGGACCCACGTTATCGCCTTCGTCCCCGTGAAATGGCTGGCGAGCCTCAAAGAGCGCCGGGTGCTGCCCAGCCTGTGCCCGCGGCCGGAGGGGCTGAGCGACGTGGAGGTGAGGACGTTCCTACAGCACTCTGTGCAGAAGCTACCCGTGGGCTGGACCCGGGTGGAGATCCACGGGCTGAGGAAAGAGCGGCTGATGTACCCCCTGCGGGTGCAGCCCCCCACCTCTGACCGGAACGGCAGCCCAGACACCCTACATGGCTTCATGCAGAACGTCGCCTCCCAGAATTACCGGAACCTGTGGTGCAGGGCTCACTGTCTTTACGTGCGGCCGTACCGGCACGCCGACACACCGCCCACCGTGCCAGCCCTGGACGCGCTGCGGGCTGCCCTGCAGAAGGCTTATGGCTGCTCCGTCCTTCAGGTGGGAAAGAGTGCGCCTGGTGCTTCCCCTGCCAAGGAGAGTATGGCAGCCACCAAGGGGGTGTCCTCTTCCCCCAACATGCTGCAGGCCGAAGCTCTGCTCGAGTCAGCCAACATGCTGTATGTTATCTACCCTTATGTGCAGTACTGTTTGCATGACATTGTGACTTTCAGCCCGGCCAAGCTCACCAACAGCCACGCCAAAATCCTCTTCCTCCTCTTCCACGTGCTGCAGGCCATGAGGGCTTGTCACCAGGTGGGTCTGGCTTGTGGTGCCTTTTCTCTTCGGGATGTGGCAGTGGATGAGAAGCTGTGCAGCCGGCTCCGTGTGAACTTCAGAGAGTACGAGGGACCAAAGAAGGAGGAAGCGAATCTGGAGGCTGGTCTGGAACGAACGAGCGAGCGAAGCGGCGTTGGCACACAGGGGCAGGAGGGGAGGTGCACTGCCTGCCAGAAGGACCTCCGAGACCTGGTGTTGCAGTGGGTACATGGGCAGGTCAGCAACTTTGACTACCTTATGCGTTTAAACAGTTTAGCTGGGAGGAGAATGGGAGACCCCAATTATCACCCGGTTCTTCCATGGGTGGTGGACTTCACTACGAAAAATGGCAAGTTCAGGGACCTAAGGAAATCCAAGTTCCGACTCAACAAGGGAGACAAGCAGCTGGACTTCACCTATGAGATGACCAAGCAGGCGTTTGTTGCTGGTGGGTCAAGTGGGGAGCAGCTCCATGTCCCCCATCACATCTCCGATGTCCTTTCAGATATCACCTACTATGTGTACACGGCCCGGAGGACACCCAAGGCAGTACTGTGCTGCCACGTGAGGTCCCAGTGGGAGCCCAACGAGTATCCAGCCAGCATGGAGCGCATGCAGAGCTGGACCCCGGATGAATGCATCCCAGAGTTTTACACAGACCCCTCCATCTTCCGATCCATCCACCCCGACATGCCCGACTTGGACGTGCCCTCTTGGTGTAGCTCCTATGAGGAGTTCATTGAAGTCCACCGCATGCTGCTTGAGAGCAGAGAAGTTTCTCAGGACCTTCACCACTGGATTGATCTCACTTTTGGGTACAAGCTTCTGGGGAAGGATGCTGTCAAGGAGAAGAACGTCTGTCTCCATCTAGTAGACAACCACACACATCTGACGACTTATGGGGTTGTGCAACTCTTTGACCAGCCACATCCCAGGCGCATGGTGGGACCTGCCTACACGCCTGCTGAAGCTCCAGCTATCACCCGGCCTCTTCTCCAGAACATCAGGGAGACTGTGTTTTTGGAGGATATCCAAGGCCAGGTGACAGATGCAGTTAATGGGATGGTCCTGGAGGCTACTCCTAGTGAAACCACCTGGTCTGGGGAGAGAGCCATGTCTGGAGAGGATGATTTAGAGCAAGGCACAGAAGCCCTGGATTCAATTTCCACTACTAGTAGAGCTGCTGATCAGCCTTGTGCCACTGTGCCTTCAGCACAACCCTCTGCCCTCCCTGCTTATGCCACCGAAGGGAAAACCTCAGGTGTCCGCCCTCTCCGTCGGAGCAAGGCAGGTGCTATGGATCAGATTGATGTGAAGATCACGCTTCCTGAAGGCTTCAATCCACTCCAGGCCCTGGAAGAACTGGAGAAATTGGACAATTTCTTGGTGAAAGGCTTAAGCAGTGAGATGCAGCTAATGGAGCAGCCGTGGGAAGAGCCACCCGTGGGTCTCTCAGACCTCTACCAGAGGGACATGCAAGCTTTGGGCATTCTGGTAGCTGAGATTATATTTGCACCAAGGATTCGTCCTTCGAAGCCCGACGCGTCCCTGTTGGAGCGGTTCCTGGTGGTGCGTAATCTGTGTCGCTACCATCCCAAGGAGATCCCGGCCCCCCTCCAGCACGTGCTGCACGTCCTGCTGCAGCTGAGCGTGCCGGTGGAGAAGCTTCTGAAGAAGACCAGGCTGGGTAGGGGAGCAGTGCAGTTGTTTGAATACAAGCCCATCTCCCAGGGCCTCCCCCCACCCTGTCCCACGCAGCTTCTCAGTCCCTTCAGCTCTATCGTCCCCTTCCCCACCTATTTCCCAGCCCTGCATAAGTTCATTTTCACCTGTCAGGCAAAGAAGATAGAGGATGAAGGTCAAGGCCGGGAACTTGTTTTCCAGCTGTGGCAGCAGCTGGAGGGGATCCTTTCCGAAATCACTCCTGAAGGCTTGGAGATTCTTCTGCCCTTCATATTATCCCTGATGTCTGAGGAGAACACCGCTGTCTACGCAGCGTGGTACCTCTTTGAACCCATAGCTAAATCCCTCGGTCCGAAGAACGCCAATAAATACCTGCTGAAGCCGTTGATCGGCGCGTACGAGACGCCCTGCTACCGCCACGGCAGGTTTTACCTCTACACAGACTGCTTTGTCGCCCAGCTGATCGTGCGCCTGGGGCTGCAGCCCTTCCTCCTGAACCTGCTGCCACACATCCTGCAGATTCTCGTTGGCATCGAGAGCTCTCGGGAGGAGAGCAAAGCCCTCCTCGGCACGGCTGAAGATGATGAGAGTGGAGGGGAAAGCCCGGTGTCTTGTGTGTTTGGGGAAGAGATCAAAATGGATGTGGAGCACAGCTCTGCTGCACTTGACCTCCTCGACTACACCTCTGGTGTCAGCTTCCATGACCAAGCCTACCTGCCTGAGAGTGAGGACTTTCAGAGTGGTCTCTATGTTGGGGAGTCCCTGCAGCCTCAGGAGCAGGAATCGCTCAGCCTTGGGCGGCTGAGCGATAAGAGCAGTGCCAGCGAGGTGTCCCTGGGAGAGGACAGACCTGTGGACGGGGATTCCCAGAAGGACAAAACCAGTTTGAAGTCCATGGACAGCAGCCAGGACCTGAAACAAATCGAGGACTCGGAGGAGGAGGAAGAGGAGCGTGATGAAGAGGAGCATGATGACACTGAAGTTGATGCGGAGCTGACGGTGGCTGTGGATGCTGGTGCCTCCGTGGATGTCACCCTGGCTGATGACAGCAGTGAGCCAGAGGATGGAGAGGGAGAGGAGCTGCCAGATCACTCCGATGACAAGGAGCAGACCATCCTCTTGGGTAAGACCCCGCTGGCATTGAGCCTTTCCACTGAGCGTGGCAAACACCCGTGAAAGCAGTGAGTGGGGCTAACTGGGGCTGGATTTGGGGGTGTCTGTGATCCCAGTTTGGGGACAGTGCCAAAACCAGTGTACTGTACAGTGCCAGGTCTCCACTGAAGCGTTGGGATCTGAGACCCAGGGAGCTCCTGTGGGGTCTGGGTGGCAGCTGGGTGATAGCTAATCTGCACCGTGCCGGGCTCTGTCCTTGCGACTCGTTGTCTGTTTTGCAGACACGGCCTGTAAGATGGTGAGGTGGCTCTCAGCCAAGCTGGGCCCTACCGTCACGTCCCGCTTCATCGCCAGGAACCTGCTTCGTCTGCTCACGTCCTGCTACGTTGGTAATGTCTGATCCTCAGAGCACAGGCTCCCTGAGTGGGCTGTACCCCCAAACAGTCTGCTTAGATGCCCTGTGGCTTGGGTGTAGCCTGCTGCTTCAACTCATGGTGTTGTCTCTGGGCAGGCCCCACCAGGCAGCAGTTTGTACCGAGCAACGAAGAGAACAGTCCCCTGAGTACAGGAAATATCTACCAGAAACGGCCAGTGCTGGGAGATCAGGTGTCCAAGCCCGTGCTGGCCTGCCTGGTGCATGTGGCATACCTGTATGGAGAGCCTGTCCTCACCTACCAGTACCTGCCCTACATCAGCTACCTGGTTAGTATTGCCTTCTCTCTCCTCTTCCCGCTCGTGTTGGGGCGAGGGCTGTGGCCAGCCATGAAAGGAGGATGCACAGAAAATAGTCCAGCCTTACCAGGAGCCTCCTGTGTAAAAATCTGTGTTTGGTTGAGCTCTGGGTCATTATGGGCTGAGCAGCTCTGCCTGGGCTGATATGGGCAGGAGAGGCACTTTCCCCCCCCCAGCCATACATTCCCCATTGCTGCATGCATCAGCTTGGCTTTTTTTATTTAGTGAGCCTCTGGTCAATGTGGATCTGGGCTGCTGCAGCCCCTCCATCCCTGTTTTAGCCAGGGGCTTTCCCCATCCAGACCCATCACTGGTGGGCACGAAGCAGAAGGAAAAGGTTTTCCTTTTCTGGGATGGAGCTGGCACAAGGGTGGGATCGTGATAAGGGGCAGGCGGAGCAGCTTGGGCTGTGGTGGGGTTGCTGGAGAGAGTGTTTGAGGTCTGTAGTGGTAGATAGCCCTTGAGCTGGGGAGAGGCTAAAGGAGGTTTTTCAGCTGTATGAAAGATACTGGCAAGACTTAAAAACTCTTCAGTTGGAAATTCATTGCTGAATAGCAAGAAGAAAATGTGTGTAATGCAGCTGGTTGAAAAACAAACCCATTTTTCATCCAAAAAAATGTTTTAAAAATGTTTTAGAGAGGCTTATTTTTCATATTGCTCCCTTTTTAGTGGTTATAAACACTTCGGTTATGGATTCTTCTTTAAATGGAAAACTTCAGTAGCTTTTTGATAATTTAAATGAGAAAGAAAAGAGGCCACAGCTGTTCATTTTAAAAAAACAAAAAGACATTGTCAGTTTTTCCAGTGTTGAAGGGTAGATTATTTTTTTTTTTTTTGATGGGGAAAAAATCCCATTTTTCAGCAAAATCATTTTCTCCACCCAGTTGCAATCATTGTTCCAGCTGTTCTGCTTTGCTTTGCTGAATTTACTGCCTGGGGGTGCTGGATGGGGGGGATTAATACCCCTGTGAATGGTATTTGGCAACCTGATATTGAAACACTGAAACTCCTGGGTCAGGAATAGGATAAAGTCAATCCTTCTTGCAGGATTTGGCAGAGCAGATATTTTTTTGTGAGAGGAAGAGCCTCTGTGATGAGCTGGAAGATGGCAGGTGGACAAGAAATATAGCAGAAACTGGGAATTGGTTTGTGTTTTTTGTTATTGGCTCTCGTTTCTTGGGTGTTTGATTTGTCTAGGAGTTAGGAAATAGGGCAATCTAGAAAGAAATCCTTTAGTGTTGCTGCTGCTGTTGTTAATTCTCTGGCATTGCTGTGACCAGCATCACTGGTACGTTGTCAGCAAAAAAGGGATATGCTCTTCTGCCTCATGAAGCTGTGAGCAGCTGGATTTCTAGAAGTCAGCAGCAGATTTGTCCATAATTTATCTTTGGATATTTCCTGCAAAGACTGTTCCTCTGCAGTCTGTGCATCCAGGATCAACAGGGCCCAAGAGGAAGACGCTGATTCCTGCTTGAAGTCGTGTATGTCGGAGGTTTCTCCTCTTCCTGTGCTGGCAAATGATGCTCTGCAGTGTCCAGGCTGCTGATGGTCTGGGGCAGTATAGGGTTGTCTCTCTCCCCTCTGAATTTCCTAGGTGTGGGAGCATCCAGCAGGAGGATGCCCCTCCAGAGGATGTGTGGGAGCTTGGCAATGTTGTGCCCTGTTCCCTCAAGGCCTCATGTCTTGTGCTGACATCTGTCCATCAGTTTTCAGGCTCATCATTTGAGCGCAAGACACAAATTGCTGCTGGGGAACAGTGCCCAGGTTCCTCTCCCAAGGGCTGCAGCCAGCACCACCATGCTGTGTTTTGAGGCTGGGCTTGGGTGATGGGTGCTGCTGGTGAGATGGTGGTGCTGGCACTGGAGGACTCCTTTTGCAGGTTGCGCCCAGCGGTGGGTCTGGCGGCGGCCGGCTGAACAGTCGGAAGGAGGCAGGGCTCCTGGCTGCCATGATGCTGACTCAGAAGATTGTGGTGTGTCTCTCAGACACCACACTCATGGACATTCTTCCCAAGATCAACCAGGAGGTGCTGCTCCCAGTGCTGGGCTTCCTTACTTCCCCAGCCATTGGGTAAGTGCTGCAGTCCACCGTGTCCTCAGATGGGGTGGGCGCCACTCGGAATTGGGGATTTGGAAATGGTTCTTTGGGAAGCTTGATGCTTCTGGTGTGGTGGGGTTGCTTCTGCTCCTCCTGCACTTCTGCATTCAGTTCTGGTCTCCTCACTACAAGGAGGACATTAGGGTCCTGTAGAGGGTCTAGAGGAGGGCAACCAGGCTGGGGAAGGGTCTGGAGAACAAACCTTATGAGGAGCGGCTGAGGGAGCTGGGGGAGTTAGTCTGGAGAAGAGGAGGCTGAGGGGAGACCTTCTCCCTGCCTGGAATGACCTGAGAGGAGGTTGGAGAGAAGTGGGTGATGGTCTCTTCTGCCCAGTGACAGGTGATGGGACAAGGGGAATGTCCTCAAGCTGCCCCAGGGCAGGTTCAGATGAGATGTCAGGGAGAAATTCTTCCCCCAAAGAGCTCTTGGGGTGTGGAACAGGCAGCCCAGGGAGGGGGTTGAGTCCCCCACCCCCGGTTGTATTTGACAGGGAAATGACCTTGTGATAATATGGGCAATGCAGGAAGCATGGAAGAGAGGAGGGGCAAAGGGCTGTGTGGTAACAGGTGGAAAAGGGCTGTGTGGTAATGGATGTCCTCTTCAGCTTCCCCAGTGGTGCCCAGGCCCGTGTTGTCCTGTGTGTTAAGACAATCAGCCTAATTGCCCTGATCTGTCTGAGGATCGGGCAGGAGATGGTGCAGCAGCATTTGAGTGATACTGTGAGAAACTTCTTCAGGGCGTTCTCATTGCTGCAGGAGCTGCAAGACCAGGTGAGTGATGTGGGCAGGAGAGGTCCTCCTGCCATCCCACAGTACCCAGCCACTGGAATGTGGTGGCCATACCTGCCCACACCAGTAATGGTGTCAGCAGCATCCATCCCAGGCTGTGTTTGTGTAATTAACTCTAGGGTGAGAGCATCTGATCTTGGGTACCTTCCTGTTCTCTCTTGTGCAGGGTTTGACAGTGGAGTCACTGAGTAGCTGTGAGGTGCCGGTCATGGAGGTGCCCCTATCAGATGGGAAGCTGCTGGCCCTGGATCCGGCCGTGCTGATGGAGTTACAGAAGGTGTTTAACCCTGAGATGGCCTACATCACCTACATCCCCTTCTCTTGCTTGCTTGGTACGGCTTGGCCACCATCTCCTGGGGGTTGTGAGAGAGCTCCACACTCTTCCTGTGCGTGCTGGACCTGAAATCAGAGTGTGTGGAGCTGCTGGGGGCAACCCACAGCCTCTACACTGTGGCTTGATCTTGCTGGGTCAGGAGCCCACCAGGCTTCAGACTGCTTTGGCTGGGGGAGTGCGAGTGGCTTGTGGGGGATGACGACGGATAAATTCTTTCCCTTGGAGCCACATTCTCTCTCTTCAGGTGACGTTATCCGGACGGTGGTGCCCAACCACTCGCTGATTGAGAAGCTGGCCAGCACCTACCTGGAGAATGTGAACCCAAAGAGCCTGCAGGTGGTCAGCCCGGAGCAAACCCCGAGTGCAGCAGGCTCAGAGCAGGATGCACGAGGCACCGAGCCCTTTGGCCACCACGAGGACTGTCACTCCGGTACCTTTGGGAGCGTGCTGGTAGGGAACCGCATCCAGGTCCCCGTGGACACGCAGCGTGAGGGTCTTGGCTTGCTTCGCCTCAGTGCTGGCACTGATGGCTTTATTCCCAGCTCACCCAGCGAGGAGAGTGCCCTGAAGCACGACCTTCCACGCAGCACCCACATGCTGTGCGGGAACTGGCTGGCTTACTGGCAGTATGAGATTGGGGTGAGCCAACACGACCCCCGCTTCCACTTCCACCAGATCAAGCTCCAGAGTTTCTCAGGGCATTCAGGGGCCATCAAGTGCGTGGCACCGCTCGGCAGCGAGGACTTCTTCCTTAGTGGCAGCAAGGACAAAACTGTCCGTCTCTGGCCCTTGTACAACTACGGGGATGGCACCAGTGAGGTGCCGCCGCGCTACACGTACGCTGAGCACAAGAAGTCCGTTTTCTACGTCAGCCAGCTGGAGGCATCGCAGCACGTGGTGAGCTGTGATGGGACCGTACACATCTGGGACCAGTTCACAGGTAAGATGGGAAAGGGTGAGGGCTGACTGGACAAACTGGTCCGGTCCTTAAAAGACAGAGGGTCTGGAGTGGGTTTTGACAGGTATCTCCTGCTGGAGCTTCATTGTGTTCCTGCAGGCAAACCTCTCCGGACTTTTGATGAATTAGACAGCAGAGTCCCCATCACAGCTGTGACCACCATGCCACCTCCCTACCACAGCATCTCTGTGGCCAGCGCAGACTCCGTGCTCCGTTTCATCGATCACAGGAAGCCAGGGCTGCAGGTAGGGAGTCTGGGGCTCTGAGCCACCCTCCTCTAGCTGTGTGCCTGAAGAAGCGTAGCCAGCTTTGGGCCACAGAAGTCAGCTGGACCCCAAGGTCTCTTGTCCCCTAAGTGATGAGTCCCCTAGATCTTTGCTCCCCTGCCCCTGTAGCTGGACTCTCTCTCTTGCAGCACGAGTTTCGCCTGGCCAGTGGGGTGAGCGCCGGGCTCATCCGCTGCTTGGCTGTCAGTCCCAATGGGCGCAGCGTTATGGCTGGCTTCTCCTCTGGTTTCATCGTGCTGCTGGACACCAGGACAGGACTCATCATGCGAGGGTGGCCTGCCCACGAGGGAGACATCCTGCAGATAAAGGTGAGAGGTTCAGCTGGGGTCAGGGTGAGGGGCTGCTTCGTGGGCCTCATCGTTCCACTGAGGTTGCATGAAGCATCCTTCTGCCACAGCTTGTCTGCTCTGTCCTCTGGGCATTCCTCCATCCCTTGCTGTACCCTAAGAGGCTGCTCAGGCTCTCCTGCCCCGGGGGTTGTGCTGCAGGCAGCTGTTCTTGGTCCAGCCTGTGCTAAACAGAGATCAGCCCTCCCTGCTGTCAGTCCCTGCTGAGCAGGTCTGCAGCAAGGGCCATGGAGGAAATGTGTCTCCTGTGAAGAAGTGTGTGGTTGCTTTCTCTGCAGAGCTGTGAGTGTCACTCTAATGAGTAACTCTTGTCCATATTTACCCACCCTCGGGGAGCAGCGTTGGGACTCCAGTGTCCTTGACCCAAATGCAGGTTAAACAAAGTTTGCTGGGGTTGGTTGTTTACCCTCTCACTAGCTCTCCTAATAAACAGCTCCAGGCTCCTACCCTCAGCAGTCTTTTCTGCCATAGGAGAGCCTCCTGATTCCTTTTCCTGAAGGAAAATAATTTGGCAGGTGGTTTGATGGAGACTGCATGATAATCTCTTTACCTGCTGCAATAGAAAAATGATAAATTAGTTGTGTTGAGTATCTGGATGCTGTGGAGAGGGGACACGAGCCAGCTCTCAGACACTTGGATAGCACTGCAGGAGGCTTCCAGCCATGAGAGAGTCCTGTGGCTCCCAGAGTCCACCTGGATGCCTTGTTGGTACTGCTCAGTGCCGTTGGTGGCTTGGAAATGGGTGGGACTGTCCCAAGGGATTGCACCGCTGGATTGTTGGCAGCTCCCCGCTAATCTCATTCGCAGGATGGGATTGGGAGGTTGTACTGCAGCAGTGCTGGTTCACTGGCCTTTCCTTTCCTGCAGGCTGCAGAGGGCAACGTGCTCATCAGCTCCTCTTCGGATCATTCCCTGACCGTCTGGAAGGAGCTGGAGCAGAAACCTCTGCACCACTACAAATCCGCATCGGAACCTATCCACGCGTTTGACCTCTACGGCAACGAAGTGGTGGCTGGCACCGTGGCCAACAAGATTGGTGTCTACTCCATGCTGGAGTCCTCAGCCCTGCCCACCAGCACAACCAAGCTGAGCTCAGAGAATTTTCGGGGTACACTGACCAGCCTGGCGGTGCTGCCCACGAAATGCCATCTCCTGCTGGGCTCGGATAACGGTGTCATACGCCTCCTGGCGTAGAGACCTCCCAGGCCAGGAGCTTGTGTCTGTCCCACAGCGCTGGTGGTAGAGCTGAAGGCTGGCAGCATCATGTCTGGAGGAGACAGAGATGTGTCTGAGGAGAGGATGCAGGGGGGGAGGTGTACTTGTTAGCGAGCGCTCGGTAAAGCATCTCTAACCTGTTTCTGTATCTTTAAAAAGAAAAAAAAAAAAAAGCCATAACTGAGAAACCTCCGCTGCTGCTGGGAGAAATACCGGGCGTTGTAGGTCACTGTCACCCCTGCAGAGGCCTGGAGCTTTCCATACCATGTGTGCCTGATCCCCAGGGGACTGTGAGCCGCCCTCCAGAGTAACATGGACTGCAGGTATCCTCCCCACCATCAGGTAAGGGGTAAGAGGTGCCCCTTGGCAAGAACATAACAGTATAGCTACTGCCATCTGCACTCGCCCTACCCTCCCACTCCTGAACCACTCCACAGTCTCACTAGGATAGTATAAGCTGGGCCTGGGAACTGCTGCCTTCAGAGCTGTGTGGGGCTGGGTGTTTCCTCCTCCTGTGGTCTGTGTTCAAAGCCCAGACAATGTACTCTATAAGCTCTAGGTTCTGCTGGCTGAGTTAGGAGCTGGTGGAGGAGGAGGAGGAGAGGTTAACTGGAGCACTTCTGCTGCCTTACTGACTCCGGGGCAAAGCCAGGAATGGAGATCAGCCAAGGTACAAACCCTGTTTGCTCCACCAGCTCGTTGAGGGATGGTTGCTGCAGAGGGACAGCTTGGGAATGTGACTCTCTAGGGAGGCCAGAACTAGATGCTTCCATGAGGATTTTGTTTTCTGGAGTGGTAGGGAAGGGCTGGGCTGTTGTTGGTTCCTGCCCCAGCAGCCCTGTGTCCTGTGATTGAGGGTGAGGAATGCCCTGCGTGCCCCACGCCGGCAGCGGTTCTCAAGAAATCCTTCTCCTGATCCTCTCCTTTGTGCTGGTCAGACTCATGGGGAAGACAGGACAGCAAAAAGGTGCTTTGTTTTGTCCCCTCCTGCCCTCGTAGGGTGGGAGCCAGGATCCAGCGCTGTCTCCTTCTGACCTTCCCTTTGGGACAGCACTGCCCAGTCCCACCCCACGGCAAGGAGAGCGCTCTTTGACCCAGCACTAGGAGCAATTGCCTCACTTATCTCTCAGCCCTTTTCCCATCCATCCTTCAACCTAGTCAGAGCCAGTATTGGGAGCGGGACGCTCTTGGGCAGAGGAGGAGCTTGCTGTGCATTCTCCTGGGAGGGGAGAGGGCTCCCATCCAGCTGCTGGGAGCCGCTTGCGGTTGGGATGGCGGCTCTCCGCTTCCAGGGAGGGGTGGGGAGGTGAGCAGTTGGCCCTCGCCGTCCGTCCCTACCCACGGGGAGCTCTCAGTCCTGTGTTGCCTATTAACCATTTGCAATAGATGTAAATATTTACTTCTAATAAAATCTTTGAAAAGACGCAGAGCCGGGTGTGAGGGGAAGCTCCTTCCCGGGGGGAGGGTGTGGGGGGGGCCCAGCTGCCTCATCCACAGCGCCGGGTGCTGCTCTCCCACCCGAAGCTCAGGCCTCCGCGGTCGGGCAGCTCTCTGTGCCGTGGGGCTGGAGGAGGGATGCTGTGAAGATGCCCTGGGTGTAGTAGGTGGGTGGTGCTGCACAGGGCCCGGGATCTGCTTTCCAAGGGGAAGTGGCTCCCCGTGGCGCAGCGGCATGTCCCAAAGTAGTTTCTGGTTGCAGAAACCTGGGAGCTTCCAAGGAATGGATGAGTCCAAGCCCTGCAATGCCATTGGCATTCCCCACTACTCCATAGGGACTCCTCTCCCACCGAGGACATGGACAGAGCTGGGAAGGGATCATCATCATCGCTTCCCAGTACGGCACAAACCCATGTGGTACATGTGGAGTCCTGCCCGTCCCCGAGCCTCTCCCCACGCCACGGCGGTGCGTGCGTGCCGAGGAGCCTGGTGCCAGGGTCAGCTCCCCGTGGCAGGGCTCTGGTGAGAGCTGCACACCGGGGGAGGGACCAGCTGCTCTTGGCTCAGCCGAGCATTCCTGCCTCCCGCTCGGGTACGCGGGCACGGGGCCTTGGGCACCAGCCATCTGCTAAAACCGGGGCCTCGGGCTGGCTGCAGCGGAAGCAGCTGGGATACCGGGAGTAAATATCCGAGGTTTTCTGCAAGGAAAATTCCAAAAGCAGAGCGAGACAGGTGGCAGTAAATACCGAGCCCTGTGTTTTCTCTAAGGGTTGGAAATAAAAGTGCACGTTCCCAGCACAGGGGTATGTGGAAAGCAGAGCTGCTGCTAGGGACTAGAGGCTTTGAATGCTGGTGGGGGTTTGGGAGCTGGTAAACTCGGTGTTACTGTTGTCTTGAGGGTACAGCAGCCCAAAGTGTGGCCTGATCTCCAACTGCACCACAACTTCACTGCTCTCCCCCAGACAAATGTTTAATCGAATGCTGCGGGTCAATATTTGCCTGCCAAATTCCCAAACAGGGGGTGGTGCTGAAGGTCGCTGCTGGCAGGTAGAGGGGTGGACTGGAAAGGGACCGTGTTTGCCCCATGCAGAGCCATCAGCAAGGCTAAAGCAGGTGCCAGCTCCATCGTGGACATCAACAGCCTCAGGTAAGGGGCAAATGAACAAGGGTTTGACAGCAAATGGGGACACCCCGAAGAGTCAGTGGTGCTTCTCCAGGGGACCGTGGTGAATTTGATAGAGGGTTAGGGGCTAGGCATCCACAGGGAGGAAAGGGGCATTTGGGGTTATATGTGGCTGCAGGATTGGGGGTGAGGGAAGAGGGGCAATGAAATGGCCTCAAGTTTTGCTTCTTCCATTTGGCAACTGCTGTTGTGGGCGAAAGCGAGGACTGTGCAGGGAGCGGAAAGGAGCGCTGGGAATTAAGTGTATGGCAGCTGTGAGAGCAGCTGGGCTTTGGCATGGGGGCTTTATGCTGAGGAGTTATTTCCGTCTGAAAGGGGAAAATGGCTGGGTGCAGTGGTGACCAGGGAGTGGGTGGGGTTTCACCCACGGCTCTGGAAGCTTGGCTCCCACTGCCCCATACAGGAACCAGAGTGCGGAGGTGGGAGAGGCTGGGTTTGCCAGCAAAGGGGGAAGGCGACTGCTGGGAAGGGGAGGACTCTCTATTCCAGGATGTATTGCCGAGGGACTGCCCTGGCATTGCATTTTCTACCTGCACAGTCCCTCCCAGGCAGCACCTGCTGAGCACCAGTAGTCCCCCTGTGGCAGGTTGGTATCTGCTCTCCCAGCAGCCTGGGGCACAGCTGAGGATGCCGTGTCTGTACCTCGGTGGTTTGCACGGGAAAGGAGCAGAGGCTCTTGTCTTCATCCAGAGACACAGTGTGTGCAGCACTGATTAGGGAAACACCGTTTGTAATCCAGAGAAAGGAGGTGATGGGGTCAGAAATGCCAGTCCCAAGCAGGTGAACATTGCCTAGGAGCTTGGCTGTGGTTACAGCAGGTCCCTCTTCCTTTCCTCTCCGATTTCGCTGCCTTGGCACTGGGCCCAGGAGTCCTGTGTTGTTTCTTTGCAGCATTGTTCATCTCCCTATTGCTTTCTGCAAGCTCCTGTGCCAACCTGTTTGGCCAGGTTGGTAATTTTCTCCCTGTAGACCTCAATAGGCTCAGCTTGCTTCTGCCAGGCAGCTGGAAATAACTCCTCTCTCTCGGTTGGTCCTTCTGTTCCAGAAATATGGTGTTCCTCTGGGCTCTGCTGCTCTGTCTGTCTGCTCTGCAGAGTCACCTACAGGTAAGTCCGCAATGGGGAAGGGGGAAGGTGTCTCTGCGGTGTGAGTGCAGCCCCCTCCCCCTCCAGCAAAGGGCAAGGGGGGCAAGCTGGCTCTCCTGTGCCAGACCATGGGGCAAATACCTGTGTGAGAAGCCCTGGAGGGCAGATGGATGGAGGATGTTGCTTCTCCGCTATGGGGTCAGCCTGTGCCTTGGTGCAGCGAGGTTTCTGATCTTCTTTTCCAAGGCTGTAGTAGCTGTGGATATTGCCATTAGTCAAGTGGATTTCTGTTGAAAAATCTTAGGAAATTTGGCTCAACTGTGTTTCCTGACTGTGACCTCTGGGGTGAGCAGGAGGCCGTTTAATAACAACTTTTTTTTCTCCTGTTTTAAATCTGGATCCGTCAGATCTGAGATTGCAAAACTGCACTGCGCACTCTAGAGGGTTGGTTATTTTGTGCCCTTCTGACCTGGTCCCTTTCTAACCAAACCCAGCATTAGTGCTCTCTCCCAGCCCCCACTCGCTCCCACTCCCCTTGGTGGATCCCACCACCACTGGGTCCATCCTAAAGCCCTGCTCATGCTGCAGCCATGCAAGGATGGCTGGTGCCAGCCTCAGACCTTGCCCCACGAGTACATGTTAGGGATGGGAGCAGAACAGACTGATTCCAGGAATTCAGAGGAAATTATCTGGCATCTGACCTTGTTTCTATGTTGCTCTTTTATTTTTTTTCCCTTACAGTTTTTTTCAGCACATGCCATTGAGCAAAGGCGTTACTTCTTAGACAAAGATGGGGAGCTGAAGGTAGGTGATGATTGGTTCCACCCAAGGGATTGAACTTAACCCTTCTCCAGTTTGTCCTAAGGTAGGATGAGTCCAGGCAGTGCAGTCTACTTGTGCCAGTGCAATGAGAAGGTCCATCATTGTGCTCCTTCATGTTGGAAGCTCCATCCTAAATAACTGGGCAGCCTATGGAGTAACTCCCCGTAGCTGGTGTGAACAGGGACTGGCAGGGGGATTACTTAACTGATTGATAAGGGAAGGTGAGGAAAACAAGTACCTGTGAGAGTAACAGCAAGAAAAGACCCGTTGGTGATGCTTCCCATCAAGCCTGGCTTGGATAGTGCAGCAGAAGAATGTCATCAGGATGCTGATGGGAACGGAGAGATCTGAGAGAAAAAGGATGGGTTAAGACTGTGCAAATGTGAGCATAGAGTCAGCAGTACTATAGAGTGAAGCTTAGAAAACTGGAAAGTGAGGAATTTGGAGAGAAAAGGGGTTGAATAGAACAGTGCCAGGAAGAGACAGATGTCTGGAGGAGGATTGGAGCCAAAATGGATCAAGGCTGTGACAGCAGCGGAGGGTGCTGACCGATGCACGGGGTGGATCAGCAGTGCTAAAAGATGTGAGAGGAGGAGGTGAAATCAAGGTTGGGGATGGTGGGTCTGTAAACGGTGACATGTAGTGAGCAGGTGGTGGTTCTTGCCCTCAAGGCCTGCCTGTTGGCCTCAGGCCCTGAGAGCAAGTGGAGGAGGAACCATTGCAAGACCCTCACGCTGTCCATTTTCCCAGGATACAAGACCTTGTTTCCCAAACTCCCCGAGGTGCTTTTTAACCTCAAGGTTAAAAGGCAAACTGAAACAAATCCACCACCAGAATACAGAAGCTGGAGAGTTTTCTCAACCCATTTAGGTGTAAAGCTCGTGAGGGACAGCATCGCTGTGCTCCTGCTTTCCCAGCTCTATCCTTTTTTCTCCTCAGGACATGAAAACTGCTGGAATTGCAGAGTCTGCTGTGCTGGGAGCCATCCCAACCCTGCCAAGTGCAGAGCTGGCAGAATTTACCTATGACAGCTTCCAGGAGATTGACAGACCCACGTTACCTTTCCCCACCATGCTGCCAGACACGACAGAAGACTGGAGACCAGACGATAAAGTCGAGGATGGGGCTGTGGGCTGTCATGAGCATCGTGAACCGCCTGGGGAAACTGACTTTTCTGAAGAAGAAGGAGAAACTGAAGATAAAAGCTGTGAGATGACTTGGAAGATGAGCCAGAGGCTAGCAGATGGCTTGATGAGATTCAGCATCGATCTCCTGAGAGAGGTCCAGCAGGAGTCCAACAGAACCAATGTGATCCTCTCACCCCTCAGCATTGCCCTCGCCCTGTCTCACCTGGCACTGGGTAACTTCTTAGTCACAAAAGCACCATTTCCTGCCCTCCCCTGCACCCCCTCCTGGAGGCAACACACAAAATGTAATGATTAAATACTGTAAATTCCACTTAACCTCATTCCTGCAGCTTTAATTGGGTACAATTACAACCCAAGCTGCCCTCCATGGCCCTGCTGAGGCTCCGACTCTCAGGTTTCTCCAGTCTCTTTTGTAAAGCACAGGATGTTTCTCACAGGAGGCAGCTGGATACATGACCATGACCTAACAGGAATCTGACTTTGCTGTTTAGGAGCAGCAAATCAGATGGAGAAGCGTTTGCTGGAGGTGATGCATCTGGAGTCGGTGCCCTGTCTCCATCACATGTTGGGCACCCTGGGCAGAAGGCTCACCGAGTCCACGCTCAGCCTCGCGTCGCGTCTGTTCCTGCAGAGAGGTGAGAGCTGGCACAGGGGGGTCTGTACTGGTGTAAAATGGAACTTTCTGTGACAGGAGAGTGATGGAAGCACACTGCCATGCTGGGAGATGTCTCTGTTTCCCAAAGCACTCCTCCTGGGTGTCACACTGCCAAACAAAGTTTTTCAATGTCTGATGACTTCATGGAGAATTTTTCCCCTCTGCCAGAATTTGAGGTGAAAGAGAAGTTCCTGGAAGACTCGGAAAAATTCTACAGGACAAAACCCATGACGCTCTCTGGGATCAGTGAGGATGACCTTGCAGCCATAAACAAGTGGGTGAAGGAAGCAACTAATGGGCAGATACCCACCTTCCTTCAGCAGCTCCCCGAGAACGCAGTGATGCTCTTGCTCAATGCAATCCATCTCCATGGTGAGCTCCACAGGCCTTACTTCTCAGGAGGAATAGTTAGAGGGCCACTCATTTTCCGTGAGCACTGTAGCTGAACGGCATCTCCTTCCATTGCTTCCAGCTAGTCAATCTGCTTGTTCTTTTCTCGTACATCTGCTCTTCCTCTTGCTTAGATTTCTTTGCAGCAATGATCCCCAACTGCTTTATATGCACTAAGGATGTGACTTGGCAGCAGAGCCAGGATGCAGCAGGTGGAACCTGCAGTATTTCTGCCTCCCGGTTCAGGATCCCAGGCAGCGGCACAGCGCTGCTTATCTTAACCAGGTCACATGCAACTCCCTCCACAGCCAGCCCGGTGCTCGGAGGCAGCTTCTGGGGATTTCTTTCTGACCACAGCACAGTGGTCAGGCTCATCTTCCTCTTTTAATTCCCTGAGGGTTGTGCACTGAAGCACAAAGCAAACACTTCCAGTGTGAATCTGCAAATACTTTAGTGTGGTCTTGGAGCACTGTTTCACCTTAGGCGGCATGAAGGCAATACTCTCCATTTTTTTTCAAAGCACAAACATCCATTACTTTATCTTCATAGCCTTCAGTAATCTCCCACGCTGAGGCATGAGGATTAATCCTTGTTCTTTTTGTTATTCCATAGTCCCTCTCTGGAAGATAAGAGCTTCAAGCTGTTAAAGTTCTGCCAGCCTCGGTACCGACTTCTCTTTGCTGCGTCTGGTCTCGCCTGGTCACTACCCACCTTGGAGAACTCGTGCTAGGAATGTCAGCCAGGCAATTTCTGTTTTCCTACCCACATTGAATTATGTTGATTTCTAAATTTTTATTTTCATAGGGTTTTGGAAGAATAAGTTTGATGCCAGCTTCACTGGGCCAGACGTGTTTCACCTCAACAATGAGTTTGTGGTCCTGGTTGATATGATGAAAGCCCAGAAGTACTCACTGAGCTGGTTTATGCTGGAGTCCCAGGACATTCAGGTAGGGCTCTTTTAGGAGCACTACAAGTTTTGACTGGAGTTTCCTTTTGCTATGGTGTTTTACTGACTGGAAGTATTCTTTCCAAAATGGCTTTTGACAGGCATAGCATACAAACTAATAAGCATCCTTCGTCCTCACTGCTAGGAAGAAGGTTGTATCTTCACTCCCAGTCTCTAGGAAAATATAGAGATATCTCCACTATGTGGGAATTAGTGGAGTTTTAAAGCCCTGAATTAAAGGAGGAAATAGGAGAAGGAATTCCCTGAGATGTGTTGTTGGAGCCCTTCAGAATACCCAGATTGGGTACAGCATTTGTGTGTGGGCTTCCACTCTGCCACGTGTCCATCTTAACCAGCCAGTGGCTAAAGCCTGAAATCTATTGCTGTTATTCCAACAAACTTCTCCTCTGTGGAAATCAGATCCCTCCTTCCCACCAGGCTGTTTCTCTCCAGTAGCTAGCCTGGCTCTGCAGTCCAATTAGAAAATGACTAAATTAAAAGCATCACTTCCTTCCTCTTCCCTAAATTCTCCTGGTTGGTTTTATTTCCAGGTGGCCAAGTTTCCCTTCAAAAATAACATGAGTTTTGTGGTCATCATCCCAAACCAGTATACTTGGAATACCTCTCGCGTGCTGGAGAACTTCCCTTACAAACAGCTATGCTGGCTTTTCCCCAAAGAGGTACCCACCGCAGTGAAGATCCCCAAAATAAAACTGGACTACCAGCTGGAACTCAACAAGGTTCTCAGTCAGATGGGTAAGGCACAGGATAAGTGAATCTGATCAATCTGTATGGCATCTGTTCGCTGACACTAAAAGCTGCCACCCTTGTTTCTAACGCTTTGCCTCACAGCTTGCTCCTGATAACATCCAAACTCTTCCATCTCTTACTCCTCTCCTCCTCCTTACTCTCTGCTTGCCTAGCACCAAATGTTTTGCTCCAACGAGATGATACTACAGAGAAGGCAGCATTCACAGTTTCTCACAGTTCTTCCCATTCCCCTTTTTGGAGCCAAGACCAACTTCCTCACAGGCATCAACCTTTGTCATCTAACATAGTGTGCAAGACACAGAAATTGCCAGCAGAGAGAATTTAGATCACAAATCCTGGAACTGAGACCTTGCAGAAACAGACCACCTTGTCCTGTGCTCCCAGATGAGAATAAATTACAAGCTTGCTTTATTTTGCAGAATTCCTTAAAAAAAAAAAATCTCTGTAAAAGTGTTCCCAGCCTTCAGAGGTTTTCTGAGGAAGGCCTAAAGGTCTTCTAAAAGAGGTGGACAAAGCTCTCTGGGTTTGGCATGCTCAACTCTCCACACAGAGGGGAGCTGGGGAACCTGGGCTGCAGCCCTTGCTTCTGTTGGTTCTCCAGTTCACCCACCATGCTGGGCAACACATGTAGCAAGAGATTAGGGAATTTCTTTCTTTAGCTGTGAGGAAAATCAGAGCTGGTGGCACCAAGTGGGAAAGATTAATTTAGTCTCCTTTCTCTGCAGGTCTCCAGGAGCTGTTCACAAGCCCAAATCTTCAGAAGATCACAGACCAACCTCTCTTTGTATCCAGCATACTGCATCAGGCCACCATGGAGCTTAAAGAAGATGGAGTGGAAGCATCTGCTGCCACCAGCGTCGCAATTTCACGGTCGGGCTCTGCCTTCAGCCTTGACCGGCCCTTTATCTTCATTATCTTTGAAGATGAAACAGGCATCCCACTCTTTATAGGCAGCATCCAGAATCCTAACCCCAATGCTGCTCCCATGATGAAAGACCAAGAGGGCTCACGTGAAGCCAAGGATCTCAATGAGTACCCCATGCCCAAATAAGAGAGGAGCAGAGCCTAAGTGTTCTGGGACTGCTATCTGACGCTCTGGACCAGCTGAGAAGGGGGCTTCTGCCCTTGGAGACCTCCCTCTGAGGCCATAGGAGGCAATGCCTTGCTGTTTTCCTTTACAGATCCCTAGAGACCAGTCCTGGGACAGCCCATTCCAGCCTTGAGCAGCTCCTTCAGGCTGGGGTTCCCCTCTGTTGAACATTAAAAGATTGCTTTGCCTGGACTGAGAGCCCTGGAAGGGAGACTTCCTTGTCCCCAGGCTCTTATTAGAGTCTTTATTAAGCTCTTCTTAGAGTCCCCTGTAGCCAGAAATCATCATTAGCATCTGGCAGCTTGGACCACAGCCAGAGATATTAATATGGCTCTTCCTTCCTCAGTTCCTGTGAACATGTCTCCCTCAAAGCGTTCCTCTGAAAACCATCTGTACCCACCTAGAAAACGACCTCTAGATCAACTGGACTAGGAACCAGTTGTCTTCTCTAGGATGAGTCACAACCATTTCTAGGCACAGGTTCTTTTCAAATATTCCCTCTTCCCACTCCTTGGTTATGGGGATCTGATGTGGGAGGGTCTGCAGTGGGAAACCCCCTTGGATCCTTATCCCAAGCTCTTTTCCTGGGGAACTCTAGGTTCTTGGGTAATGCTAGATTTTTCAAGACCTATTTAATAAAGTGGGGTTTTTTTAGTAATTTTTATGTTGGCAGAATAATAAAGAGTAAAGCAGAATGTATTTGCTTAAGGTGTTGCATCAAAAGACCTGGCAGGGAAGGACACATGACTTGAATAACTGCAAATGCTGGGGGGAAAAATGTCTGGGTGTGACAGTTGGAAAGTTGGAAGAGGCTCTCGTGGAAGATCTGCTTTTCCCTCCACCTCACTGCAGAGGACAACAGGGGCTGGGAGCTGAGATGGCTAATCTGAAAAGACCATTCAAGAACTGAGTCCAGTAAGCTTTGGGCATCTCACCTGCATAAGGAGCATTCACTGGGCTTGAGCTGGCTTTCTGAAAGGGGCAGAATTCCTTGAATTAGGGTGTGAGCTCAGTGGGATAGGATGGAATTTCA
This sequence comes from Heliornis fulica, assembly GCA_013399135.1. Taxonomy (NCBI): domain Eukaryota; kingdom Metazoa; phylum Chordata; class Aves; order Gruiformes; family Heliornithidae; genus Heliornis; species Heliornis fulica. The sequence goes on from VXBZ01008245.1 coordinate 22,862, forward strand.
TCCCTGAGTAGCAATCCAGGGAGAAGCAGGGATGTGACAGTCCTTTGCCTTTCTTCTGGGCAAAACCTGGGGCTGGTCTGGTATCTGCTATCTGCAATTTGTTCTTCTACTGGGGTACTTCTGTCTCCAGAGCATGACACTATGGGTGGCTGGGACAGCTTCCAGGGAAAGGAAGAGAAGATTTTGATTCCTGTAGCTGAACATCATTGCTTTTCCCCTGTTTGGCCAAAAAGCAATGTCCTGTGGCAGCTTCACCTTGGTCTGAGATGGGCAGAGCACCCCAGGTCCTTGTGCTGAAGTTCAAGTCTGCACTAAGCTACCATGAAACAACCTTGGGAACCCTCTACCCAACCAAGCCATCCTACCTCTTAAAAATATTAGTCTAACTCGCCATAGCCTGCCCTGCTGCAGCTATTTCTGTGCAAAACACCTGCTGTCCACAGTGGATTGTGCTCACAACCTCCCTCAGCTTCTCTGGGTGAAGAGGATGGTGCTCTGCTTTTTGTGAGGTATCAGTTGCAGAGCACAAGGACCATCCTTCTGCCAGTGTTTTCCTCACTCGGAAGTCTGCCTTCCCTCAGAGGAAGGAGCAGAATGCTTCTGGGAGCCTCCATCTCTGAATAGTCTGCACCATCTGCTGGAATAAGGGAAGGACTGACTCACTAACCGTCAATTTCAGGGATGCAGGAGGCTTTGGGGAGTAAAATTCCCGCCTCAGACCTGCAATTACACGTTTTCCACAGTCTGAAGGGGAAGAACAGCTAATGATAACGTCTGCCCCTCTAACCAGTGCAACGACATGTATCCTTCAAAAAGAAAGTGTAATTACAAGGCCATGTAATTTTAACAAGTAAACCCACAGGAATTCAGCCCTACTATGAGGGCATAGCCCTAGCCCACAGGGAACATTTTAGCTGATTTATTTATAGAGATCCCTTCCCAAGATCCAGCAACACCGGGCCATGCCTTAGGTAAGGCTTGTTTTAGCTCCTCCAGCCTTGGCACTAACCTCTCATAACTCCACCCGTGACAAATTTGAAGCTCAAGTCTTCCTTTCCCTGTCCCTGCCCTCCAGCTCCCCCTCTTCTAGAAAGCTTTTTCCTCATTCTCAGTTTCCAGAGCAGCTTGGCACTTACCTCCTATTTTCTGTCTTTCTACCATCCCTCCTCCTCCAAGCAATTCTTGTCAAGCTATTATTTTCATCTCATTTGACAGCACAGCAGCCCTCCATGACTGTGCTTTGCTCAACAAATCATCACCTACACTGACCTTAAGACTCTTTTTCACTCCACTGACTCTCCAGGAGAGGCAGCTTGTAAAATGCAAAGTAATATTAACGTCTCTGCTCGGGAATTTCCACTTTGCATCACTTAAGCTCACACTTGGACCGAGCTCTCTTCTGAAAGGACAAGACTGGCACAGGCTGTCTGCTCTACAGCTCATGCACACCCCTGGCTGAGAATATCAAACACGTCCCAGGATCTGGAATATTAAATGAATTTTTTTTCCTTAATAGAGTGAATTCCTCTGAACATCATCAGCAGAAGTGAAAGCTGTTCAGACAGTGTATTGCCTACGCTCCTGAACCCAAACCAGAACAGCAGGAAAATGTTTGCATGGATTGCAAGTTGTGCCAGGGGAGGTTCAGGTTAGAAATTAGGAGACAACTCTTCTCAGGAGGAGTGGTTGGGCGCTGGAGAGGGTTGCACAAGGAGGTGGTGGAGTCACTGTCCCTTGGGGTGTTTAAGGATAGGTTGGATGAGGTACTTAGGGACATGTTTAGTGAGTAGTGTAGGTGGTAGGGGAATGGTTGGACCAGATAATCTCGGAGGGCTTTTCCAACCTTGATGATTCTATGATTCTGGGGGTTAACAAAACTGATTTAAGCCTTGTATCTAGTTAGATGGGTATAATATATAATATCTAGTTAGTTACATGGATATATAATATAATATAATAT
>VXBZ01008245.1:24852-81761 GCA_013399135.1 Heliornis fulica
TAATATAATATAATATAATATAATATAATATAATATAATATCTAGTTAGATGAGCATAATGAGCCATTCCAGGGATTCCCTTCACCTGCAGGAATAAAGCTGGCGCTGGTTTGTAATAACATTTCTATACAACCATCACTGATTTAAATGGTTTAAAACCCATTTTTAATGGTTTAAATGGTTTTAAATGGTTTAAAACCCATATTTAATACAGTATTTAAATAGATGGGCTTTCATTTGAAGAGACAGACAAAGATGTGAAAACATCTCTAGTGTCCCTTCCACAAAGGGCATTTTAGTACCACAAATGAAGTATCAAGGAGAGATGAAAACCACCAGAAGATATCTCCACAGCCAGCACCCCCGTTCTCAGGAAGGCTAATGAGTACAAACATCCCTCGGCAGACGACTTCTCGCAGAGCAAGCTGAGGAGCAGTTCAAAGTGGAGCTGTTACTGGTGTTGGAAAGGGTCACCCTCGAAGCACTGACTAATCACAGGGCAGACAACTCCATTTGCTTTTCTGGCTTGCAAAAACAGCAGCTAATGCTTCTCCAAACCCAGCCTTTCCTCTTAGCTGGGGCCTGAATGAGGTCAGTGCCAGCATGTATGAGTAACTCCTCATTATCTGTTAGTGCCAGGCTGGCAGCCCAAAGAGGAGATGTCCCCGTGCAAGCCTAGGCTGGGGGCACTGATATTATTGGCTACAATTTACTGCCAGCATTTCCAAGCAGAGGACCCGCTGACCTGCCTCAGGGTAGCTGTGTCCAGTTAGCCCAGTCTGGTCTCTCTTTTCCAGTAGCCAGTAATAAATGACTGGGGAACAAAAAAAAAAAAAACCCAGAAACCCAGAGGGACTAGGGACAAGGATGCATGACCCAGCTGATGAGTCTGATGTTACATCTGACAGTCATTGACTTCAGTAGACTTGTATTCCAATAATTTGCAGTGTTCCACCCCCCAATCCATTTATCTTTACTCTTCTGCAATATCTAGTTACAACGAGTTTTACAATGAAATGCTGGTTTTAAATGGGCACTGATGGGTGCTCCCCTAGTGTCTTCTACTGCAGAAACCAACAGAGCTCCCCCTTCCCTCTCCTTTATCCAGATCACGTACTGCTCTGTAAGCTCCTACAACACTCAGCTCATTGCTCTTTTTTTACCAAATGTCCTTGTCTTTTTAGTCATCTTCTTTTGGGCCAAACCCCTGAAGCCAATCGTGTTAATAACTTCTCGTTAACCGGTAATTATCACCGTCCAGAACCTCTCCAGAGCATCTTCCCCTGCACGGCTTTAAACAGCAACAGAATCCTGCTGCCCCTTTCCAAGTCTCTCCATTAGATCTTGGGCACAAACCCATAAATCCATCCACCACCGCGGCACTACCCACCCCTCGGGAAAAGCAGAACTTCCCTCGTGGGACACAGGCAGAGCTGCGGGATACAGGACAGGGCAGGGGCTGTCCCCATCACAGCGTCGTTGGGGACACGGGGTGACAGAGCCAGCGCAGTTCCGCGGGAGGGGGCGGGGGTGGCAGAGGAGGGAAATGGGAGCAGAGCTCTTTAAGAGAGCCCTGGGAAAGCTGTAACCTGAAGCCGAAGGCTGGGCCGGGACAAGCAGCAAAAAGCAGATGTGGATGTACCGAACCCCGCACTTGTCCCCGAGTCGCACGGACGGCAGCGACGGGAGGAGCCCGAGGTGAAGGACAGCCCGGCCCGAGGTGAGGGACAGGTAAGGGACAGCCGGAGGGAGCCAGAGGTACGGGACAGCTCAGGTCAATTTAAGGGACAGCGCAGCCCCAGGTAAGGTGAGACCTCAGCCCGAGGTGAGGGACCCGGCCTGAGATAAGGGATGGGTAAGGGACATCCTGGCCAAGGCGAGGGACAGCCCAGCTCAAGGTAAGGGAGAGCCCATCCCCACTCGTGGCCAGTACCAGGGGAGCAGGGACTGAAGCAGGGGATCTCTTGGAGGACCTGGGAAGTGGGGAGAGTTCTGCCCGTGTTAAAGGGTGGGATTCCATCAGACGAGGTGTCTTCACCAAGGGCTGGGAGCCACCGGCATCCCAGGGCACCTCTGCCTCTGGGGCTGAGCCTGGGAACTGGGTGGGTTTCTGTCCCTGCAGCAGCTGTGTCACAGCTGGGAACACAGCTTATCCTCAAATGGTTACAGTTTTGTTGACAGTGGGATTTTCTAGCACTAGTGGTTTGCAGGATGCTTGGGAAGAAGTCAGGGCTGTGGGGTGGAGCGAGCTCAGCAAGCAGCCTGAACTGTGGGTGGTGTTTCACAGCACCCCCAAAATCAGAAGCATTTATGGGTGCTGTGAGACTTGTATACCACTGTAGATGGAAAGCAAAGCAGCTCCTCCACACCTGCAGGCCTACACAGGTAGACAATTCCCAGCCACAAAGTTCCTTCTCAGCTCATTTCTCGCTTTTCCTCCCGTGCCTTCCCGACCGTAACGCCGCATGCTGCACACTGTTGCTACTTCCCTTCCCTTCCCTTTAAAGGCAGCCACAGATTTTAATATCATGCCTGAAACCATCCCACCTCTGCTCCAACCAAATTCTTCTCTCTGCATTTTTGGCTGTGTGCTAAGAGACATGGAAATCGAATCCAGATGTTCCGGCCAATTCAAACGCAAAAGGCTTTGTCTTTCTAAAATGGAAATTGCTTTTTGGCAGAGCTTGAGAAATATGAAGCTGGTGACAGTACTGGCAAAAACAATACAAATCTGCAAAACCAATCTCCGCTCTCATGCTCCCAGGAGCTCAGTGTAGCTGGAAGCAGGGGTTGTGTTGAGATTATTGGGGATATTTTTTGGAGAAAAGGTTATGCTCCATGGAAAACCTTCATCTCTAAACTAGACTGGGCCAACCCTCTCCTGCTCAGTGTGCAAGATTAGTGCTTGGTGCAGGCATCCTCACAAAGCCCTAAGACCTGCTTAACCAAGACTCATGCAGGGCTTCTGTCATCTCTCTCTCAGCTTGGTGCCTATTCATTGTAAAACTCCACAATGATGTGAGCAATCCCAACATCACATCCACTATCATACACCAAACCCTTTGCTTTGTTCTGGTGTAGTAAGCCCTCTTGATACACATCTCCAGCACCAGAACACCTCATCTACTCAGCAGCCAGGATGCAGCAGGTGGCAGGATGCAAGTGAACAGGGAAAACCAGGGTACCACTTCTGCATTATGCTGTCTAAACAGCAATGAAAAACTTAAAATCTCTGTTGTGACACTTTTTTTCTTCAGGGCAGAACTACCTCCAGAAGAAAAGGGTTTTGGCAGGAAAGGGAAACAGCAAACTGCCCCTCCCTGAAGTAAAACCTCTGCCTGGACAGACCAGGTCCTGAACTGGGGCTGTTGTAGCCACGTGGCTTTAGGTTGTATTTCTACCAACAGGCATGTTTTCTTTATAGCTGAAGTTAATCTGAAACACATGTTCTTTCTCCTACTTCACAGATGCCTGGATCATAGGGGTTAGTTAAATACAACTCTCTTTCTTTAATTTCTGGGAATCTATATAAACATTGCTTCAGCCCAGCCTCCGTGGCGTCTGTTCTCAAGGGCATGACACTTCTGCAGTAGCTCTGGTTAACCCACAGCGAAACCCTGGGTTACACACTGCCCTTTGGACCAGACAGATCTGTCTGGAAGTGCCACATATGCTGATACCAGAGTGATTAAAAGTGGATTCCACAGAGGGATCCCTACTGGGGTCTTCAATACTTTTCTCCTACCTCCATTAAAAATGTTGAAGAAGCCAAGCTCTGTCTTTCATCACTTCTCTAGATCTAGTGTTGGGTATTTATTCCCAGCCCCTTTCCTTACTGTCTTAAGAAAGCTCTTCTGCTTTATCTAATTGCAAATAAGAATCAAAAGGCCTCACACAGGCTGTACAGCTTTTGGCCACATGCAGACAGGAAACAGGACAAACTCCTGTGTTAGGCAGGTAACTCGTACAGCAGAGCAGCAGCAGCCCCACTGAACAGTATGGATTTGATACATCTTATGAATGAAATATTGATTTTTTAAATTTTTCCTCAAGTCTAAAACTCAGAATATATGATTTTCTGGACCTTGGCACTCATTAACTGCCAGCATCGGCGTGGCTTGGGCCACACACATCTGCTTTTTGTGCTTGTCCAAGTCACAGGGGCCAGGCTGACTGAACACTTCAAGCTAAAGAAGAAAACCCAGCTAAGGTCAGGTGGGTGTTTCCCAACTGGGAAGGATGAGCAGCAGCACGTGTCACAACCAGGTACAATGAACAGTAGTGGCAGAGATGCATTTGCTCAGTTGCTCAAATTATCTCTGTCCTGTTCTTACTCTGTAGGTTCAGGCATGCAGATTCCAGCGGTTCTCCTTTTCCTGGCTCTCTTAACTGTCCCAAGCAGATCCCAGAACTCAGCTACAGAGCAGGTGAGTAGGAGACAACAGCAGGGATTGAGATTCAGAGCAGGTAATTTAATTTTAGAGAAACTTACGAAAGGATTACACACTACCCTCCTAAATTACTAGGATTTTATTTAGCTACATAATGAGACTAACTCCTGCTTTACCGAGATAAAACCACAGCAGTTACATCAGGGGATGACTGTGAGGCAGAAATAGTGGACTCCAGTCTGAGCACTGCCTTCAGCTTTACTGGGATGCCACTTTAAAGTAACTGTCCCTACACTCTCAGTAAGATCAAGCCCATATTTTTTGTAGCTTGCTTGTCTTTGAGATGTTTATCACAGCTTTACCCGCCCTTGTAAACAGCCAGTCTAACCAGAGCGCTCCCTGTGCCTGCCAGAGCTCTGCCACCACCGATGAGGTGGAAGAGGAAGATCCATTCTATAAGACCCCTGTAAACAAGCTGGCAGCTGCAGTCTCCAACTTCGGCTATGACCTCTACCGTCAGCAATCCAGCAGGACAACCACTGCCAACGTGCTGCTGTCTCCCTTCAGCCTGGCTACTGCACTCTCTGGTCTCTCGCTCGGTGAGTTCCTGTCCCCTTGCTTCATGTGCTGCTTGGCTGGACAGGTCTTCCCTCACACTGTGTCCTCCGTGTCCTTGGCATTGGCAGGGGCTGGAGAACGAACAGAGGATGTGATTTCTCGTGCTCTCTTCTACGATCTGCTCAACAAAGCTGAAGTCCACAACACTTACAAGGACCTACTGAGCAGCGTGACCGGGTCAGAGAAGAGCGTGAAAAGTGCCTCCCGTATCATCTTGGAGAAAAGTAAAAGTCCTTCCTCCCTTCTATCAAATTGTACCTAAATAAATAACAGCAGGTAGAACACACTGAGTAACACTGTACTAACAGCCTTGGCTCTGCCAGGACACACACAGTGCATGGAATGCTGTTGGTGCTCCAGATAAAGCCTGGAAAGCTTCTGGGTGCATAAATAAAAGATCAGACCCAGGTACACACTAAGGCACTGGTGATGGAGCAGCTACCACACCAAAGACCTAGAAGAAACTTGCTGAGACACTTGTCTTCACTAGGTTTCCTGGCAGGTGTTGCTAACTTCCAGGAATCACAAATCCCATTTTCTACTTGTGATCACATTCAGCCATGTTCCTTTGTTTAGTTCCTTGAATAACTGTTTGAAATGTCTGCTTTCAACACGCAGTGAACATCTGCTGAGAAAGCTAAGAGCTCTCTTTTGGAACCTGCTGGTTCCAAGAACCCAATCAGTTCAGTAAGCTGTATGCATAAAGAGAGCTGGAGAAAGAAGAAAGGCTGGTGTAGGAATAGCTGTGACCAATCCTTCTGCTCTTATCTCCCTGCTTTTCAGGAGAGAATTATCCCATACCCCACCATAGGTTGCTATAGAATTTGGATCAGTTTCCTCCATGTGCCTTCAGTCATTCTTCTTCAAAGCAGGTTTCTGTATACACACACCCACAGATGTTTCAGGAGAGAACTGCTGCTGGGCTTTGGATTGCAATCTGCTGCCTTGAGAGTGTTTTGATAAGGGAACCAGCTGCAATATCGATGTTTTTGTTCCCCAGGACTGAGAGTGAAGCCTGGTTTTCAGAGCCAACTAGAGAAATCCTATAAGATGCGTCTGAGGGCACTGAGTGGCAATACCCAGTTAGATCTTCAGGAAATCAACAACTGGGTACGACAGCAGACAAAGGGGAGGATTATGAGGTTCATGAAAGACATGCCCACCGATGTCAGCATCCTCCTGGCTGGGGCTGCTTACTTCAAGGGTAAGAACCTTGTGCACTTGGTTACAGCATGGGTCTATGAAGCATGTGTTGGAGGAGATGCAGGGGGATGCTCTCACTTCCAACAGCACAAGGAGACCGACAAAGGGTGTGGGAAAAAGAGCATTTGAGAGTGTTTAGTAAAGAAGAAATGCACATTACCTGGGCACAAATAGTCCTTGAGGGAATAATTATTACTCTTGGGAAGCTGAATCTTGATCTGTTTGCAATATGAGACCAGAAAAGGAAGTTTAAATTCACAAAACTTCACAGCAAGAGAGAATATTGTAATTTAGGGAGAGCACAGCTTGAGGTGTGCAGTGATGCTTTCTACCACTGTAGAGGGAATAGAGGGAGACTAGAGAGCTGCTCCAGAACACACTGTAAGCCTTGTCCTGGAGAGATGCTGCTTGGAGACAAGGACCAAAATAAAGGGTGGGGAGAGAAACACTTTGTATGCATGGACACAATCCTTACCCTTTAAAATAGTTTTGTAATTATGTAAGTAGACATCCACTTCCCAATAGTGACTCCACCCACAGAGTGGCTTGATTTATTATTTCCAATTTAGCCAATTCTCAGATGAAAAGGAGGGGCCAAAGAGTGGCAGGAGATCAGTCGTTCCCATCAGTCTATTTCCATCTCTATCACCATTAAGTTATGCATCAACTCTTAAAAGCACAAATACTGCATACATAAAGCACAAGATTACTCAGCCACATACTCAAGCCCAGTTTCCTAAACTATTAATTCAGAAAATACTCCCTTTTATCTTTTAGGGATGTGGAAAACCAAGTTTGACACCAAGAAGACTGCCCTGAAGGATTTCTACCTGGACGAGGGCAGAACTGTGAAGGTGTCCATGATGTCAGACCCCAAAGCCATACTGAGATATGGTTTTGACTCAGAACTCAACTGCAAGGTCAGAGAGCAAACATTGCACCAGACCTCCCAAACCTACTGAGGAACAGGCTCAGCTACACTTACCTGTTAACCTGTGCCAGGAGACAGCCCTGCTCCTCCCATTGGGATAGTTTTGCAATCCCCATTTTGAAGGGCAGTATGTGGGTCTTCAGATTATCCCACCTCTACCCTGGCTATGCAACAACCAATCCAGAATTTAAATAATACACAGGTCCCACTAGCTGGTATTCCTTGACCTAAAAGTTGGGCAAGAAGGGCAGGGCACACCACTCAAAACCTTTCCATCTCTGTCTCTTTCCAACAAATCTTCTGCTGTGGCATGAGCTCGGAGGTGTTTCAGCTGAGACTCCTCCCCCAGTGGCACTGCAGTTCGTTGCAGGATCCGATAGGGAAGGGAGAGCACTGGCTGTGTAACAGTGGAGAGCACAGCCTGGGCTGATGGAAGTCTGGGTGCCAGAGGGGTCGGGAAGCAGTGTCACCCGTGATAAAAGCAAACAGGGAAGAAGACCAAAACTGAAGAGGCTGACCAGGCAGTTGAGATTCAGGCCTGTGCCTGGTACAGGACAGGTAAAGCTGTTTATTATTGATGTGACTCTTTCTCATTTCCTACTGGCCTTCCAGATTGCTCAGCTGCCACTGACAGAAGGAATCAGTGCCATGTTCTTCCTGCCCACGAGGGTGACCCAGAACATGACTCTGATTGAGGAAAGCCTGACCTCAGAGTTTGTCCACGACGTAGATAAGGAGCTGAAGACAGTCCACGCTGTGCTGAGCCTGCCCAAACTAAAGCTGAACTATGAAGAGGCACTTGGCAACACACTAAAGGAGACAAGTATGTACATCACACACCTACAGGCTGCCAGGGCTCCAAGCATTGGGCAAGTTGCTTCCTGCTCTCATAATAACATGAGGCTGGTGGGTTATTAGGTCCTGCTGTCAGTCTGTACAAATTTTGCCAGCAACTAAACCACTTTGGTCCAGGACTCCTCAACTTTTTATCACCTCTTTCTGCCAAGCTCAAATAATGTTTCTGAGACTGAGAAGCTCAATACAGATAGGTGTAAGCTGCTTCTCCCTTCTGCCCTCAGAACTCTGCCAGAGGACCTTCATGTCCTCTTTGGTTACATCACCAGCTTCTCCCTGCCCCACAATCTATGCTTTCAGCTAACAGAATTTTCTCTCTTTCCTCCAGGGCTCCAATCACTTTTCACATCACCTGATTTTACCAAGATTTCTGCCAAGCCTATCAAGCTCACTCATGTGCAACACAAGGCAATTCTGGAGCTCAGTGAAGATGGGGAAAGGTCCACACCAAATCCTGGGGTAAATGCTGCTCGTCTGACCTTCCCCATAGAGTATCACGTGGACAGACCTTTCCTTCTTGTGCTGCGAGACGATACCACGGGAACCCTCCTCTTCATTGCCAAGATCCTGGATCCCAGGAGTGTTTAGATCCCTTCACAGTAATCTGCAATGGTAGGGCTGAAATGGGAAGGGTGGTACTGGGAGGGATACTGGTTCCCTGCTCTGCTGCACAAAGACAGAACTTGCAAATCTTATGCCTTCATGCTGCAATAAAAGAGCTTTTGCTATTAATCTCAGCAAGACCCAGTATTCTCCCTCAAAACATTGTGTGCCTACATCATATGCCTTCACACTCCCATCTTCCCCAGATCAGTTCTGTATCTTATCATCTGGTGTACACACTGCATTTTCCCCTATCTTCCAACCTGATGCCAGCTGTTGACACCGAGTCCCTCATCACTGACAGGTCTGCACAGCTTAGTCCCTCCAAGTTCTACAGTGCCCCCTCTTACAGCCTGTCAGTTTGCACTTCACAGCCTGCTCAACCATCCCAACCTTTTTACTTCTGGCCAGGGTGGAAGGTAAGTGCTTCACAGGATTAGAACTAGAAGGTAGTGTGGTCTGGATGACTGCATGTTCATAACCATCCAGTTACTGCACATGGGAGAGTCACATCTCTGGAAACACACGTGTCCACAAGCATCTAAAACAGTTGTTTCAAATCCATGTGCAGAAATTTTTCAATGGCATTATTCCCACCATACCACACACAGACCTCTTGTGTTAAAATTGGTCATTTTATTTACAACAGTCCACTAAGGAGCATTTCAGATTTCAGTGAAGCTGGTGGTACATGTGATTTTCCAGCTTGTACTATGTGGCTACCTCACCACATGAAACTTGGATTTGGTGGAAGATCCCACTGCAGGTTCCTTTGACAGGGAAATTAAGTCCTCTGAAGGATGCTTTTGGGAAGCTCTAACAGACAGGTCTTCATCTCTTGTAGTTCCTGGATCTGAGTACTCTCAGGACCACAGTGCACTAAAAAAATCTCCTCTGCTTTTTGAATCGTGCTTAGAGCTTCAGAAACTGCAAATCTGAAACAGGAAGAGAATAAGAACAGAGGATACAAACCACTTAATTCAGCTCTTTGAGGTACACAACCTCTGACCCTTCCCCAACAAAAACCTAAACCTGTCAATGGGTGCAGATCCTACCCTCCACTGACTTTCAGCACCAGGCAAACAGTGTGCACTTACCTCAGCTGCAAAGGCAGGGTGAGGTAGGGGGAAGGTAAAGAGACTGACAAAAAGCTGAATCATTATCTTAGAGTGTAGGTACCCACTATTTCATCTCCACAGCTCCCACTACAATTCATTCAGTGAAAGGGAGGTGGTGTTAAGATTTGCAGAAGCAGTCAGGGGATTTGCTTGCCAAAAGACAGCCAAAATAGAGCAATGGGGATTTGATTTCCTCCTTTTAAAAGACATCAGCAATGTTGTACAACGTTGTCAAGAGAGTCATGAGGCATAAGTGAAACCCAACAGGGTTAGTGAACTTCTGTACCTGGGCCAGACTGCCCAGAGTCCTGTGAGACACCCTGCAAGATGCCAAGGATCACCTGCCATGGCACTGTGTCAGACACAAGAGTGGTGCAGGGAAGGGTCAGAGAGACAAAGCAAACTTACCCATTAAAGAGAATTTGTGCCAGCTTGAAAAGTTCATGGCCCAATTCTACACTTGATGGCCCGTGGTGCACTTCGACAATCTCAATACTCCTCTCCAGGTGTCTGGCTGCATCCTGCCACTTTCCTGATGGAATCAAAAAAGAAAGTATTTATTCATGATTTTGGTTTGGTTTTAGTGCTACTGCCACCTGAAGAATCCAACAGCAATATGCAAAACACGATGAACTATGCCCACAGCATGCTTGGGAGGCTGCTGACCTCAGACTGAGGACAGGGAATCTAGACCATGAGATCACATTATTCACTGCCTGCTGGGAAAGCAGTTTTAGCTGAAGTAGCCTGAGAGCCCTGCTGTCAAACTGGAGAAATACAGTAGAAGAGTGAAAGGGCTAGTCAAAGGCTAGTCACCTTAAATTCAAAGTTCAGGAAACTGCAGATAACAAAAAGACAATGTCATACCAAGAGAAGCATAGACCTGTGCCAGATGATCCTCCATCTCTCCCATCAAGAAATGCTTCGGAGACAAGAAGCTTCTAGCATCCACCTGACACTTCAGGAGCATTTTAATAGCTTGATCTGTAACAAAACAGGGTATAAAATTCCTCTTCACTAACCAGACTCCAGATCTTCACAGTCCATGAAATCAAATCAATCCAATCTCATCTCTGCATCTTACACAGCTGGATTTGGATTTGGTTAGGGTTCGACATCGACTTCATCTGGAACCCTCCCTGCTCTAACAGTGTTGGCCAGACTCACTCCAAGAAAGCAAAGCCTGGGAATCTGTAACTCCAAAATTACTCAGGGTCCTTTCAGTTACTATGGAACAACGCATGACTTAGATTAACACCCGGATCAGAGGTATAAAAAAACCTAAAGCTCAAGTCCCCAGAGCCACCAGGCTGCAGACCAGAAGACCCCAACTGCATAAGCAACAGTGCCATCTCATGGCTAGAACTTCATCTCCGACCCTGCTGACCTTAAAGCGGAAAGCTGAGCCTTACCAGCCCTCCTGTCTCTCAGCAGTTCTAAGGCTTTCTCGATTTGCTGCTGAAGGTCCCATAACCGGCGTGACAGGATCTCTCTGCCGACTGAGACTCCACAGGCTTCATTCGAACAACAAAGTGTATCTTCCCCCTGTGGAAACCATCCCTGGGATCATTCCTGCTCATGTTCAACTCAAAGCTTACTTTCCATCTCTGCTATCTCTGTGTTGTGTTAGAGAGATGCTAAATAGTTCCTCAGTTGCATTAATTAAAGTGACTTGCCTGTGAATTACTCTGTTTTTCTGTGATTTTATGAGACTTCCAGGAATAGCTCTACGTGAGCTATGGATCAGCCCAAAGCACAGCACATTCAAGCAAAATACATACTATGATGGCTTCTCTCCACCTAACCCACCCTAGGAGTTTTCATTTACATCCCATGACCTGCCAAGACTGTGACTCTCACTACATCTAGCCCCTGTATGGACACTATCCCAGCCTCCACTTCCTTTCCTAAACATCCCCTTTCCCCCAGTCTGATGTTCTAAGGTTCCCTCAGCAAGTTCAAAGGGATTTTAATGTGCAACTAAATGCATTCTTCTTCCTGTAATGCCAGAAGACTGACATACAAGGACATTACAAAGAAGCTGCAAAGAACAGTGAAATACTGTCTGAACTCTACAGGGGCTTTTGCCTCCTGAGCAGTTCTTTAACTCCTGAATCTCCCAGAGACCCAAAGGTTACACATCCCAGTGAGTTATACAATCAGAACTACCTGCATTGAAGCCTGGCAGCTAGGACAGCAGAAAGAGTTTCTCAGAGACACCACACTCTTGACATCAGACTCCAACTCATCGAGGCATGCCTGACAGCGACACTCAAAGAAATACTGACTGAGGAGCTGTTGTCTCTCAGCAACCCCCATTCTACACCGGTGAGGCCCTGCAAAGGGATAGCAAAGGCAGAAATCACTAACAGGTCTGTTGCTTAACACCAGACTAAATCTATCTTTGCTATAATTGAGACTAAATATGTCATATTTTGGAGAGGACATAACAGGAGGTTGAAAAGACAACAGCGAGCTCGGGAGATAACCTTTAGGGTTGGTATCTTTGACCAAGATTTATACATAAACAAAGACTGTAGCAACATTATACTGGGAATTATGATATTAATAGCTATCAGCCAGCATGCCAAGCAGAGGTGAAAGGATGTCTGGGCCTTGAGACAGGGAGTTAATACTTACCATAGCAATGGAAAATCTCTTGGCCGCTTGGGATTGGCTGCGATGCCCTGACAGTGGCAGCTGTCCCACTAAATGACACACTGATATTGGGACAGCAGGAATGGTTCAGAAGGCTGAGGACAGGAAAGAAAGCTGTCGCCAGGCGCACAGGCTTCTTATTTACCACAGCACCATCTCCGGACCCTAAAGACAAGAGGAAAAACAAGTAGGTTGAGAGCGAATGCTCATAACCCACGCAACGTATGCAACAAGCACCATCACCAGTTGCACATAGCAGTAGAAAGGATTCTGGTAAATTGCTGCAATACATAATAGATAAAACCCCTCTACATGTGCACCAAAGAACAGCCCAGCAAGGGATAAGCAGTTATATTTTAAGCAAGTCATTCCCATCTGCAATGGGAGCTTTTTACAACTGATAATTAAATCTTTTCACTTCACAGAAGCTAGATGAGGAAGGACAACAGAGAATGGCTTTAAGATTTTTATCTTACCTGACTCCTGCATTACAGTGATTGCTTGTGCGTTGCACTGCAGCTGCAACACATGCCTCAACATTGCTTCTGCCATAATCTTCAGCTCTGGAGACAAATCACCCAATGTTTTTTCACATGTTGTTGCTTTGGACTGCTCCTCAGATGACTCCTGATTCAAAACAGCAGCCTCTAGACCAGCTTCTTGCAGCTGTTTGCATACAGCTACTACACTCAGCATGCAAAGGAACTTATGTTCAGGGGTGTGCTTCTCAGCATGTGGCAAAAGGCTGAACACAGCTTGGTAAGAACTCTGGTACTGACCACTGTTGTTACAACCAGGGATACTTCTGGTACCAGTTCTTGTAGCTGGTGCCTCACTGAGATCTTCACATCTCACCTCAGGGTTATGAATGTCCTTGTCATCACCATGGGACCGCTCCACCAACCTGCTAACCTCTGCAAATCCCGCCAGGAGAACAGTCCTCAAAGCAACGTGGCAAAAGACCCCTAATGTGAGAAGGAGTGCTCCCAAGGAGCACTCTATCTGGTGGTACTGCTCCCATGCCACATCTGCACAGTTCTGGCTACAGTACTTTGCATAGCTGCACCCACGGCAAGGCACCGAGGCCAAGAGCTCCCTCAGACAACGGTGGCAATAAAGATCTGCATTGGTGACTTGTGTATCCCATGCTGTTTCACTGCTGTCCTTCAGAAGGTGGCTCTCCCCTGGACAGAGCACACTTACAAAGGCCTCCTCTTTCAACAGGTTCTGCCCTGGCACGATGTCCTGGGAGGCCACCAAGTGACGTCCTCTCTCTGTATCAAAATTTAAGGTCAAAGATGAAGATGCACCTGAAATAATGTCATTCTCTTCCCAGATCTCTGACTTTTTTTGAATATCATCCTGTGCTTCTTGTACAGGCTCTGGACAGCTCTCCTTGTCATGTATTTTAATTTTCAGTTGACTTAACTTCTTTAGCTGTGTTTGTTGTGCAATCATGATCCCATCCATAGCAATTTTATTCTCCACTACTCTGAGGACATCCATTGCCTCCTGTAGCCTTCCCAAACACAGCAGACATTCGGCTTTCCGCAGCAAGACCTTGGGCAGCAGTCTGTCTGGATAGCCTTGACTTTCAGCCCTGGCAATATCTTCCAAACAAAGCTAGAAACAAAGACAAGTCTGAGTTAATCAGCAAACTCAACGTGCACAGCCCATGTGTTGGTAAAATAAAGCCTCCTGAGAGGGCAAGGACTAACAGAACGCTTCAGAAAGTTGATGTAAATTGTTTAAGTAAATTGTATAAGTAAATCACCTGCACTAGGTACAGGTCCACCACTAGGCACTGTAGGTGCAGGTTCACCTATGGTCTCCTGTTCTGACCACCAAGTCCTTGTTACTGAGGGGTGGTCTGCAGAAACACACCTCAGAGCTGCTTGGGCTCTTGCCTTGCCTCAGTCCCCCCATCCTGCTACACGGGAGGCCCCAGCTGGGCAGACTCACCCAGGAGCTTTGGCGGGGGGAAGCCGTGTGAGGGGGTTGTGGGGGGTCCCGCTGCCCCACCGCCACTTACCTGAAAGCGCCCGAGGTGGAAGAGGGCAGCAGAGCGGTTGGCGAAGCAGACGGACACCTCGGGGCTGCCGGGGAGTTCGTGGGATGCGGCCTGCGGAGTACAGGGCGCTGCAGCCGCGGGTCTGTCCTCCCCCCAACCCCCTGTCCCCGGGGATCCCCTCACNGCCGCCGCCTCCGCCTCGGGCCTGCGGGACACGGGGGTGAGCTCCGCGCCTCGCCCGCCCCGCCCGCCGCTTCATCAGAGGAAGCCGCAGCCCGGGTCAACTCCAGCGCCTCACCCGCCCCGCTCCGCCCGCCGCTCACCGGAGGAGGCCGCAGCCCAGGCGCAGCGTATCGTGCAGCGACGCCGCCGCCAACCGTTCCTGCAACGCCGGTTCCAGTGCAGCCCAGCGCCGGGCAGCGCACAACCGCCATTCCTCTACCGGCAGCGCCATCACCGATCCTCTACATACACGCACAATGGCGGCGCCCATAGAACCGGCATAAGGCGATAAAGAGTACTTCCGCCGTACGGCGCGAAGCAGCCAATAGAAGCTAGGCTACGTACGGCGTTACGTAAGGACGCGCCGGAAGGAAGGGGCACGGCTCTAGGCGGCGGGAGGATTTGGCGGCAGTGGCGGCGGAGAGGAACGCAGCACCATGAGCGTTCGGTTGAGCGAGGGCGCTATCGCGGTGAGGGGCCGGTGACCCGCGGGATGAGGGACTGGGTCCCTCCTGGGGAGTGGGGGTGTACGTGCGGAGCCTGGGGGGAAGGCGGCTTGGCACTGGCTCCCTCCCTCCTGTCACCGAGGAGACAGTCCGGGCCTGGACCTGGGCCCGGTCCCGGCCCCTGTAGGTGGCGAAGGCCCAGGCCGGGTCCAGTTGTGACAGCTGCCTCCGTGTCTCTGGCCGCTCCACGGCAGTTCCACCTCGCTGTGGGTCTCGGAGCGCCTCTGAGCGAGGTGGAGGCGGCACCTGAGGGTCTCCTTTTCTCTCTCCAGGCCATCATGCAGGGGGAGGAGGTCTCCAAGCCCGTGCTACAAGTCATCGTGAGTACCGTGCTACCTCTTGTGTCAGTCAATCACTGTGTATGCTATTGAGTGCAGCCAGACTCTCTATGTGGAGCAGATGAGCGAGGCTGCTGTGCTCTTAATCTTGTGTGACTTGGGCTATGCCATGCTAAAAAAAACCCTCACCTCAATAGGTAGTTCATTTGCTAGTGATGGTACTTCATATTTTTAGAGTTTCTGAACGAATGACAACCAATACTCTGCTGTTTTCCATAGAATACACGGGGTATTGCAACTGGAAATGGGCCACCACGTTACCGAGTGTTGATGAGTGATGGGGTTAACACACTGTCCTGTGAGTATGACAAGCTGCAGTGAGGTTTTTATAATTATGACAATACTAATTGTGCTCAGATCCAGTCTAGATGCATAGTGATGAAAAAAGTATTGAAGGAGAACATGACAGTTGTGGGACCAACAGACTCTAAAGCAGTGACTCTGTTCTAAACTTTGGGCAACATTCTTCTGTTCTGGAACTTTCTTTGTAAACTTCAAGCAATTAACTCACTTTAGGGTATAATAATACTTTTGGAACAGTGATTTTAAGTTTTTACCTTCATGATTTTAAAGTAATTTTCCTCTCACTTCTTGATATGTGATCATTCTAGCTATCGCTGGGCTCTGAAGTTTGGGGGATAAATACAGTATAGTTTATGCTCACTTTTGATGCCTCAATGGCAGTTACACCGTTTTCTATGTGTCAGCTAACTGAGAAATTTGTAGATCTAAGACAATGCTGGTCTGACTGGAAAAGTTGTCAGGCATGTCTTGTTTCAGTGTTTATTGTTCTATTCCTGCAGCGTTCATGTTGGCAACACAGCTGAACTCTCTGGTGGAAGAGGAACGCTTAACAGCCCAATGTGTTTGCCAGGTTAACAGGTTCATTGTGAACAGCCTGAAAGATGGAAGGTATGTCCGTTTCTTTAAGTACAGCTCTATAGACAGGCAGCTGCGCTAGTGAGTGCTCTGTTCTTTGCAGCCAAGCAGAGGCCAAATGCTTTTGATTCAGATTATCTGAAAACACTCAGTCTTTAAGGTGCAGGAGGGAAAGTATGCAGCAGAAAGCAGTAACAGAAATAATTAAGTTGCAGAATGTGCCTGCGGTAGGTTAAGATTTGCCTGGTACAGTGACTTAGTAATTTAAAGTTTCCAGTTGGGCTGTTCTGAATTTTAACTTAAGTGAACTTTAATGAAACTTGGTATCTACTGTGGCAAAGAAACAGTGAAGATTTGTTACTTTAATGTTGTGGAATCTGGCCTTCCTTTTATGAAAATTTTGAGGGAAGGGAGGTATGATACTGCAGGACAAGAAGGGATCTGAGTGAACCGAATACATACAAACTCTGTATTTGGAAGAAGACAAACTGAGGCTTGTGTCTTTGCTCAGCTTCTTTGTGGAGGGAATATAACCTCTACTGAGTCAGGTAATACATTCTCTCTTGTAAAGTCTCACATAGGTTTGATATTCTTACAACACTGTTGCTTCAAGCTGATTTTGTGTGCCAATTCAGGCTGCCACTGGCTGTCCTTGATGAAATATAATATGGTTTCAAGCCTACTTGTACTTCAGGAGAGGGTTAAGTTGACAGTGGAGAGCTTTTGTCTTCCAGATCCCTCATCCACAGAATCAGCCTTTAATGGTTTTACCACAAGGCTCTTCAGAGTCTGATAGACTTGCAGAGGGAATGTAAGTTTATTGCTGTCTGTCCTGTGTTTGTAGGAGAGTGGTTATACTGATGGATTTAAATGTTCTGGAAACTGCTGATAAAGTTGGTGGAAATATTGGCAACCCCGTGCCGTACAATGAAGGTGAGTGTTTTCTGTAAACAAATACCTTTCTGAACAGACTCTGAGGAGAGCCTTTCAGCTGTCTCTCTCTTTCACTTAAAAGAAGCAGTTGGACGTGTTCAGCTTCTTATGCCTGGAACAGTCATATCCAGGTCTTGAAAATCCTTTCTGTTTGTGTGGTACAAAATGGCTTTTGTTAGTATTAAAAAAAAACCAGCTCTGTACCATGGCTGAAGCTTCAGTCTGTGGCGGTGTTGGGAAGTATCTATACCTTATGATAATACAGACAGGCTTTGATTTTATGTTAGTGGTCTCTACTGAGAGTTCCAGGAAGTATGCAGATGCTATTCTATGTCTCTTTGTAATGAGTAACCAAATAGATTAGTATTTCTTCTGTCTGGAAAGAAAACAGCAGGAGGAAGATGTAATAATGATCCATGAAACTCTAAGATGGCATGGAGGAGATGAATAAAGAATGATGAATCTCTCTCTCTTTTCTACATTCATTCGATGCTCTTTAGCTCTCCTATTGTCAGGTAGTGGTTTTAAAACAAAGGCTGTGCCTCACCCCCAAACAGTACATAGTTAAATTATGGAACTTGTTGAGGTAGGTGCTAAAAATTGGCACAGGATCAAAAAGCAATTAGATGTGAAAGAGAAAATCCATTAAAGGCTGTTAAACATAACAATACATCCTCTGCACAAATGTTAAGTTCAGGAAGCACTAAAACTTAGATTGCTTGAAGTACGTAGATGATAGACTGATAGGAAAACACAGCCAACATTCAGGCTCTTCCTCAGCACCCCAGCATTCAGGCTCTTCCTCAGCACCCCAGCATTCAGGCTCTTCCTCAGCACCAGTTCATACCCTGCCATCTGAAAAACAAGGATGTGCTGGCTGGACCTTAATCTGATGTGCCACAGATCTCTTGTTTTTATTAATTAGCATAAGTAATTGGGCTGCTTCACTTTCTTGTGCTGAGCTTACAGTGCTCAGGCAAACATTTTTTGAAATAATACATTACACACACCCCCCACCCCCGAGATATATTCAAAAATATGTTCTGTTCTTCCAGTTCTGATCTCTAAAAGGAGATGATCATAAGCACTTTAAGAAAATATTTGAACAGCTCTGTCATTCACGTATATACAGATAATGGCTGGAATTTAATAGCAAAGAGCTCCTGAAGAATTTTTTCCTGGTGGAAGTGAATTAATATGTCTTTATTACTAAGGACCAGACATTAGTGGCAACAATTTTCTGTCAGATATTTTGGACAAACTGTAGTGGTAGGTATGATGCTATTCTGGTTAGAAATCTACTTTACTAATCGAAGTAGAAATCTAGCTTTGTTGCAAAGACATCTTTCTTCATTAACTTTTCTTTTTCCTAGGGAATTAGAGGGGCGTTTGTTAAATGAGCCTAAAGAATCCTTTGTTCCTTTGATAGTTACTTAGCTAATTGCTGTTTAAAAAATGTGTTGACATCTCAGATTTTATGGTTTAATCCCACAGTTGCTGTAGAGACCAGGATTTTCGGAATAGCTACTGAGCAGACTGTTTAGTGTCTTTCTCCCATTTTCCTTGTGTGATACAAGAGCTCGTGAACTATAGTGGGGTTTTTTTCAGTTATATTGTTGCTTAGAAACGACTGGGAACGTGATATCTTACAGAACCAAGCTGAAAATACACCTTTAAGAGAGCAAATTTTGGTAAAATTACCATGACTTTGATCAAGATTGTGTTCTTTATTTGGGCCTACAAAAATACTCAGCAATGAAGTTTTCAGGTCTAAATGCTGCTGGAGATGTTACAGGTCTATAATCAGAGTAAGTGATGGTTAGTGAGTGACGTGTGTTTCACTTTAACACCTCATGTTATTCTGCAGACTTCACACCCTTTGATTTGATATTAAGTAAGGATTTATTTTTTTTCTAGGAACTTCTAACGCAGAAAGAGTAGCTAAGAGCACTTTGCAGCTTTCATGGAAAATAGTTCAGATATCTTAAGAATAATGTCTACTGGTTCATGTGATCTTACTTGAAATACAGATCTCAAATTGCTAGAATGGGGACTATGGAATATTCTTTCCCAGACTGTAATGCAGCAGTAGGATCCAGAGAGTGAGAATGTGGCCTTTGGCCACTTTACACTTGAGCAGTAGGAGGTTAATCTTCCTAACAAGGAAGCTGGAGACACAATCTTCTTAATACTATCAAAAACTTTCCAGGCAGCATTTCATAATAGTATTGAAAATTTAAGACTGAGCAGTTTAGTTCTTGGTAGAAAACTAGATGGTAATGTTATTACTGTCATTAGTCTCATTCAGATTACTCTGATGCTGGACTTTCTGTAACAATTACTTGCCACTTACGCTTAACTTCTCCCATTTAACTGTCAGGGTTGAAGTGTTTGTGTACTTAAACATTCACATGAACTCTTTCTCTCGCTGTTCCCACCATCACCTTTGATGTTCATTGTTTCAGAGTGCATTTTCATTTTTCTTCCTCGCTGTCTGTCAGTCCTGGGACGGCAGTTCTGTCACCATGGCACTGTAGGAGGACCTCTTGGCAACAAATTAGTGGAAGCAGAGGACTGCTATTATGCAGATACTGCATTAGAGTAGGCTCTTTGGCCAAAGATCTTGACCTGGTATTATACCAGGTCAGTCAACCTGAGTACATTTCTGCTATTTAGCAGAAATGTACTCAGGTATTTCAAGTGTGTTTTTCAAATTCTGCTATTAAAACCAAGGAAATCAGGCAGAGGAGTCGTTTTTCTGACTGCCCTGAGTGATCTGCAGGCCACCAGCTACCAAAATTCATAGTTTAGGAGTCCCTAGACTGTGCAAGTGAGAGGACTGGAGAGATAGTTCTGTGTTTGAACACATGCACATAGATGTGTTAATATATTCTCTAGCTGTTGAGAAACAAGGCTGTGGGTAGGCAGCCATTAAAATGTGATTTTGTGTTTCATAACGCACGAGTGTTTTAATGTATGTGGTGGCCTTTTTCTGGGTTTGCTGGGGGTGGGGGTTGAATATTTGGAACAGAAGTAGCAAGGAAGTCTCTTGTTTCATATGCACATTGCTTTTCTTGAATATTTGTTCCCTGTCCAGACATATTTGTCCTTAATGTGTTATGTTGGGTCTTTTCCCTCCTCTTACACAAAATGAATGTGGGGTGTTGAACCCTGACTGGGTCCTCCAAGTACCTGAGGGTGAAGCCTGGCTTCTCCATCTAGCGGATTTTGGAGTAAATACACATTGCTCTTTGACGTCACGCTGTTGCCAGGGAGACTGCTGTCACCAGTTTCCCGATGTGACTCTTACTGCGGCAAGTTAGAGGAGCAGATTGGTTTTGTGCAAGGACCTTGTTTTGGATTGAAAATAACCTGAGGGTTACCTCTGTAGACTATGCTACATTGGGGTCTCCTTGTGTTGCTTCTGCTCCTTTACCTTACCTCTGTGCCAACCTTCCTTGCCATTCTGTTCTGGGATTCTCTCTTGTTCCTCGTGATGATTATGGGCTAGATCTGTCCTTCTTTTCCACTTCTTCTGACTCTCTTATGCATTGCACCCCAAATCAGTGGGGCTTTGTCTGCATGGGCTTGGGACTTCAGTAAATCCAAGGCTTAAGAGTTAGTTGCATCCAAAAAGACAAAATATTTTGTCATCTGGAGGCAAAATATGATAGGGCAATTATTCTGTAAAGGAGTTCAAGTTTCTGAACGGTAGATTAGTCTCTTAATGTACTATTTCTCTGGATACATCACTCTGTTCTTTTTGTTGTGATTTATCATCAATGTAAGGCAAATAAACGTCTGGAATACAAAAAAATGCATTCTGTGTACTTAGTATGGCATCACTTTGCTCCCTAGGCAGTATACTGCTGTGTCCCAGGAGGGACCCTGGTGAATACTGAAATGACAACTCCATCACCCCCACGTTAAATATCCTCATATTTTGGAAATAAAATGTAGCAGTTGCTTCCTTTTTCTTGTATTGACTTCAGGTTTGACTTTACCCTGTGGGGTTTTGGCCCTTTTTGAGGTTTAAGAGAGAATTCTCCTACGGTTTTTATCTTAGCTGTTAGGTAGTAGCAGAAACTACCTGTCAGAGCAATAGAAGACTGTAAAAATGGAGAAGTTGTCAAGATAACTTCAGTGCTGTCCTTTCACATAACTGTCAAGCCTGGATTCTTTTGAAGTAGAAAGCAGTTGCTTGCAGAAAGAGATTCGACTGAAATTCCTCCATGGTAATATTGTTCAACAGATAGCTTGTTTATAACACCTGAATTTTAGTATGTGTTCTCTGTGCTTTAAAATTATTGTTTTCATGCAAGCCTTGTTTCCTACATAGGCAAGTTTTAATTACCCTGCTCCCTACTGTAGTAGGTGACCTCTTTCTATTTGATTTCCAGGGCAAGGGCAGCAACGTTCCTCTGCTCCAGCAGCAAACCCACCACCCAGCAAACCACAGCAACAAAATGGCAATTTTTCAGTAGCAGGTAAAAATAATTCTGGGCAGGGATTGGTTTCCATTTGTGCAGTGCAAAACTACAGGTTAAATTTTTAAAATATCCTTTTTATAGAGGTGGTGTGCAGGAAACACTACGTTAAAGACTACCCTGTAGCTTGACAAGGGGAATTCTCTCCCTCCAAAAAAAAAACCCCAGAAAACAACTTTGATGAAGCAGTGTCAACTGTAGCCTTGCAACACACTAGATAATAATTCCTGAAATGATGCTCTGGGGACACCTAAGCAGGCTACAGTTTGGAGCTGGCCAATAGGTGTGTTATTGATACTGAGATATTGGTACCAGTTTAGGTGATACAGGACTGAAATTATTTGATACTACAGCTGTAAATACAGCTTTTTGATCAAGACTCTCAATAGTATGGTACTGAAAAGCAGTCAATTTAGATGTCAACCTGTAGCTGTTCTTTGATGTTGGCTCTTGGTACTGCATCAACCTGTCTGCATTCTTTACCTCTGCATTTAAGGAGTATTTTGAAATAGTAAAATTGTTGACACTTGCTTCCTGCAGCAGTAAACAATCTCTTCCTGTACTTAAAGCTGATTGTAAGAGGTCTTTGCTTATGCATTGACAAGATTCAGTTTAGAATTAGCAGTACTGCTTTGTGTCAGAAAATTATGGGATTGTGGGGCACCTTTCCTAAGGTGTTCCCCCCAGTGGTGTAGATCTAAAGCTTGTTGTGCCGTACGGTGGAGAACATACTCCTAACTACATGTATCCCACTTAGACCATGTTTAGTAATCAACTCTGGACGCATCTCCACTTCCAGAGTAAGTGCTATAAAGGTCTGAGAGGGTCTCTTCTGCAGCACTTTGCAGCCTAGAAAATACTTGTGCCCAAGAACAGAAGGGATTCAACAAACCTTCAGCCACTCTGGTGCCCATGTAGTACAGTGACTGGAGCTTGAAGTGCCTACCCGGTGTTAAGTGTAACTTCACCTTCAGTGCAGCTCCCTGTAGTGTGGTGGGATAAGTTCTGCCTGACCTTGCACCACAAGTGGGTTCAAACCTGGCTTTTGTCTGCAAGGCTGAAATTCTTTATGCTCTGTTGTGGTTTGTGAAAGGTCCTGCTGCTCCGAAGTACCATGCTCCCTCAAACCACTTTGGGAAAGCCAGTGCTCCCAGTTCAGTGAAGACACCAGGGGGATCACAGGCCAAAGTAGTGCCGATTGCCAGCTTGAACCCTTACCAATCCAAGTGAGTTACTTTGGTTTGCCAGCTATTATTCAATGCCACAGGCATGAGGGAACAATAGTTTCTCCTTGCTTGAGGCTCTGTCAAATCATTCTGTGAGTTCTTTTGACTGCATTGGTTAACTTCAAACAAACAAAACCAGCAATAACAACAAAACCACCCAGAGAAGCAAACAAAACCCCACTCTATATAAACAGCTGTATATGTTTTAGCTTTGGTTTGGGTTTTTTTCTTGCTTGGGGTTTTGTTGGGGGGGGATGTTGGCTTTTTTAATATATTTCATCAACACTGACAACCTGAGATTTGCTTTTGTATTGTCTTGGTGAAGTTGCCCTGCTGAGCTTGATGGTTTTTTAATATTTTAGTTGAAAACCAATTGCCTTTTTTTTTTCCTAAAGCAACCTTCTTTTTGGTAACTTAATGACACAACAGCTCAGTAAGCTATTCACTTTGGCTACTGTTGAAAAGCATGAGGATGTAATTATTTCGTGAATGACATTTTTAAGTTATGCAAACTGATTTGATTACCCAAGTTAAGTGCGAATCCTATAATTGAGCTCTTGAGTTCTAGCATGGCTTTTCAGAACAGGCAGACTGATGTGTGAGAAACATACCCTAGAAGAGTAAAGCATTTGAGGCCTGCTTCTATGCAGAAGGTTTGTTTGCTATTATTATCATATGAGATGCTTTATGGCTGGCTTTGTTGATGCTTTCTCTACAACTTACTGCCTTTAACGGTCTAAGCCATTAAAATAGAAAGCAGCAGAAAAGCAGCTAAAGTTGCTGAGGTGCCATGAAAAGATTCTGGCTTTTAAAGAGCACATTCCAGTTCCAAAGGTTTGTCAATTGAATCTCTTTTTTATTTTAAAAAAAGACACAGAACAGTAATTTCTTGCATGATTTCAGGTGGACCATTTGTGCTCGTGTTACCCAAAAGGGTCAGATCCGCACGTGGAGCAACTCCCGTGGTGAAGGAAAGCTCTTTTCTGTAGAGCTGGTTGATGAAAGCGTAAGTGTCATCTGTTGAGAAAAATTTAATGTATGCCAGATGCTGATGAACCCTTCATAAAGACAGAATAGAGGAAATAAAGTGTATTATAGGAAATGTTTTTTTATTACAACTGAAGCTTGTATTCCTGTATTCATTAAGTTGAACATCAACGACCCAGTTTTTATCCAGAATGAAGTCTGAAATGTATAGCATTGCTGATTATTTTTCATCAAAGTCTATAGTGTGTGACTAAATTTTGCAGCTTCAAAATATAGTTGTTTATAGAAACTGACAACCTAATGCTGAGATTCGTGGTGGTTTCCTGTAGACTGAGAATGAGATTTCATCCTGCCTTAGCTATATGTTACAAAGCATTGAGAGGAGCATTGCCTCCAAATTAAAAGGCTTCATTTTCCATGAGGAGATTGAAGTACAAATTATTGTAAAACTAGCAAATCTCACCTGTGTTTTGTTTGGGGAATGGTATGTGGTTAATCTAACTAAACTTTCAGTTTATCAAACCTCCTATTAAATTACAGTCTTCTGTCGTGAAAACAAACAAGATTCTGTTAGATTATGTTTGGTATAAAATGTGAGGTTAATAATGTAATGTGTTGTCACCAGCCATTTGTTTTCTCTACATACTGTCTATATTCAAATTTAAAAAAAAAAAAACTCCACCAATATTTATATCTGGTGAGTTGGTAATTGTTACTAATTCTTAAAGACTGAACATCGTGTGTGAGTGGGAGATACACAGTAATATACTGTGTCCTAACTTGTGGAGCTGTACAATCTGATTGAAACATACATGTTTATTTATTTAAAGTAATGGCCATTAATGCCAGTTTCACAAGTACCTTCTCAGAAGTGATGTATGATATATATGTAGTTCTTACATGTTTCATTCTGAAGTTCTAGATATACTGATGAGACTTGAAGGTGAGATTTGATGGTCAGGTATGGAATATGTTGTTTTAGCTACAACTACAAATGTGAGAATTGTTTGGTTTTTCCACATGCCTGAAGCTAGCCTGGCAGAACACATGCTGTCTATAGAACTGAAGCTGCTTAACACTGCAAATATTTCTTTTTATTCATTTATTTTATGCCAAATTTCAGTTCTGACCAGCTCTGTTTTCTTGCAGGGTGAGATTAGAGCTACTGCATTCAACGATCAAGCAGACAAGTTCTTTCCCCTCATTGAATTGAACAAGGTATGGTAGCATTGTGCTTTCACACTGACATGTGCTAGGAAAGAGGAACTTCAGCATAGCAGGGATTTTTAAAGGTGAACACAGTCTATTCTCTCTGTCTGACTTCTGATAATATTCTGTGTTTCATTGCTTTCTCCTGTAGGTATATTATTTTACCAAAGGCAATCTGAAGACTGCTAACAAGCAATATACAGCTGTTAAGAATGACTATGAGATTACATTTACTAATGAGACTTCAGTTTTGCCCTGTGATGATGCCCAGCATCTTCCATCTGTTCAGTTTGACTTTGTATCCATCTCAGACTTGGAGAACACACCCAAAGACTCAATTGTCGGTCAGTCTAAATGGCAAAATGCTGCTCTTTAAAGCTTTGAAGTTTTATTTTTGTTCTGAATACTGGGGAGGTAGTGGGCATACAATGCTTTGAGTGTGGTGATCTCTTAAATGAAGTTTTCAGTGATGGTTTCCATTAAAATTGCTTTGGATATATCTTAACAGGAAAGCTATTTTCCCTGTTTTGCTAACAATATGGAATAATTTAGCTTCAAACTAATAACAGTAAATGTAACTTTTTTTTTACTGTACTATGATCATTGTTTTTCACAGAAAAGATCTGGAAAAAAAAATGTCCTTGCTCAGCACGTGTGCATGTCATACCTTCCATGGTCTTGCTTTCTTTCACTATCTAATTATCTCTGTAGTGATTTTGGCATAATTCATTGCATTCAGGTCCAAGTTGCATGACTGTTTTGGCTTGCTTTGTGAAGTTATTGAAGGTTTGTTTTTCTGTAATTTGTTGGGCAGAGTATTCCAGAAAAAAAATCAGAGACTTGGATGGGGGCGAGGGTTCTCAGGTTTCGCAGGCACAAGATGCCTGTGATTCAGAGGCATTCAGCTACGAATTTTAAAGGTAGATCTCTAAAATAAAAAGTGGTATATTGTTGTAGGGAGTGCAGAGAGGTTTGCCATTAGTCTGCATGTTCAGGTAGTAAGAGCTGGTTTTAAGCTGCAGCTTATGGTTGTGGGGCTACACCAGTCAGCTGCTCCTTTGTGTTACAGTCACTTTGAAACCTCTTGCCTGAGAGACTTGTGCTTAAACAGCCAGAGTGTGTGTTATGGGATCAGGGCTGCAGTCCTTTGATGGAATGTGATGGGGAAAGATAGTACAATGCCTTGATCTTGCTAATGTGGTATGGCTTGCATTTATGAATATCTTAATGAGTTCGTCAACAAAATTAAAGCGCTGAAGAGTTCTGTAGTGGAGCATTCCTACCATAATACACTTCATTTCCATATCAGATTTGATTTGAATAGGGAGCCAGGATACAAGGTAAAAATCTGACACCAGGATTGAATTCTTCTCCTGTGATCTTGTATTCCCTGATTGTGACCCTTGAGTAACTAAATTGTAACTTTTCAGATGTAATTGGAATTTGTAAGAGCTATGAAGATGTCACTAAAATTACAGTCAAAGCTAACAATAGGGAGGTATCAAAGAGGAATGTGCATCTGATGGATACATCAGGGAAACTGGTGACAGCTACGCTATGGGGAAATGAGGTATGTGCTCTTACCTGTTCTTAAGCAAAGGTTCCTTTGTGTAGGGTGAGGGAATGAGTGTGCTGTTGTCATCCAAGATGGGCATAGCACTGAGACAGAGTCCTGGGTGTTTAAGGATCAGGGCAGAGAGAAGGTGAAAGACTGTCTGGTTTCATTCAGGTGTGATGTTCTTAACCTTTCTCTGACAAACTGCTGACATGATCTGACTAATATGTTCTGAACAACTGCAGACATAATGTCTCAAGCCCAAAGACTAAAGCTAGCAGGCTTCTAGTTTAGGAAAGGATACAAGTTGCAGTTTGATTATGAACAGCCCAGTGGCTACTGCTGTCTCATTTAAGATGAGTTTTATTTCTAGAGTGGGATATGTTACCCTGTGTAAAAATGCTGCTTAAACAAGGGATTGAGAGGCTCTGTCTCTGACTAGGAGCTCAAAGCATCAGAGCCTTGGAGTTGAAAATTTGAGCAGTTGCAGTAAACTGCTTCTTTATCCTTTTAACAAGCCACTTTGTTTTCCACCGGTGTTGTAGATACTTAGGGATTTATGCTCTACTCTATAAAATGGGAGTGATCCTGCCAGCTTGAGAGTGATGCTTTATGGCTAAATGATCAAGTGCACTGATATTGTAGGTAGCTAAACATCATTAGCCATCTGCTGATACAAATGAAGCAAACTCAAGCTCACTATCAGAGTTTTGTGGTTGAACCAAGTGGTTCTCGGAGAGGGTACTAGTAATCAGTTTCCAGCATAACTCTTCCAACAGAGATCAAGGTCTGTATTTCACAAAGTTAAATCTGATTGCTTGTAGAATGGAAGCAGCAACAGGCAATAAAGGGAAGGTGACTTATTACAGCTTGCAGCTAGCACAGTTAGGGTTAGAATCTGTGTCTGTCTTCATATGTTATTGCCCTAACTGCCAGGATATGGTTTGTGTTCTTTTTGCATCTCATGGATATAGGGAATGTTACTGCTAACTCCAGCTCGTTTGTAATCTTTAAGCACATGATCCTCCTCTTGCTTGCTAAGTGGTGTGGGACCCAGAAAATCTATACCTTTCAAAACCTTTCTCATGCCAGGAGGTTCTGTTAGTGTCAGACTTTACTCAGATAACAAACTGATGGCAATTGAACAGCATTAAAGCAGCTTTATGAGATTAAAAACAGAAAATGGAGTTTTGAGCAAAAGTGTTTGGTCAGCATACATACACTTCTACTTTTTAAGTTCTTGTAGAATAGACACGATTGCCTCAATTGAGACAAGGGAGTTGTTTCATCTCCTGAAGAGTCTAATCTGACCAAATAGTTTTTCCTATTTAGAGAAACCTCTGTTCCCATAACACATCTCCCTTTCTAAAATCCTCATGTAAAACTCCAGCAGAAGGAACCAACCCTTTTTTTTTCCAAACCAGGAGTGTGACTTAAGGATTCTCTGGTTCCCCAGGAAGTGGGGTGTTAGGATTACAGCTTTAACAGTTAGCTGCCCTTTCTTAAACTCCTAGTGATAACATTTTAAAATATTGCTTTCTAAATACAGTATGATAATTTGATTCAGATTTGGTGGTCTCTTGTTGCAATCTGGGTATTATAACTGCAAATTCAGTACCTTGTCTTGCTACTGATGTTTTCTGTTTTATCACACATGCAGGCTGAACAGTTTGATGGTTCTAGACAACCTGTTGTAGCCATCAAAGGAGCCCGAGTCTCTGATTTTGGCGGTAGAAGCCTGTCTGTCCTGTCCTCGAGTACAGTTGTCATCAACCCTGATAGCCCAGAGGCTTTCAAGCTCCGAGGATGGTATGAACATGTGTTTATGTTGATTCATCCTGGCTTGCTGCAGACTATTTGTTTTATTTTGTTTCTTTGTACTTGAGCAGTCTGTAAAGTACTGAAGAAAGATAGTGGTGAATATGGGTTCCAGGGCTATAGAAACTTCACTTTCTTGAAAGCACTAGAGCCTGAAAGGCTGTCCTTTTTAAGTTATACAATTCAGAAACTTACAATTCCATGACAGACCTTGAAAAACTGAAATAGGAGGTGTGTGCAGACCCAAAACCTTGGAAGGCAGCATGAAAACAGACTTGACCAGCTCCACTTTCTGAGGCATTGTCTGAGAGAACAATTATTTTTTTATTTTTCCTCCCCCCCATGGGCTGTTTCCATCACAATTGATCTGATACACACGCTGTTAGTATGGACTGGAGGAACTCCGTGGACTTTTTCCAGTGTCTGTTCCTTATCAGATGTTTTTCAGACAGCAAAATAACATTGTTGGTGTTGTCAGGAAAACAAAGTGATTTCTTGCTGGTTCCTTGTTTCTACTGTAGGGAGCTGCTAAACAGTCTACTGTAACTACTAATATGGTGAGGTGTGGCCTGCATGCAAATAGGGTTAAGTGCCGACAGCATCAGATTCCTGAATCCTGGGGATCCTGGGGTTTTAGGTTCCAGTTAAATCACCCAAACATTGATAAAACATAATGCATTTTCCATTTGTCATTATGGTTTTCCCCTACCTCATAGGGGTGTTGAAGATGAAATTGTTGTGGTTCTTAGCTGTTACTGTCACACTTGAATTTTCAGGTTTTGAGCCTCGGTGATATGTTTCTCAAATCACAAAACCCACTGGAATGGGATGGCAATACAACCTTTTGCTGAAAAGCAGTGCTTTCATTTTTTTAACAGAAGCAGCATAATCTCTTCAGTGCTGTTTGCTTTTTTCTTTCTAGCTGCTGTGAAGATAATGGTACTGTGTAATTTAATTTTAATTATGGAAATATCTTGATGCCCTTAAATCTTGTTATCTGACTGCCTTTAAGAAGCGTGCAGTGCGTGGTTTGACCACTAGCTGGCAAACAAATTGCAGTTATATAGAACAAAGCTGTCCTCCTTTTGTGGGTTTATAAAATACTGTGCTAATTAAGTTGGGCTATTAACTTATCCTGAAATGCTATTTTTGTTTGCAATATACACAAATTACTGTAATTGTTTCCTTTGCAATCATTGATAAAAAAAATCCCTCCTGTATTAAGTACATGAAACTAAATGTTAGCTTTTGATAAGTCTCTATGGTCTGCTATCCAAAAATAAAGGCATCTATTATGCTTCCAGGTTTGACTCTGAGGGTCAGCTTCTGGAATGTGCCTCCATCTCTGATGTGAAGGGTGGGCCAGCATCTGGGGCGAACACAAATTGGAAAACTTTGTATGAAGCCAAATCTGAGAACTTGGGACAAGGAGATAAGGTAAAACACTGCCAGTGAGTACAAGCCTTGTGTATTGAGGAGAAAATAAAAACAAAGACTTAATGCAGGCATTCTGCTTGTGGAAGTGTTTGTGGAGCAGTTTGTGCTTGCTCTGTTAAAGTTTATTAAATAACACCTTTTTTTATAAATTCAAGCTTGTTGTTGATGTTGCAACACGATACTATGTTTTCAAGAGAGTGCTAAGCACTGTATAAATGGAGAGGGGGGGTGTGTGTGGAATTCACCCCAAAGATGGTTATATAAATAGCACAAAGTGTTCTAGGAGAAACAGGTGCATTAGGAGGAAGTGGTTTTCAAGGGTGCATGCTTGGTCAATAGAGAAGCTAGGAATAAAACCTAGGTCTCTGGCATTCCAGCCCAGTAATGTCTCCAGGCTTATACTGTTTCTTGACTTATTTTAAATTTTTTTCCACAAACTTAAGTGCTAAACCATTCGGGATATGCAAGAACATCTATCTAAGGAAAAAAAAAAAAAAACCAACAAACTTTACCTGTAATTCAGGTATTTTCCATGAGAGATTTTGCACGTGCTTCTTAAGCAAATTCTGCTTATCTGTTGAAAGACTTGACCGTGGTATTAAACCATTAGGATGATTATTTTAGTATGGTGAGTGGGTATTTTGTTCTGTGGGCTATAGTTTAATCAAATGCTTATCTGTAATGCTACACAGTAGGCTTTCTGTGTTTTGTCTTGGCTCCCAAAAGAAGCATCGGAATGTGCAGAGTCTTAATCCCGTGAAAAAATGGAGATTTGAGCAAACACAATGGAGAAGTAAATATGCTTTATCTAAAGAAAACCTAGCAATTGGAGTTTCCTGCAATGGAAACACAAAATAATCTTGCTGTAGGGCCTTTACTTAACATAATGGAAGTCTGAAAACGATTGCAACAGAGGGGTTGATTTACAGTTTCCCAATAATCCATAGCTGTTAAGCTTTCTAATCCTAAATATCCAAGTATGGGTGCCTTGCTTTGTAGTTAATTCAGAATTGGAAAACATTGAGTATTTTGAGGCTAATGTTGCACACTCACTCTCCTAGGCGGATTATTTTAGTTGTGTGGGCACAGTCGTACATCTGCGCAAGGAGAACTGTATGTACCAGGCATGTCCCTCTCAGGATTGCAACAAGAAAGTGATAGACCAGCAAAATGGACTGTACCGTTGTGAGAAGTGTGACCGTGAGTTCCCCGACTTCAAGTACCGTATGATGCTCCTGGTGAGTAAACGAGGAGAGCACGTGTCTGGCTGGTCTCCTTGGCCAGTCCAAACGGCAATCTTCTGAGCCAACAGGGTGTGAGCGGTGTTCCTCTGCGATGCCTGTGGATTTTAGAGGGTATTCAAACTGCTTGTATGCTGTACCTGAGCGAGGGATGTTTCATTGAGCTGATTAGCAGTTTGTTTTCCTAGTGCTCCAATTAAAGTCTTTTCTCTTTGCCAAAAAGTTGATGCTAGCTCAGTTGATTCTGGTTTCCAAGTGTACTATGCAGTGCAGAGTACAGATGGCCTACGCCTCTTCAGTAGGGAAGATAAACTGAAGTAAAATGGCATTTCTGGAGAGCAGTAATTGCACTTTTACAGCTGCTACCTATATTTAGTACATTTATTTTTTGGGGTAGGTATTGTTCTGTCTCATGCTCTAATGGAGCCTGCAGAAAGTTGTCTGAGGATTATTATCGTGATGCCGGTTTACACCATAAGCATTGAACCTTTTCTGGTTTACAAGTCAAGAGTTGTATCTCCTTAGAAATGCCATGCCAGGTGGGCATGCAGAGAGAAGGGAACTATCCCTGCAGTCTCACTAAAACAAACTGCTTCTGAATAATTTCTAGCAGATAACTTCTAGGAATGCACCAACAACTTTACACAGCAGAATCTTTCTCATAAAATATAAAGGGAATACTGAGGGTACAAGCATGGCCTTCACAACAGTGTGTCTCCTGTCTTCCTAACTCTCAGACCAGTCAGGAGGTGCATGCAAGGCTGGTAGTTAATCTTTTTACTCCTCTGTCTTGTCCTTTAATGTTTTGATGCTTTCCTCAGGGCATAGCACTGTGTGAGTTTGTGATCAAGTACTTGGGTGTGTACAAAGTAAATGCAGTTTGCTGTCTCACTGGTGTCCCACTTAGTGGTGGTTGTTCTGGACTCACTGCTCATCAGTGACAGCAGGGCAGAGCTGGACACCCATGAGTGTGTACCACTGATCTTATTGGCCTTTTCCTGTGACACAACATACTGCCAATATTAACTTGTGATTTAAGTTACTGTGATGTTCTATGTAGCTTAAAAAAAACCACCTCTACAGCACTGCCTTCCACCCTCAGTGGAAAGTACCTGTGGTACACAGGGCTCTGATAGTTACTAGAAATGTAAAACTCTAGCTGTTAAATAGGATTTTTTTTCTTTTGTCTTTATTTGATGCTGTTGCCTGTTCCTCAGGAACCTTCTGGGATTTGTTTTGGTTTTAGGTGACCATTGCAGACTGTTTGGAGTACCAGTGGGTGACTTGTTTCCAGGAGTCAGCGGAATTCATTCTTGGGCAAAATGCAACTTTCCTGGGAGAGCTGAAGGAAAAGGTCAGTCAGTCAATTAGCTTATTGTGGCTTTAGTTAATATCTAGAAGTTTATCTGTTTCACACATCTTCTTGTTGGCTGCCCTCACATTTCTTGCCTCTTTGTTTGTTTGTTTTGGGTTGTTTTTTTTTCCTGAGTTGTTCTCCTGGTAAGGAAATAATTTTGTGATACTGACTTTGAAGGCAGCTCAGCGAAAGGTGAGCGTAGAAAGGTGTGCATAGAACACACAGGGCTGAGCCATCAGAGAGCACAATCTTAGCCCTGTGTGTGCACATCTGGCACTCCTAAGTCAGCAGAGGTGTCAAGAGCAGAGGGGCATGCTCACGTGGTTGCTGTGGAAATGGACAGCATAATTCAAACAAATGCAGAAGTGTCCTAGAGAAGAGATTCTTCACGTGATAAGAATTTGATCCTGCCCTTTGTCTGGGTGATAGGCAACTTCAGGGGCCTGGCAGCTCAAGGTTGTTCTCCAGATGTTGGACTTCACTATCTTTTACAAGTTCACGAATCATTGCTTCTCCCTAGTCTGAAGTTCTTGGCAGGGATGTGTTTACTCTCCTCAGGATTATTTTCCACGGGCCATCTGCCTGGAGAACAGAGATTTGCCTGGTTTCCCCCATAGTTTGCTCCCACAGTCAGTCTGTCTACCTCTGAGCTCTTTTGGCTGTTGAAAAGCTGGAGATCAGCTTGTCCTTATCACCTGGACCTTGAGAGACAGCTGGTTGCTTCTCAATAGTACTACAGCCTTTAGAGGGCTGACAGCTTTAACACATTGACTCCAACAGAAAGGACAGGCTGTTTTATCATTGTACCTAGATTGGAAGGATCTGGGGAAAAAAACCCTGCTTTAGCCACAAATGCTAACAACATTATCTCTAATGTGTTCCAAAAACTTGTTTACAAAACCAAAAAGTTCCAGAACACTTTGTATGTATCTTTGTCAGTAGGCAGGAAGCTTTTTGAACTGATGTGTGTAAGCTCGCTTCTGAAGGCGCTTCCCCCACCCCACCAACACCAAATATCATCAGAAACTTTGTGGGTCGAATGATAACCGTGACTTGTAAAATGGGTCACTGGCAGAGATGCTTAAGTGATCTTTCTTGGGCAGATTAGAAGAGTCTTTACAGTTGT
Organism: Heliornis fulica; assembly: GCA_013399135.1. Taxonomy (NCBI): domain Eukaryota; kingdom Metazoa; phylum Chordata; class Aves; order Gruiformes; family Heliornithidae; genus Heliornis; species Heliornis fulica. The sequence continues at coordinate 58,562 of VXBZ01008245.1, forward strand.
AAGTCATTAAATGCTGACAATATTTTCTTCCCTTTGCCACTCTGTGCTCCTCTACTGAATTTTCCTTTCTTCCCACCAAAATAATTTTTCCTGATTTTTTTGAGTTGTCTACTACATAAAAATCTGTGGCTTTGGTTTTTTAAATTATATATAAAGCATAACAGGTTCTTGACTCACGTCTGAGTGGTGCTCCCAGACTAAAATTGGGTGATACTAGGGCTCCAGTTGGTTGTTAACCCATTGCTTGGCTGTAGGAGTGAAATGAAACAAGGGAGACTGAGGCTGTAGTCCCTAGTGTCCTGAGATGCTGTTGGAGACCTCATCAGCTTCTGCAAAGTGAGATTAGGTTTCCCATCACTTACATGTGAGAATGGGTTTGGGGAATTTCCTGGCTGTCTAAGGTATGAGGTATGAAGCTTGTGGTTCTGGGATGCAACATTTTTGTGATGTTCTGGCTCTGTAGGGAGATGTATTGTAGAGCATTCTAATTAGATGTGCTCACACTCTTGCATTTCTATTTTCAGGCATTCTTGTCAATATTTTCTTGCTTCAGTCATCCTTAATCTCTGCTAGAGTTCAAACAAAATTTCTTAGTTACTTCTAACACTGAGGAGAACTGGGTGGGGAAGGAGAGACAGGAAATTCTGTGTAACACTGCAAACACGTAATGTCTTTTGAAGACCTGCCTAATGGAAATGGCTAAGGATAGAAAATGGAACATAATATGGAATGAGCCCTTGAGTGGGAATGCTTTATGTTCCAGGAGAAATTGTTTTTGATTTGACACTTTTATGAGCCTTTATAAATGGTACTTAATGCATTTTCACTAAGCTTTTCTTAGTGGTTTTTCTCTGTAGACCTGATGCAGTATCCTAGGAAGTTGGTGGAAGTCTTTCTGCTGCTCACAGAATGCTTTGAGGCCACGTACAGCCAGTGACCACGCTAAGTGTAGATATGCATGCATGGGTTTTCATCTCCTTCTCCACTGTGCTTCTGACTGAGGGAGGTAACATAGGGTAGCACTGACTGGTATGCTAATGGCATTTTGCTTAGCAAAGGCTGTGGCAGAGCTGGGAACAGAAGTCAAACACTTTATTAATGCGAATTTCCTTATTCTCTAATCCATATGATGGTCAGAAGAAGGGGGTTTTTAATATTCAGGAAGGACATGCCTAAATTCTGCAGTCTATGAAACTGGCTGCTCCTGTTCACCTTCAGTTGTTGTGCTTTCCTAAACCTTAGGAGAATCACAGTGTAGTGTAAAATAGCACTGTGCACATTTAAAAACAGCAGATGTAACGCTTGGACTGTGAGTGAAGCTGAGGTGGGTTCAATTCCAGATCAGATGCTCTGTCTGCTGCTGGAGTGACTGATCAAGTCAAGTGCATCTGGTAGATAAATGCATTAATAATTACTTGCCTGTATTGTTATGGGGTTGCAGGATTTTTGTGGAATGTCAGCAAAGGTTTTTACAACTAATTTTTACAAAAATAAACTTTTTCTGCTGTCTCCACAACTTGTCTGTTTTTTTTTTTCCCCTCCTGTTTTGACAAATTGTCTGTTATAAATGATGATGATGTTTAGTGTTCATATGGTAATTAGAAGCAGCTTATGTTATAAATATGACAGAGTCTTCTAATGGTTATAAAAGCATGTTGAAAATATGCATCCACTTCTTTATGGAGAATCTTTTTCAAGAGGTCTGTGTCAGGATGAGAAGAATACATACAGCCTTGATGGATAAGCAGAGAAACAGAATGCCTAATAAGACAATTAATATGAAGCTGGTTAACTCTGTCAGTATTTGTGATCATAGCAGAACATCAGAATTAGCCAGTTAAGCAGCGTGAGAGAATCTTGTGTAGATTAATAGTAATTTCATTCTTTACACTTGGTTGCATATTCGGTGCAACTGTGCATTATTTTGTTTAGGCAACAAAAATATTTTCACTTTAAATTAAACTTTTTCTTAAAATCTTTAAGTTACAGTTTTGGCATCTAAAATTAGAAGATTTAGCTCTGCCTACATGATCCAGTTAGTTCCACCATTTTGCCATCATCAGCAAACAATGGGCTGTTCTGAAAGTTCATGGTCCTACCAGAACCCTGTGTGTCCACAAATGACATCTGTCTTTGTCTTCCCTGCAGAACGAGCAGGCATTTGAAGAAGTGTTCCAAAATGCAAACTTCAACACCTACGAGTTCAGGATCCGAGTAAAACTGGAGACTTACAATGTAAGTATTCCCTGAAAGGCAAATCATGAAGAATGAGGCTTTTGTAGTTTGACTTGTCTCCATAGGAGGTGGCTTCCTCCCCTTACTCTTGCAAAGAGGAGTTTCCAGGGATACTTCTCACACAGATACTGTCAGTCCTGAGCCCTGAAGGAAGGGATCTGCTGTTACTAAGGCTTCTCCCTTTGGGTTCATCAAGCTGATGAACAAGCTTGTTTCAAATGAAAACAACATAGTTACTCTGGGAGTCAAATCTGCTCTCTCAGCTAACCCTGGTACCAAGAGCAATAAGTTCTGGGGCAGGAGGAGATTGGAACCAAATGCCTGGAGCACTGAGCATTCTTTTCTCACATGCCATTTTTCCCTTTCATAGGATGAGTCTCGTATTAAGGCTACAGCAGTGGATGTCAAACCTGTGAACTACAGAGAATACAGCAAGAGGCTGATCACAAACATCAGGAGAAATGCTCAGCTAGGCTGAGGAGGCAGGTGCTGACCAATCAAAGCGAGAACTTCTAGGAAAAACTCAGTAGATATTACACTGACTATTTTTTCCCCACCCTGTATGTGGCAATTTGGAATTAGTTACACCATGCATGGTAATCCAGTGTTGTGGGCTAAGTGATTTAATGCATTTCTCTGAAGATGAGCCCTAGTAGGTAAGAGTACACTCTAATGGCCATGATATTGTAGACTGTTGTGGTCTATTAAGCTGTGACAGCTCTGAAGAGGAATCTCTCGATGAAGTGCCAGGGCCTTTAGACAAACTATTCAGAACGCCTGGAGTAACTTTTGCTTTCTCACTATATGTAAAGCTGAATTATATAACTAATTTTTCTCCTTTACAAGAAAGTAGTGACAACCTTGACACTTGGACTTGTTCAGCAGAGGGTAGGAGGAAGACTCGCAGCTTTTGGGTATGGACGAAGGAGAACAGGTCTATTAGCGCAAGTTAGTTCCTCTCCGTAGAATTCAAAGGCTTTCTCTTTCCACAGGTGCCATGCAGTTGTTAATGCTTGGAATGGCAATATGATAGAATTATTAATCAAAGACATATCTCTTATATCTGAAGAATATCCTTCCTTCAGGGTTTAATAGACTGAGTCAGATGGGTCTGATATTAATCAAAATTGTCTCTTCTGAGGAAGGCAGATAAGCATTGACTCTCCATCCCCCAGGGAAATCTAGGCAACTACAAAGCATTGCTTTAGTTTTTCTCTTCAATTAATACTATGGGTTTTTGACTGATTTTAGCACACATTTCCTGCCTATGTGTATTTCGTGTGTTTGTATGTTCAGTTTCTTTGGTTTTGTTTGTAACTATGTTAATCAGAAACAGGTCTTTAAATGGGGGGGAGCTTTGTTTCAATAAACAGTTTATTCCTGTGTAGTGAATTTTGCTTTCTTTGAACACCAAAGACTTCTCATTACTGGAAAGCAATTAATTAGCTTTCATAATAAGCATTCACTTGGGGGAGATGTTACCTTATTACTAACTCTAAGGTTAGACTGAAGAATGGAGACTTCTTTGCCTGATGTTAACGGCGTGGAAATGCAGTGATATTTTCACCATTTCTGTGCCTGAGAATGCTGATGAGCTGGCACTTCTGGGATTTTTATTGACGTTTACACAGCAGTCTAAAACTAACCAGGCTTTGAGATTTGTTCAGACATAGAGCTAGTACAGAAAACAGTAATTATGCTACTGGGCTTTTCAGTCAGCAGAGCATGCTAGCTCTGTGTGCTCCTAATCACATTAATTATGTGTTCCCTGGCTGCAGCTCACAGCTTGGCATTTGCTGCACAGCTCCAAGCATCCAGGCAATGCTGCAGTGGGTCTCTGGTGTAGCAAAACTGAAATTTATTTATTTATTTTGCTCCACAGAGCACTGTTTCTTCATGTATTTGCTTGGTGCCCTTTATTTCCCATCATTTCTTGCTGTCATCTTGAGTCTTTTATGTTTAAGAGCTGGAAATGCCACTTCCATTGATGGACATGAAGGACGTTGTTCTGGGCCCATTAATTGTACGAACAACCCCTTCTTTTTTTTTTTTTTATTCTGAGGCTCATGACTGGGTTCTTCTGCTGATGTCTTGCATTTTTAGTTAATTTTTTTTTATTATTGAAGTATTTGTTCCCTCTGACCTCACTTATAAAGCGTTGACTAGAAAATAACAGTCCTGGCACAGTTCTGGCTTGACAAGTGGTAGGTTAGTGGAGATAGTTCTTTCCAATCTGCTAACCAGTCTTTGAGTTCTTATCCTCCCCTCCCAGTTTGAGGAGACTGGTAGTAACAAGTGATAATGTAAAATGTTCCTTGAGGCTGTTTCCAAGTCTCAGGCCCATATATGCTTGGAAGTGGGGTTTTATGGGCATTTGTCTTAGTATGTGTTTGCTGGTGTTGCAGTTTTATAAGATGATGTTACACAATTGCTGGGGTAGCTCATTCTCCCAGAGGGAATTGCTGTGCATTTCTACCTAGGCTGGGTTTACTATGCCATCAGCTGGAGCACTGGCAATGGAAGGTATTGGTACCCAAGAGCATTAAGGTATCTTACAGGATCAGCTGAATGACCTTGAGAACTAGAACACAAAATCAACTCGAACAGTTTGTGTGAAAAGTCATTTATTCGAGGACTAATAAAAAAACCCCACCACCCTCTGCTATAAAGTGGATGCTCATTAGTGACTGAAGAGTTGGAGGGTTTTAATCATGCTTTAATCAGCTAGTAAATGATAAAAACATCAAGCTATGTAAGGCAAGGTATTTCTAGTGTAGCTATACAAGTACCATAGCATTATATAAGCCTCTGCTGTGAGATCTCATCTCGAATGCCATGTACAGTTCTGGTCTGCTACGTATAGAGGCAAAAAAGAATCTCAGCTGGGGCGAGTACAGAGGAGGACTGCACTGCTGAGTAGGAGAATGAAGATCTTTTTTAGGAGGGGCCTAGAAGAGCTAATTTAGCAAAATGAATCCTGAGAGGATGATATGATTTCCCACTTACATAAAATATATATGCATATATCTATATATCTTGCTTCCTTCTGACCATAGGCTGGAACTGTTGAAGGTAGTTGGTTAATAATTTGTCAGTCGAAAGAAAAGTGTTCTGAAGCAGCTGTGTAGCCAAGGAGCAAGGGCAGGGAAGCTGTGGAGGTGTCTCTGCTCTGTCCCAGCTTGAGGCCAAGTGGCCCCAACCACCCAAACCCTGGTAGGTCACTGCAGCTCCTGACACAGTGCCTGGAAAACAGGACTCTGCAGCAGCTCTGGGCTCTTTAGACTGCACTAATTAAGGAGAAGTGACAAGACTCACAATAATTGGGATTATTGGCCAACAAGCCTCTGCCTTCCTTCCCTTCAACATAAATCTCCCCCTGGTAGTGTCCAGGTTTTTCCTGGATGGCTTCAACCATTACCTGGTCAGGATGGCTGAGTATGTGTTATATATACTGAAAAGGTGCCAGAATACCTTGTGACTAGATCTTTGTGAGGTGACAATACCTGTGGCCGCTTGTGTTTTGCATTGAATGTACGAAGCGAAGATGAAATTGGGGGGCTGCTGGTTTCCAAAAGGCAGGTGAAGGGCAAATGCATGAGAATGTCAAGTTCCACCTGGGCCTGGGAAGGTAATTTGCTGTTTGTGTTCATTCCTGCTGTCACCATTTAACCATGTTTCACTGCACATGAGTTTTAAACCTTAGTGACCCTTACGAGCCTTCGGAGGGGCGATTCCATTGGAGTCAGGTCTGGTTCTTAAGATCCATCAAGTGCTTCAGTTTCTTGGCTTGGGAGTCTTTTTTCCCCCCTCAAAATAAAGCTTCAAGGCATGATGTATTCCAAGAGCTTGTTGTAAACAAACAAACTCTGGTCTTGCATGGATCAGAAGCGGCTGCTCTGTGTTGTGTTTGGTAGCTGGTTGCTTTACGCTGTGTATGCTATGCCTGGCAGCTTGGATGAGTGTGTGTGTGTGGGCTCCCGTGTTCCAGCACGATCGGATTGTCCTTTTAGTGCAACGGGTGTGAGAGTGGAACTTGATGAGTCTCATGTTTTGATTCTTAAGCCTTAGTGATATTTGCATCTGTTGCCCAAGATCCAGCATGACATCTTGGGAGGTGGGGGGAAGAAAGACATACTTTTCTTCTGTGTCCTGTTTCGTCACCTTTCCTTTTTGTATTTTTCTTTTCTTTTTCCTGGCCTTTGATCCAGCCACTTTGGAGAAGAGCAGCCGCCCCGTGGGGCTGCTTCCTCGCTGGCTGGAGACAGTGCTGCTCAGGCAGCTGTGGGGCTCCCTAGGTGGCTTGGATGAGAAAGAAAGAGAAATCCATGTCACTTTTTTTTTTAATATATATATATAAAAGCTTTTGAAAGCATGAAATGGAGCAGGCTGCCTTTTTCCAAAGCCTGTATTCAGGGAAGGGAGTGGTCTGCAGCACATTATGCATTATAAATGTTGGAGTAGTGCAGTAAATATCAGTGATCTTATTACAGGGAGTAGAAATTCTTTTTAATATATTATCTGTAAGGATGCAAGAGGCCCACAGACCTTCTCTGGTTTTCAGTCTGTTTTTCATGTTTACATTTTTACATTTCATTCATATGCATATTTAAATTTAAAAAAAAAAAAAAAAGGTTTGAATTGCCAGATGGATTTTTCGTGAGGGCTGTTATGTATTTTTCTGTGTATTTTATTTGAATACTTAGGTGTCTGTGTTTGGGGGGTGGGGTGTTGTTTGTTTTTAGGGTTTTTTTTCCCTGTTTATAGTGCATTGATTTGTTGTTAAATTCAGCCTCTCTGCCATGCCAAAAGCGTGCCTCTGGGAGTGTTTCTAGGCTGCTCGTAGTACTTTTTCCATCCTTGTGTATAACTGCTCTTGCAAGTTATTTAAAATAAACTGGACACTTGCAAAGGCATTTTTTTTAATTTGTCCTAAACCTTTTGCCCTTTAAAGGGAGATTTTTTTAAAAAAAACTAACTCAACTCCTTTTCTGCTTGCCTGCTGTGATTTCCTTTGGGCTCAGCCTGGCTGAGCTTAGTGAAGGTCCCACGTGAGTCTGTTACTTCCCACTGGGATGTATTTTCCAGGGAACGGACCAGGTTATGATAAAGGCACCGCACAGGCTGCACTGCAGCAGACAGGGATGCACCAGAAATGGGTTCTTCTCTCTGAGATTTTCTCCTTGGAAAGTTGCCTGGGCAGAGCTGGGTTGCTGGTTTATCTGATGGAGAAATTGAAGATGTGACTGTTTGTCATGTCCACTCGGACATTGCCGTTGAGCAATTAAGAGAAAAGAAATCTAATTTTTTTGCCATCAGTTTAGCTCTTGGAATTCCCTCATGGCTTATTGCAAAGAAGGCTGAAAAATAAGAGCAATAATCCGATTTTTGTCCCTTTCTGGTGTTTTATGTTTTCCATTAAAGCCTCGCCAGTGTGCTGCACTGACTTTTTGAACTGCAGGATCAAAAAACACTCCTCCCCTTCTTTTTTTGTTTTTTGTTTGGTGAAGACTGTCTCTGAGAAGGATAAATATTATTGATTGAGGTATTTAATACACTAATGAAACCCACAATTATCGACTACGTAATTAATATACTGTCTAAAAGTAAAGTTTGACAGCGCATATAGAAAAGCTATATTGACTTGCGCTTCTTTGGCAACGTGCCTCGCAGGTTTTTATTTATAGACACTGAAACACGTTCTTCAAGTAATGATTCAATCCCACTTTCTGCTTGCCACAAGCTCGAAGGCTGCTGTTCTTCTTGCTGACTGTAAGGCTTTATCTGGGGGGGGGGGGAACAAAAAATTTTTCAGTGTTTAGCTTTGCTTCCTTAGATTGCGTTAGATTTCGGAGCTGGAGCATCCGGATGTGCGATGCTGGTTCTTGCAGCTGGGAAAACCAGAGTTTTCCAAGCAGTTTTATGGTTTTTGTAAGCAAGCATGCAGACTTTGTTGACTGGCTTTTGGATTTGCCAACCTTGGAGAGCAAGGAAAACATGGGAAATCCAAGGAGTGGCTTGATAGACCTGGGGAACACGCGATCGGACAGAGAATTTCCTATGTGTATAGATGTGTTTGTGGCTTTAAACTGTCCCCTTGTGTTTTAAAGCTGTAGTCATATGCTGTAGTCTAGGATCAAGGTTTTCTTCTAAGCTCAAGTGTTATTTCTTAAGCCTAGCAGCACGATTTCATCTTCTCCCTGAACTGACAGGTGACTGGAGTGTGTTCCTGCCTTATTCCAGGGTTCAGAGGTGCTGCACCCCCATCGTTTTGGCTGACCTCAGCGTGGTACCTCCCCACATCTCCCGTAGCCTCACTCATCCTCCCTGGCTGCTTCTGCCTACAGCCCACCCTCGCGTTCTTTGCCGCTGCTTAAGATGCCATAAACTGTGTTTAAATTGCCAGGAAGCTGAAGCTACATTTATAAATGGCTTTAAGTTGTTCGTGTGCCCCGTGAAATGTTAAACTTCTTAGCACCAGGTGAAGTTATTTACATCGAACTCAGAAGCTGATAATGAAGGTTTTTTTAGATTTCAAGTGATTTAAAAAAAACTCCCAAATCCCAAGTGTATCAGCTATCTGGTAATTGGAGCTTGTGCTGTCATTAAAAATGACAGCTTTCTCCAATAACATTCTTAGTGCTTGTAAAATGCAGCTAACATAACCTATATTTAACTTGTATTAGCTAGAATTTCCTTGCCATGCTTGCTTATTTTCAGAGCTTTGGTGCGAATACCAAGGTCCTCTATTCATGAACCACGTATTCTTTTACCTGGTTGGAAGAATTCAAAGCTTTTAAGCAGGGCTGGACAGCCACATATCTCTGTCATGGTTTCCCCCATAGAAGTTTCAACCAGCAAGTAGGAGCCATTCTTTGGGCAGAAATAAACCCTAAGTGATAATATGTATTGCAAGAAAGCCCAACTTTGCTGAAGGTTAGCAGAAAGCTCCTGTTCCTTAACGCTGCTGAACAAAGCCAAGGCTTTTTATTTTAATTTTTTTTAATTTTTTTTTTTTCTATTTTTTCTTCTCTGCGGTCACTTAAAAACATTTGCATGTTGAATCGTTAAGGCGCTGTCCCATAATTGAGATGCTGGGTAGCAATCTGCTCCCCTCCTCCGCCTGGAAGCGTTCCACACAGAGCCCTCTAATTAAACAGAAAATGGTTTGTCATGTGTAACTGCCTCTTCTGAATGTAACAAACTCATTTCAAGAGATGCCAACACCATCTTTATAGCTGTTTTAATAATCTTCACTTGAATCAGAGAGGGCTCTAACCTCGTATTTCACTTCACCAGCTGTTTATTTAGCTGGGGTTTGGTGGTTTTGGGAGGGGGGAGGTTTACTTGCACTGAGTATGTGTAGACTCTTTGTGTGTGTGGAAATCCTCATTAGAGTAACTCAGTTTAAGTCTGTGAAATAGTCTGTTAGGGCTGGTGCTTTTAAGCATTACTATTTACAGTGGGAGCACGTGCGGCTTTCAGCTCCGAGCCCTGTCAATCACCTGCCTGTCACCGGGAGGGGACCTGAAAAAGCTCCACTGCCATCCCCATTTGCTGGGGAACGAAGGTGTTTAGGCAGTTTCCAAAGCTAACATCTATTTTGCAGACAGATGTGCGTGCCACAGCCACCCTCCGCACACGCCTGTAATAGAAACCATTAGCTTCCCCGCTACCCCGGCGAAGAGGAGAGCTGCAGTGTATTCTTAATGCATGAAGTGTGGTCTGGGTAGGACACAAATAGTGTTGCAGATTACCAGGTAAAATTGGCTTTTACCTCTCCCCCATCCTTCTCAGACACTTTCCTGCCAAACTTCAGCTTTTAAGTCGGCGCTCAAAGAAATTCTCTCTGTGTAAAAGGCCTCTTGCTGCCTTTTAAATTGGCTAATGTTTGGCAGAAAATCCGAATAGCGGGTACAGTTATTTAGTGCCTTCATTACTTACTGCCTGGAGACTTTCTCTGATATTAGTGACTCCTGTTTATTCAGGGTGTGCTTGTGTCTGGCTCTCTTCTGCCTGTCTTTTGGGTAGGTGAGGACCTGTAGCAGCTCACGGCGGCATGCCGCAGCCTCGTGTCCCAGGTAAGTGCCTTTTCTCCGGCCCAACCCCATCCCCTGTGTGGTGAATGAACACCCTCCCTCACCGTAACGGCTTTCTGCACAGTTAGAAGATGAGGAGTGGTGTTCTTCCAACAAGCCATGTTGTTAACATCCAGCTGGGATGTGAAAATCGCTTCTAGGTTTATATCTCTAAATATTGCGAGCCTGATGCCACCATCTTCAAAAAGGGAAGGAACAGCAAGCCGACTCCTGTCAGTTTGTTAGAGCATATTTATAACTTGAATGCTAATTCCTGCTCTTGACTCATAATAGCTTCTGAATTCTGAATCTCTAAATTCCGGATCTCATGTTTTGAGGTTAATCCATTCAGATAGATTGGGAAGCAGAATTTATAATTTGGAGAAGTAATGTCAGTCCTTCTTTGCTTCAACCAGTCATTTCACGTTGGCAATAGGTCCCGCCAGCAAGCCAATACTTGACCCTTCCTTATAGACTAGTCAAACCCAACGTATTCATATTATCTGACTTGATACTTCAGTTTCCTTCTTACTCGTGCCTTGGCCCATAAGCTTAAGAGCTGCAGTAACTGGCTGTCAGCACACTTGCCTGATTCTGATTTAACTCATTCAGCTTATTGTGAGCCTTAACCTATTTTCTGTGCCGTCTCCAGCTTCTGCAAAGAGATTAATAAGGCAAAAAACTATATCTTAATTTCCAAACCTCTCCTATGAAGCAATACAGACTTATGGGGCTCGAAGAAAGAGACATTAATACACCACCCATTAGTGGAACTGCCTTTAAGGCAGCCGTTGTGGGAGGAATCACACAACACTGGAAGTTGGAAGGGACCTTGAAAGGTCACTTAGTCCAACCCCCTGGCAGGGCAGGATCACCTAGAGCAGATTCACCTGAAGCTCCAGGAGCTGCCTTCACCTTGTAGAAAGCTTTGCTTGACTTGCTCTCATTATACTTTAGTCTTGTATCAGGCTGTGGAGGGAACGTGTTCATCGCTGAGCAAGATTTAAGGAAAAGGATAACTCATTCTTTTAAAGAAAAGCTATTTTGATTAGAATTTGAATGACCATGTTTGGAAACAAATACAAAAAGATTAAAGCAAGGAATGGGAATTTCTTTTGAAACTTTAATACTTAGTTTCTGATTTATATTTTTTTCCCAGTTGAAAGATCACAGCATTGTACTGATCCCCATTAGTGTCATTTCCTATGAGTAATGAGATGTCATCTGGTGTTAATGACGGGTCTGCAACTTCTTGCAGCAGCTTATTCCCTTGCCTCCTATTCCCTGAGCAGTTTGGGAACGTGGTGTTTTCCCTGCCCTTTGCCCTTTCCTTTCTGGAGCTGCTGAATGGGCAAGGGACATACCATGTCCCTTCTCAGTGCATTTCCCAGACCCAAGGGGGATAATTTATCATTTCCCCAAGGCACGCTCCTGAAAATAAACTTTAGACTTAACCACTTCAGTTTGTGTGATGGGTGCTAAATGCTTATGAGAGGCCATTCATCCCAATCCATGCTTCCAGAACATAGTGCATGTGACTGCACCCACAAATTCCCTCCTTCAGGAGACCCCAGCTCTGTGAGTAGACTCATAACAAACACCTTGCAATGCATATTCATTATTTCAGCTTTGTTTAATGCATAAGGCTTGAGGTGTGGGGAGAAGGATGTTGCTTCCTTCACCAATTTATGTTTCTTGAGCTAATCCACCTCCCCTGCTTGGCAGAGTTTGCTTTTAGTTGCAATATTTTGTATCTCACAGAAGCAAGTTTTTAATTGCGCTCCCGAAGTCTCTTTCTGCCAATAGTTCATTAGACTTTATGAATGCTCCGACTGAGGAATAGTCTCTCTGGATTAGCATCATCTTCCAACACACCCTTCTCGTTGGATTGCTGTCAAATGAATTGATAAAAGAATATTTTGGGTTGGAGCCAGGAAGTACTGGGGGTGAGATACAACCTACAGGCTCCCCGACAAATGAGCAAAGCCCAGGGAAAGCAGTAATTCTGCAGTCAGGACGTCACAGGCATGGCAGGAGCTTTGGAAGGTCTAGATTAAAACATAGCTATTTTTCTTTGGGAAATAGGAAGAAGGGATTTGGTGCCAGACAGGAGCAAAGCCTACCTGATTCAGGCAGGAAGCTAAATTCACTGCAACGGAGTCGGACAGCAGCCACAGCGCCTAATCAATAGGCAGAATCCAGAGGTGCCAGCAAAAACCCCTCTAATATGCTCGTGGTAATTAACTCTGAATTACCAAGTGTATATCAAAACCCCTTAAATGATCATCCTTGGATTTAGCAAAGCATTTTGTGCAGCTCAGCACTGCCTGGGCTCTTCCTTTTCATAAAGCTGTTGGCTACCCAGGTTTGCATCAGCGGGGCAGGTGAGCTCCGTGCTGCTGCCAGAGCTGAAGGTGATCCGGCAGCGCAGCCACTGGAATAACCCTTGGAAATAGGGTTTAGGCTATAAACCGTGTTTCAGCTATCTCATAAGAGCTGTTCATCCTGGGAGATAAGTCATCATGCTCCTGTCTTTTAAAAACGACTGGCTCAGCTATTGTCTGCATCAAACCACCTTTGTTTATAGTGCATCTTCTAATGGCTCGACCCGGCGGAGTAAAATTTAAATAAGTAATTATTGTGCTGAAGGCTCACGCTAAATGGAGCCATTTCCCTGGCTGCTTTGCCCTTTTGGCCGCACTCAGAGCGGCGTGAAGCAACTCCCTGGGCAATTGGGGGGTTTAAGCAGGTGGGTTTTGGCAGCTTGCACAACTTTGTGCTACGAGCTTCTTGTTGCTCAAGATTCGCCTGAGCAAACTCAAGTCAGCTAAATTATTGGTACAAGCCAAGAAGTATAAGGACATAGGGTTTGGGGACTGGTTTTTTTTATAATTGGCACTGGGGGGTGTTGGGGTTTGTTTTGGTTTGGTTTTTCTTAAGCTCAGGTAAAAAGCTCAGCCCCCAGGCTTGGATTTTTATCCCACTAACTTAATACTGAGATGTTTTCAACTTGGTGTCTCTCCAAAAACTGGCCCTTCGGAAAGCCACCAGCACTTTTTCCGGAGCCAGCAGGTGGAGCTTGAAGAATAGCATCAATTTCCAACCCCATTTGTGCTGGAGCCCATTGAGTGGGAGCTATCTGTGCTGAAATCCTGATTGAATAAAATTTGTTCATTATGCAAACTGTCTGGTTCAGTACACAGAGGCAGCCCCCAGGCACAGACCCCAAGTAGCTGCTTTCTCTTTGCCCAGATTAAAACATATGAACTGCTTTGATGTAATCTTATAACAAAGCCTAATGGAAATTTTATATCCTCTGAAGTTGACTGTCATTTCTCATTGCCCTGCTTCCTCTGTCCTATTAATACTCCAGTCCTGAGAGCTGAACCCGCGCTCTTTTTGCTCTCAAATACGGTATGCTTCCCCGTCCGTGTTTAAGTTTTTATTTACGTTTAAATACTGTTATATTACATTACAGTATGTTTAATCCCTTGTTTTTTTTTCCCCCACAGCTATTTATCACTTTAATGGAATGCTGCGAAATATTACATTGTGCAACGTGTTTAAATTGATAAATTGTATTAGAAAAATATTGGATAGGATTTTTAATGGTAAGTGGGGCTTTAGTAGATATATTTTCTCATTAGTAGACTAACTGCACACAGACTGCATGAGGCTGGAATGTTAAGGATTTTGGGATAAGCTATGTTTATGACTTATTTGGCTAATTAAGGCACAGTTTTATCACAAAGTTTTTGCCAGACTTTGCTGAGCAGGATGAAGGAGGAAAACTTGCCCCAGTGCAGTTACTCCACAACATCAGTTGCCATAACAACTTCATGCAATACTATATTTTTACTTGAAATTCCTTTTAAGACTCAGTTGCTGTAATAATTTGTTTCAGCTGCTAAAAGGCATGTTTCTCTTTGTGGTGGTTTCAAGGCTCTCATTACAGTAACAAAAAAGTGGTTGTGTTAATATAGACTCTTTTCATTTCAACATATGCAAAAGTTCAATAGACTCCAAAAATAGAATTAAAGGGTGGAGGTGATGAATCTGCTATAAAATCTCTTCCAGTCTTTAGGAAAGAGGAATGGGCTTAGCTGGTGAAGGTGAACTTTATTAACAGCCTTAAGGAGAGATGCTGCTGCTGCTCCGTGCCCATACTTATTGCACCCAATGGGAATCTAAAAATGCAACTTCACGTCGTATATCCCGCTGCCTCGCATCAGACCCACGCCGCTTCGCTTCGGCGGGAGACGGAGGGTGTGTGGATGTATCAGCCAGTCATCTTTCCAGTGATGCTATTGTTGAGTAACCAGTGAAGCTGGTGCTGAAGTCTTTGTTCAGGAGAACGGCAGAACTGAGCTTTGGCTCCTCCTGATGTATCTGCTGTATTTAATTCATTAAATAATCACCTCACACCGAGCGTGTATTGTCTAGGCTTTGGCCATGGGCAAACTAGAAGTGTAAAAACAATTTTCAGGCAGCCTGGAGTGTCTGATTTCTGATTCCAGCGTTAATTTAGTGGAAGGCAAGGAGCATGTGATAAGAAAGTTGCTGGCTTTTCTTTTTAACCCTTTCCCGAAGCTTCGGTGGCTGCTGCTTTCCTCCAGGAACACGCTGTGCTGGAGCTGCCCCTGCCCGTGGAGCCAGCCTTGCGCTGCTATAAATCCCCCATCTGGCTTTTGGCATCTCCTGGTTGAGGCAGCAATTCCTCAAACAAGTTCTTGTTCTAGTTCAGCATATGGACCTTGTTTCTACTGGTGCCAGGCAAATAACGAAGTTTTAAGCTGGTTGGTTAATTGAGGCAGTCAAAATACGGCTTCTTTCTCATTGTGTCCGGGCTTCTCATGTCCATGGAGCAAGATGGGAAGATGTCTGGTGTCTTCACCAGACATTTCTTCTCCTAGGGATGATGTGGAGGTAGGAGGAAAAGCTGCTGCCTCCAGAGCTGGTGGAGTTTTGGCCAAAGCCAAAAGATTTTTCTACTAAAGCCCTTTTGGAGTGGGTTTGTGCTGTTGGGGGTGATGAAACCGCTTTCATTGCTGGGCAGAACCAGTGCATTTGCTTTCTGGAGCCAGAGGGATGCCAAAACCCAAAGCCTACTTCTGCTCCTTGGCTCCAGAGTGTGGTGAGGATGCACCTTGGGAAGGAGAACACACCAAAACCTCCTGAGACCTGCACAGACCCCACCACTCCGACTCTTTGACATTACTCTGAGCTCTGGTCTGGCATTTTGCAGACCTCCAGCTGGGTCGTGGGCTTCTGATACACTCAGGACTTTCTGCTTTTCCCTGCATTGTTGGTCTTTCCCCCACTCCCCTCCTTTTTTATTTTTTAATCCTGGCTCTCCATGCTGAATTGGAATGGTTAAAACAGTTGTATTTCGCATCCATTCTCTCTGTCCCGTTCCAACCACGACCCTTGGATATTTAATAACAGCAGAGATGATGGTCATTTAATGCAGCCCCCTGCCTGCAGCAAAATCTTCATCAAGGTTTTCCTACAGCCTCCCTTGGGCAGCTCATCTCGTTGCTTAATTGTCTTTATGCTTTCTCACAGCTTCATGTTTTAACTGTATTTCCCTCGAACTGGATCCGAGGTTTGGCTGTGTGGCTCAGGAGAGTGACCCCTTTCCGACTGGGTGTCTGTCAGCCCTGGCTGTGAAATTTGGGCTGGGCAAATTATTTTGGGTGAGTAGAGATGATAGAAAAGGGCATGTCTCACCATGAAAGATGAATCATTCCTTTGCCTTTTACTCCTTGTTGTAGTAACATTATTCCTGAGGAATTTTTTTGCTATTTATGTGATTGTCAGATGTGATTCCGTCAGAATTACAAAGGAATTCAGCACGAATTAGTGGCCACTTAACGTTATAGAAAGCTGCGATGTAAATGTACTCCATGATCTCATCTACAAGTCAGTACTTAGTGGATGCTTCAAGGTAGGGTTTTTTTTTTTCCCTAAAGTGGTCATAAATTGCAACCAGTCATTGGACTCCCTCCAGTCCTAGAGCAATTACTGGGCCAGTTCAGCTGAAGGGTTTGATCAGGTGTTTTACTAGCAGGATTTTATTTCACTAAATGAACATCTCCTAAAGAACCGGGAATGTAATATTTACACGTTAAAGTGCTGCTGTAATGGCACTGCATTTAACTTCACTAGGAGACCAGGAATCCCATGGTAAACTGCCTGATAACTGCTGCATTTACCAGGGGAATGAATTTATAGCAGTTGAATTCCTCTGCAGAACAAAGGGCTGTATTATGAAAGCACCCTCTTCTCTCGAACAAAAGCTTTGAGCCAGTCCTGTTTCTTGCTCGAGGAGACGGCAGCGGTGTTGCTCTGCATCATTGTGGTTGTCGTCTTGACCAACTGCCTGGAAATATTTTGGATAAGTAAAAAGGTGGAGGGAGGGGGGAATGAGTGTGTGTAGGGGGATGTCATCCTTCTGCTTTACCTTCCCCAGGTTGTGTGTGGCTTAATATCATTTGGAAATTCCAGGAGAGGTTCTCCACGGAAAGCAGCTATTACGTGCACGCTCGGTACATGGAGTAGTAATGTAGGTGGGACTCAAATCCTCCTACTTCAGCCTGGAGTATCCATCCTCCCAGCAAGCAGGAGTGCCCGTGACGCAGCTGCAGAGGTTTCCAAAGACCATCCCCTCATCCATGGACCATCCCATCCCTTCCCCCACTTTCCGTGGCTGGGACGAGCATGCTCGCACCGCGACACTGTGCCATCTTTACTCCTGGCTTGCGTTAGCCACCTCCATATAAATAACTTGTGTTTAGCTCCACGGCTTCCCTCTCCCTCTATTTCCTTCCATTGGTATTAATAGTAGCTAATTATTGCTTTTACTATTAGGTTGTGTGTAGTAAATACACTAAATGTGGTACGCATCCCAGCGCCGGCTTGTGTGCTAATGCCCGGATTCTGCCTCTTAACATGCAGCCTAATTGCCTCCTTGCACTGCACCGCCTGACACGCTGGGTTTGGGAGAATTGCTTCCAAAGTCTCAGCATTTTAATGTGGTGGGTATTACATGGCCTGGCTAAAAATTGTTCTAAACAAACCTTGGGTCCCATCCCAGAAGAAATTGTGTCAGAGCTTTGTGGGAAAAGCAGGGAGGTTTTGCTGCAGAATCCCTGTCTTCCTCCCTTCTGTCTTCAGGGACCTCGAAAGTCTTTCTTCCTCCCTCCCCATCTTCCTTTCTTCTCCTCTCTTCCCAGCAGCTTGCTGTGCTGGGATTCCCAGGGTTACAGAACCCCTCGGAGTAGAGCCCTGTCGCAGCTCCCAGCCATCCCTGCTGCCTGCATCCAGGGCTGTGAGATGAGTCAGTGACAACCTGGTCACTAGTGAAAAATCTCTTTAATTATTTAAGTGGTAGAAAATGCCTGCTCTTATTGGTATGGGCATAAACTGTAGCTTTGCTAATTTTCCTCTTTAATCTCTCCTGGAAGAGCTGAGTGTGTGCTCTCCTTGGCATTGTGGTTCCCTGAAGGAAGCCGCTTTGAAGAAGTTGGCTCCCTGCTCAGGATGCTGATGTGAATGAGTCCCTCAGCAAACAAGTTTCAGGCTGTTACCCAAAAAGCACTCGGGGGGTTATTTCTGAGCATAATGTCAAGCTGACCCAAGGGGAGATGTGTGACCTGTGCATTTATAAACCATGCAGAGCTGCAAGTGTCCTAGGTGTCACCTTAGTGCTGATTTTGCACTTTCCCCTCCCCCCCCTGCTTTCCACCTGGGAGCTGGCATAAAGCAGAGCCCCACGTTGCCTTTCACAAGGAAATATCTCTGCTACTGGTGGCTCCAAAAGAAGTGTTCCTCTTGCTCTTTATGGCACCTTAGCTTCCCCCTCTCCAGCCAAAATTGCTGAGAAGGAGACATCTCCTTTGCAAAGGAGTGATTCACAGGACCACAGAGTGTCAGGAGCTGGAAGGGACCTCGAAAGATCACCCAGTCCAACCCCTTGACAGAGCAGGGTCACCTCAATTAGATCACACAGGAACATGTCCAGCTTGGTCTTGAATGTCTCCAGAGAAGGAGACTGCACAACCTCTCTGGGCAGCCTGGCCCAGCGCTCTGGCACCCTCACAGGGAAAAGGTTTTTCCTC
This sequence comes from Heliornis fulica, assembly GCA_013399135.1. Classification (NCBI taxonomy): domain Eukaryota; kingdom Metazoa; phylum Chordata; class Aves; order Gruiformes; family Heliornithidae; genus Heliornis; species Heliornis fulica. The sequence goes on from VXBZ01008245.1 coordinate 76,992, forward strand.
ACATTCACATGGAACCTCTTCTGCTCCAGCTTGGACCCGTTGCCCCTTGTCCTGTCACTGGCCATCCCTGAGAAGAGTCTGTCTGCATCCTGCTGACAAATGCCATATTTATATTTACATATTTATAGACATTAATGAGGTCACCCCTCAGTCTCCTATTCTCCAGAGAACAGACCCAGCTCCCTCAGTCTGTCCTCACAAGGAAGATGTTCCACTCCATCGTCTTGGTGTCCCTATGCTGGGCTCTTTCAAGCAGTTCTATGTCCTTCTGGAACTGAGAGACCCAGAACTGGACACAATATTCCAGATGCAGCTTTGCACACAGACGTGTCCCCTTCGTCACCAGCGCGGTGAGGTCTAACCAAGGCGTCCGCGTGTAGCTCTGCTGCTGCAGGAGAGCTCATTTCCCTCCCGTTCCCACTCTTGGGGGCAGAGCAGAACATATGTGCCGTTACCTCTTAATTCTTCTGTGGAGCATTAGGACTAATAAAAACCTTTCAGGTCTTCTGATGTGAGAAGCAGCTGATGTTGCATGTTAAGAGACAAAGGCTGGGTGGGGTTTTCTGGTTTGTTTGGGTTGGGTTTTTTTTAAAAAAAAAAAGCTCTATGCACTTCTTCCAGTAAGAGCCCTGGCAAAAAGCCTCGTGACCCCTTCCCGTGGCAGGTGACACTCTTCTTTGCTTGACTAATTGCATTGCCTCCACGTACCTAGGTAGTAACGAGGGACTTGAGCACCAGCATACCCTTTAAATAACAGAACATTGAAGCGTCATTGCTTTCATGTTTGTCTACTTGCTTCTAATTATTGGAGGCAGCTGACTTTAAAGCATAGGCCATTTCCTCCCCTTCCTGCAGCGGGGTCATAACAGCTTGTTTATATACTCCTAAGATGGTTTGCTGCAACAGATTGTGACTTTAAATAGAAGGTTGCTAAGAGTGAGGTAAGGGTGCCGAGAGAAATGAGCTTTCTCAAAACAAGTCGCTTGGTATTTAGGGGAGATGGGAGCAGCAGGCAAAAAAGCATCAGCGGAGAGGTGAAGGATGGGCGGCTGTCGTCGGCGGTCGGTGTAACTAGATATATATATACATACTTGTAGGTATATATGTTCTTTTAGAAAGTGGAGGGTAGTGTGATTAAGCAAGTGGTGTCCTGGGGAAACCTCTCCCAGGATTTTCCTGGACCACCTCACGCGACTGCACCATTACTAGTTATTTATTCATCTTCGGCAAATGCCAATAGCTCCTGTTTGGCATCGGGCTGAATATCAAAAAAGTTGATTCATTGACTTAAAAAAACAAAACAAAACCTACACTGGACAAATGCTAGGAAATCTGTGTTGGTAAAGAGGTGGACTGAGTGATGAACATATTTTCTATCTCTTATTTCTCTGACTCATACGGCCCCAGCTTAGCACAGATTTCATTATCTTATCAAACAATTAATTACCTACATCCTTTAATTTCATATATACAGTTTGAGATTGTTGGGTTTGTCTTCAAATGCCTCTTATCCTCTCCCTGGTAGACTGTTGATGCTAAATAGATGGGATTATTTTCTTGGTGGCCATGCCAGATTTATTTGTACTGCTAAGCCTGCTCTAGGACTTGGGGTGCAGGTGCCTATCAGACTAACAAATTTATCGCTACCCCTTTGGATATAGTCCCTGGTAGGCTTCTGCTAAAGTCCTGGAAAGAAAAATTCATTAGATGTACCTTAGTGTGATTTTTCCATGGCTTTGATTTTAATCAAAGTGCGGATTTGAAATTGTTTTATCATTGGAATCTGTTGACTGAGCATCGACGTGAAGCGATTCCCCCCGCCTGGCGTAAAGATGCATCCTGTGTGCTTAGGTAAATCCCAGGCTGAGAGAGTGGAACAGCGGGAAGGGCAGAAATTAGCCTCTGAGGCTCACGAACGCACTGCAGGCTGATGTCTTTCTGCATCTCAAGGACCTGAGTTCAATTCTGCTTACCCATAATGGGCAAGTGAATCAATTAAAACGGCCCGTGCTTGAGCCGCTGCGGAAGGGAGGGCTTGTTGGGGGTAACTGCCTCATGAGGGCTGAAGGATGCGAGTTAAACACAACATCCTTTTATCTCCCAGCCTGCAAAATCAAGGCAGTGTGTTTTACCCGGCTACCTGGGAGCACAGGGAAGAGGAATTCTGGGGAAGCTCTTTAGTAGGTTACTAAGGAGTGGTTTTGCATACGGCGATGGAGTTGGCTGTCTCTAAAGACCAATTTATACAAGCCCCAGTGACTGCAGCGAGCTGGTAACTCCCAAACCTCAGGGCTGTGGCTCAGCATCCTAAGAGGAGACGCTGCGGGGACGGTGAGGAGAGCTGGAGGAAGGTCGGCCTCTTGTGCTGGGCCTATTACACCTGGCGGAGGAAGCCTGCGTGTTCGAGAGCTGGCGCCTGTGTTTCCCGTAACGCTTGCCCCGTGAGATCTACCCAGGGTGTACGAGTTTGAATTTTAAAGAGCTTTGCTTTCCAGGTCAGCACAGTGCCTAACTCAGACCCAACTTCCTTCTGAATGAAAAAAATAACCAAACAAAAATACATAGTAAGGCCGCCTGCGCGCCGCTTTGGTTCAGGTTCTTAGGGTACGCTGACCGTGGCAGCATCCTCAGGGTAGCTATAGCTTCTGAGGCTGCAGGTACCACCCCCCACACCCCCCCTCCATGCCCAAAATCCGCTGCCTGACAGGCAATTTTCTTTGCTTGCAGGCAGGACGAGGTCAGAGCGTCCTGCTGCCGGGGACTGGGATGGATCGCGAAGGATCGGGCTGGAATCGGTAGTTGCGGTGATGTGAGAAGTGGTGCGAGGCAGAGGTGAAGCCAGACCCTAACGACAGCTCCTGCCTGCTCTGTGAATTCTGCATGGAGATCAGCACTTCCAGCAACAAAAGAAAGTAGGTCAGTGGCAGGTCCCCCTCCCCGCCTGCGCGCTGGAAGCACATGTGTTGGATTACACGCCCGCGGATTGAAGCGGGAGCGGCTGCGATGTGTTGGGTTTTCACTTTCCTTTGGGAAGGTGCACGTAAAAGCCATCGGTGCTTTCCAGCATGTGGCCACTCTTGGAGTGTGGTTTATTTCTATCTTGGAGCTGCTGCATCCCTGGTGCTTGGGGAGCTTGGGGACATGTTTGTGTGTTGGTATTACAGGGAGGGAGCTGGCTCGGTTCTCCAGCAGCTCAGACATGGTTTGGGGAAGGCTTGAGGCCGGCAGCAGCACCCAGGTGGGCTCCCAGTCCCTGCCCCTTCCTCATTCCCCTCATCCTGTGCCTTTCCTTGCCTCGCTGCAGCCACGAAGCTCCAGTTCTACTTGAACGATTACCCGACACGTTAATTGGGACTCCCGCTATGATTAAAAAGAAATTTCAGATTAGGCCTGCCATGCTGTATAGCTCAGGAAGAAAACATCTCTTTATAAACACAGCAGGAATGTGGGGACTCCATTATTATTATTTTCTTTTAACTTTGAAGAAACCGGCTCTCGCTGCTGTTTTGACCACAAGGAGATGAGTGCGGCAGTCTCTCCACTATGGTCAGAGCTAAGAGGAAGGGATGCTTGCAGGGAGATAAAATTGCAGAGTGTTTTCCTCCTTCTTTTCTTTTTTTTTCCTTCCCCTTAATGTGATAATCCTAATGGACTTATCTCTGTAGACTTCAGGTCCTGTCTGCGCAGGTCTCCGCAAGCTCTGCTGCTCTTGAGCAGAGCTCAGAGAAACTTGCAGGTGCAAACCAAGCGAGTGGGTAAGTGTAGTCCCAGCACCAGGGAGTAGAATGTGGTATTTAGTGTGTTTAATTTGCCACAAAGCCTTTGCAGCAGTGTGGTCAGTGAGCTCTGAAAGCATCCTCAGCTTGGCATGTCCTTGGGAAAGTCCTCAGGTGAGCAGCGTTTGACTGGTGGTTCGCTGGAAGGACACCATGGCCTGGTGAAGGGTTCTGAGACTGACAGAAACCTCTTAAACTCTCCAATATTTGCTCCACTTATTTCACAGAAGCACAAAAAATTTATGGGCTGGAAGGGACCTCGAAAGATCACCCAGTCCAGTGGGGGGGGTTGGACTATATCCAACCAGATCAGGATCAATGAGAGCAGGGTCACTTTGATGAGGTCACACAGGAACATGTCCAGGAGGGATTGAATGTCTCCAGAGAACCCATAACCTCTCTGGGCAGAGGCCAGGGCTCCACAACATTCACAGGGAAAAGGTTTCTCCTCACATTCTCATGGAACCTCCTCTGCTCCAGCTTGGACCCATTGCCCCTTGTCCTGTCACTGGCCATCCCTGAGAAGAGCCTGGATCCATTCTCCTGACAAATGCCATATTTATATTTACATATTTATAGACATTAATGAGGTCACCCCTCAGTCTCCTCCAGGCTAAACAGCCCCAGCTCCCTCAGCCTGTCCTCAGAAGGAAGATGTTCAACTCCATTATCCTTGTGGCCCTAAATTCAGAAGGCTGCATCATAGTTTGCAGCCAAAACCCAGCCCTCCTCCACCAGCCACTGCCTTCTCATGGAGAACATCACCTGAGGATGTCTCCTCCCCAGAACCTTCCACGTGCAATGTTTAAGGTAGGACCTGCTGTAAATCTCTCCTGCACACTGGGGGCATGGGAACCCTCACCCTACCCATCACCCAGTGAGAGACCACCTACCCCAGCACCAGGAGATAACTGTGGACATTCAATACCTGGAGCATGAACCACTGTGGGTCTGCAGCATCCTGCACCGCTCCGTGCCGGACTCACCGATCCGG
>VXBZ01008245.1:86732-100348 GCA_013399135.1 Heliornis fulica
CCCCAGCCCAGCTCCCACAGCCTGTCCTCACAGGGGACATGCTCCATCCCCCTGACCATCTTTGTGGCCCTGTGCACACACATCCCAGCAAGCTGTCCATAAATCCAAAGCACCAAGTCTATCAAATCTGTTTACGACTTGGGGTCGTGCCGCCGCGTTCGAGTCGTGTAGCTGTTGGCTTTTGTTTCTTCAAGCTGCGTCCCAGAAAGAAAAAAAAGAAAAAGATTTGTTGAAACATAACTGCACCATATTTATTCCCTTTAGCCTTTGATTCTTCTCCTTTTTTTTTTTTTTTCCTTTTTTTTTTTGAACTTTTTTTTTTTTTCTCCGGAAGATAGAGCGCGAGCTGTGGCGGAGCTGCTGGTGTTAATGCTCTGCAGCAGGAGTGAAATAGCCTGGAGATGTGCAGCGAGAGCAGGGGCGTGTGCCCTAAATAGGAGGGTTAAACAGGGCTTATTCTGAGGAAAGCAGTAATTGCAGCTTGCGAGGAGCGGTGATATTCTTTTGTGCATTATTTACCCAGGAACATCTGCTAATACATATACATTCTCCGGCGCGTGTAAACAACTTGTGCAGGAAGAGGATTAGGAGATTTATAAAAAAATTAGAAGCAAGTTAAAAGGGCAATTAGAAGAGCAGAAAGAGATACTGAGCAGTGAATTAGGGAGGATATTTTAACACACAATCAGAGCTTCCTGAGACGTATTCAGAGCAGAGAGAAGGTAAAAGAGAAAATTGGCCAATTACGAAATGATAGTGGGGAACTGGTGACATGGGAGAAGGTAATGGCTGATTTGTTAAACAGTTATTTTGATTCTGTTTTCACAAAGGAGGAAGAGGATGGAGGGCAGCTCCGGAAAGGGCTCAGGTTGTGAGGATGAGGGCGGGGAATGAGCCCAGGAGGCTGCGGAGAGATAAAGATGTGTCTGCGGAGCGGTTGGGTGTGGGGAGAGTTTCACCCGTATTCCCTGGGTGGGGAAAAAAAAAAAAGAAAAGAAAGGATTTTCGCCTGTGGCTTCTGACAGGTCGTGAGGGGCTTGTGGCATAACGCCTGCTTTTCTTTGCTTAATTGGCTGCTAGAGGAGGGAAGGGTCAGGTTGGAGATCAGGGGGAAGTTCTTCATGGAGAGAGTGGTGAGGGGCTGGAACGGGCTGCCCAGAGAGGTGGGGGATGCCCCAAGCCTGGAGGTGTTCAAGGCCAGGTTGGATGGGGCTCTGGGCAACCTTGTCTAGCTGCAGGACTGGAGGTTGGTGGTCCTGCCTGTGGCAGGGGGGGTTGGAACTTGATGATTTTCGGTGTCCCTCCCAGACCAGTCTGTGATTCTGTGATTTCAAGTAGGGGCTGAGGGAAAAGGTCCTTCTCCCCTTTGGAGGAATTTCTCAGTGCCAGGAGGAGATGGAGGGTATTGGGAGACAGGGAGGTGGATGGGCTCTAGAGGGGTGCTGTTCCTGGGGGGTGGTTTCTGGTGGGTTTGGCTCACCATGATGCCAGCGTGCCTAAAAACACTTGTGGCAAAACACAACCACCACTGTGCCCTGTTTTCCCAGATGCTTTTGCTTCCTTCTGACTGTAACCCACAAACTTCAACCCAGCCAGCAGCATAAGAACATCCCATAACCACCATTCCCAGCAGCATCATCCGGTGTCGTCCATCTCGTGTTTCACCAAAGCCTCTGAGCTCAGGGGCTGCCAGATGATGGGGTAAGGAAGAAGAGGGCTGGTGGCAGAGGAAGGATATCAACCAACAGGACCTCAAGGAGGTAGTAAGTGATGGAAAGGGGAATGTTCTCGGTCACACAATGGAGAGTGGGATGCTGGGGAGTATTTCCTAAGACAGGCAAAGATGTGGATGAACTTGAAGGAGTACAAGAAGTGTCGTTTAGCTTATGAGAAATGTTAAGTGATGCTTTCAGTCCCTCTGAAAAGGGGAATGTTTCACAGAGCAACTGTCTGAGGCAAAGGAAATAATTAGCAATTGGTGCTGGGGGTGGGCACAAGTGCTGTCTGGGAAGCCATGGGGAATACCGGAGAAACTGGGACTTGTGGTCTTGGTTTAGACTGATAAACTAAAAAATTATTCTCAATATCCGAGAGGTGTTTGGTTTTTATCCTGCCTGGGAAGATAAAAGAGATGCAGTGTCGTATGGTTTGTGTTTTCAAAGCCTGTGTGAAAAGCTCTGTATTAGCAATTATGGGATGAAACTGTAGAAGAGTGGTACAATGGAGGGAAAATTGGCTCCGACTCAGGAAACGGGATTTTGCCGCTGGGGGTGAGTTTCCAGAGGCACATTTCTGGGGTGTCTTCTGGATTCTCTGGTGGTTTTGTTGGGTTTTTTTAATGGAGAGGATTTACATGAACAGCCCAAAGTTAGAGCATTACAGCTCACTGATGGAAAGAAGGGGAAAACAGCCGCAGCGACAGGAATTGGTCTCGTCTGCCAGAGCAGCACATGGTGCAGGCAGTAGACCAGAGAACGCTAAAGGAACAGGAAAACGATGAGCAAATAAATGCTTAAGTGACACGTTTCCCAAGGGAGGTGTTTGGAGCTTGCAGCGAGCTGTGGGGAGCTATTGGCAGCATTTCACCGTATGGGCAACAGGCAGCCTGTCTGCCTGACCCCAGCCAGGGGAATCAGTGCACACCAAGGGTTGAGCTTGTGGTGGGGAACTGGAGCAGGTGATGGCTCATCCCCACCCACCCCTCCCTGGCTGGGAAAGGGCATGGTGGCATGGCTGCGGTGCCCAGGCAGAGATGTGGAGCTGGAGAGGGGTTGAGGTTTATAGAATCATGGAATGGTTTAGGTTGGAAAAGGACTTAAAGATCACCAAGTCCAACTGTTAACTCAGCACTGCTAAAGCCACCACTAAACTCTGTCCTCAAGCATCATGTCCACACGGATCTCCAGGGATGGGGACTCCACCACTTCTCTGGGCAACCTGGTCCAGTGACTATGACAACCCTTTCAGCAAAGAAATCTTCCCTAATATCTGATCTAAACCTCTCCTGGCACAACCTGAGGCCATTCCTCTTGTGCTATCACTTGTGACTTGGGAGAAGAAACCGAACCCCCTGGCTACACCCTCCTTTTAGGGAGTTGTAGAGAGTGATCAAGTCTCCCCTCAGCCTCCTCCAGGCTCAACAGCCCCAGGTTCCTCAGCTGATCCTGTCAGACTTGTGCTCCAGACCCTTTCCCATTCTGTTGTCTCTGGACACACTCCAGCACCTCAACATCCTTCTGATAGTGATGGGCCCACAACTGAACACAGCACTCAAGGTGCAGCCAGTACAGAGGACAATCAGTGCCCTGGTCCCGCTGGCCACACTGTTTCTGGTGGATGGTGTGGGCTTCCTTGGCCACCCAAGGCACGCTGCCTGCTCACAGGCAGCCGGCTGTTGACCAATACCCCAGTTCCTTTAATGATGGGCTGCTTTCCAGCCACTCTTCCCCAAGCCTGTCATGTCTCATGGGGCTGTTGTGACCTGAGCACAGGACACATCACTGAGCCTTGTACACTTGACCTCAGCCCAGTGGTCCAGCCTGTCCAAATGGGAGCTCGTGGACCACTGTGCAGCATCAACTTGAGGTAACCATGGTGCTTACCCCCACCCCAGGACTTCAGACCTTTACCCCAGTGATCTCCTCATCAAACCTTTGGTCTCTGGGAGTGATTCCAATTAAACCCCCAACTTCTCCAACTGATCTCCATCCTGAGCCAGACTAGCTCTGGCAAGTCGTGGTTATACCTGTGTCCGCTCGACTGGAGAGATGTTTGCTTTGAGGTTGTGGGAGCGCTGCTTTGGAGAAGAGGGGATTTATGCCAGCCCTCAGAGCAACATTCAAAATGCATGAAGACATGCTGTATGAAGGGATTGGGGAAAAAACACACGAGAGTGAACCAGGGGCCGTGGTAGAGCTGAACCATGCAGATGGGAAGGTAGTTATTGAGGCTAAGTGTCAGAGCATGCCATAAAAATTTAGTTTATCCTCAAAGAGCTGTGGTCGTGGAGGAAGGATGGGCACGGGGAGGGACAGCAGCTAAGGGGAAGGCAGGAGGAGCATCAGAAACCTATAGTCCATGTCAAGTGACACCTCCTATTTAGCAGTGTATCATGTCTCCCTTCTGGTTTTTAAACAGTAGCCTTTATTGCTAGGAGTTAGAGTGCTTGATTGACAAGGCTCGTAATACACCATGGAGTTGCTTTTATTTTTCCTACATGTTAAAGGAAAAGATACTAAAAATACAATTATGGTTTTGAGCCAGGCGTAGTCTGTTCTAATATAATTCATCTCAAAGACTATCCATCGTGCCTGCTGCACCCAAATCATTTATAAAACATTAGCATCTCCTGTGCTGACATTTCACTCCTATATTACAGGAGTTATACACAGACTTAAAAAAAATTAATAAAGTGCTTCTCTTCTTCATTCTCCCACTGAGAGCTTTGATTTCCAGAGTATGAAATGAAATAACCAACATAACAACATTCTCCACTTCTAAGGGACAGTGCCAGACTCATTCAGTTGCTATTGGTTATAGAGAGTAGGACATGAGGGAGCTATTTCAGATCACGGATTATTTGTTCTGGCTGCATTGGACATCCCTTTAGTGGAGCTTTAGAGCCCTGTAGACAGAAAAGTTTGGGTAGGAGCTGGAAGGGAGAGGCCTTGATGAAGTAACCTCTTCCTTCCTCTTCCCAGAGTTACTCCTGCTGCTCTCCAAGAAAGGTGTTGCAAAGTGAAGCACCCAAGCCTCTGGGCTCTCCTTGCTTGTGAGATGGACAGAAGACTCTGTGCCCCGTCCAGCTGCCCGCTCCCAGCACCCAACCGCCCTGAAAAATAAATGCACTGGGGAATTTTCTTCTTTTTTCTTTATTTGGGAGTTTCCCTTTTCACTTCCAGATACCTCCATGGGTTCTGCAGCTGCATAAGTACCCCCTCCCTGTCCCCAAAGCAGTTGGGAGAGGGGATTTCCCCCATTTTTGCCGATGCCCGTTCTTCCTGAAGCCACGTGTCTGATGGAGAACACGGCCATTGCCTTTGGGCTTCCAGCCCCACTCATGAGCTGCAGGGCTACAAACACAGGGCGCTGGGGTATCATTACGAAATAAACAGCAGCCTTTTCTTGTCCAAGATCACTTTTATTTCCCTTGTTTCATTAACTTCAGTGTCTGTTTGGTCTCACATATCCACGCCGACAGGGAATTCACACCGACTGCGGAACGTGGGCGACGCCGCCCCCGAGCCCGTGGGCTGCCATCGGTGACGCCGCCAGCTCTGCCGTGCCCCCGACCAGCAAACACATCCTTCCACTGCAGGGCTTAATGCAGGACAAGAGGAACAAGCAGATCTGCTCCCTCTCAACCTCGCTGCAACCCCCTTCTTATGGCTGTCTTGGACCATTTATTTTTCCCTCCTACGGCGGACCAGAAACCCTGGGCACTGCGCTTCTCGACGGTCCCCTACGAGCTGTAGTTTCCCCCTTCTCTGACTCTTCCCATGACATGACCTGTTCCTTTTAAGAAACAAAACCTCTCCTGACGCTGTCAGGACTATCTGCAGCCTGGGAACTGCTCCGTGCTGCCCCAGTGAAAACCTTAGTCCAGCTATGAAGGTCCTCACGCCACCAACATGGCTGGGAAGCCTCTCTCTGCCTCCAGCCCCTCCCCAAAAAAAAGCCCCTTTCCACCCCAGGGCCTCGCAGTGCTCTCTGGAGACAGAGCTCTATGGCTCTATTTATTTGGACTAATTAATCTCTCTCTCTCTTTGCGCCCTGATTACAGATTAGGATGTAAGGGTGAGTTTTGGCTCTCTGGATATGAACTTTGCTGTAGCACATACAACCACCCCCACCCCCTCCCCACCCCTCCCCAAGTTTAGTGCTCTGAATTGCTGAGAACATTGGTCCGCTGTGGTTCCCCCGCGCGTACTGAGCCCGCCCGATGGCTTTCAGCATCTGTAGGCACTGCTGCCGGTTGGTTTTCTCGAGAAAAAGGAAAAAAAAAATCATATACTGGTCTGCTATAAATTCAACAATACAATCCTTAGTTCTGAAGATATAGTTTCCATATAGTTTATAAACATTATAAGACATACATATGGATAATTGAGGGGGGGGAGCCTGTGCATTTGTTGGATTGGAGGGTTGGTTGGGGTTGGTTTTTTTTTTTCAGATGTGTGAACATGGTTACAAAAAAAACACACCTCCTGTGGGTATTTCTTTACGTGTTGGGTTTGTTGGGGGTTGGTTTTTTGTTGAATTCCACCTCAAATCAGTCTTTCCTTTGGTTGTTGGCTACTCCAAGCCCAGCAGGCAAGCCCTGTTCTGCTGTAATGCCTGAGATATTCAGGGGTTTGAGATTGTCTTCTAGGAGATTCCCAGCCAACTTTGGCCTCTGGGTTTGGAGCCAAAAGGGCTAAAACGTGGGAGAACCAATGTCCTTATTACATCAGTATCAGTGTCCTTGCACTCACTTTCAGAGAAACAGTGTAGGCTTAATTGGTGATCGTTTCTTTTTTACAGCAATTATGTTCCTTTCAGTAATTGGAGGGGTCGTTCAGAGCGCTCTCAAACGAACGGGATTTGCACAAGAGCATGGATACAGTCCGGTCGTCGGGCTGCTGTCACCGACAGATCGACTACCATCCCCGTTATCTGGGGGTTTTGGAAGGTTGCCTTGTTTGTTTGTTTTAAATTAAATATTGTTGTTGTTGTAGGTGCTCAGTTAGGCTGTTTGTGACAAGGTGTGATAATGCCTTTTAATCCGCTCCCGCTGCGTTCGGCACAGTCCGCGTTGGCAGCCCGGCCGGGCACGGAGAGACTGTCAGATGCCGAGACAACGTTCTTCCCTTGGCCAGGCCAACGCTCTCCACGTACAAAAAAAGAAGAAGAAAAGAAACTCTGGTCCTTTGTAGATTGGTGGCAGTACAGATTCGCTCCGTCCGCAGCCGGGGGGGGGCTCAGCGTATGACAGCCGCTAACACCATCATAAAAACCAGGAGCGACGCCCTGAGCCCCGAGCAGCCGGCTGCCTGCTGGACCCCGCTGGGGGGGCGGATGGGTGTCCGCCGGGTACACTTACCCTTGCGTTTAGGGGGGAGCGTTGGCATCACCCCGAAACTGAATTTGTGCTGATAATCAGGCACATAGTCTGGAACCTCCTGCCCGTTTTTGCGCGGCCCCAAGGGTACCGGCTTAGAGGTTCGGTTACGGCTCTTGTGGCTGGTGCAGTTCTTGCCGGGTTTGCGATAGCCCGGCCGGGAGCCGGGGGGGCCGGCGGGCTGGCTGCTGTGCAAACTGTTCTCGGCCCCTCTCTCCTTCCCCTTCTCCTTAGAGGAGTGGTGGGGGTGGTGGGTTTTGGAGGCTCCTCTGTCCGCTGTGGAGAAAGTATGTGTTTTAATCTGATGGAGTGACTCGGACCCCGAACAGTTCCTAAAGTCTTCCACTCTTAGCACCTTGAGGTCCTTGCCGTGCATCTGCTCCGGGGACTCGCAGATGACGCTGGAGCTGGAGCCTCTGAACCTGTGCAGCCATTCCCAGAGGGAACGGGCTTTGCAATCGCAGCTCCACGGGTTCCCGTTCAGCCTGAGAAACTCCAGGGCTCCCAGGTGGGCCAGGCAGTCCCCCTGCAGCTCCGAGAGGCTGTTATTGAACAGGAAAAGGGTGGTCAATCTTCGGAGGTCGTGAAAAGCCCGCCTGTGAATCCACTGCAGCTGATTTTGATGGATGAGCAGCCGATCCAGGTTTATTAGTCCCCTGAACGTGTTCTGATGGAGGCTCCAGAGCTTGTTTCCATGGAGAAAAAGATGGCTGAGGTTAACCAAGTCAACAAAAATATCATCCTGAAGGAACTCGATGTGGTTGTCTTGCAGGTAAAGGTATTGCAGGTTGTGGAGGCCACCGAATATCCCGCTGGGGAGGGAGCTCAGCCCACACTTGTACAGATACAAGGCGTGGAGTTTCACCAGCCCTTGGAAAGTGTCTGCAGCTAAAGCCCTTAAGTAGCGGTTGTCCCCCAGGTCCAACTCTTCCAGGTTGACGAACCCATCGAAGGTGTTGGGGTCGATGAAGGTGATGTTGTTGGAGTAGATCCAAAGGGTGACCATGGAGGGGCTGAAGTGGCCCCGCAGCAGCAAGGTGATCTGGTTGTTCTGAAGGAAGATCCTCTCGCTGTCCTCGGGGATGCCCTCCGGGATGGTGACGAAGTTGTGAGCCTGGCAGCTGACAGTCATCGGGGACGGGTAGCACACGCAGTCGGTGGGGCAGCCCAGGGCGCCGGGCACCTTCAGCCCCAGCAGCACCAGGAGCAGCTCTGCAAACCCCCCTGTACAGAGAGAGGGAAGAATGGCATCAGCGGGGACCTGGGCACCCCACCGCCCACCCACTGCCGCTGTGGGGACTATTCTGGGTGAAATACACCCCCAATTAACTCAGCCCTCATGAATTACCCACGGAAATCACTGTGGCTGCGATGAGTGGGCTCATCACACACGTAGTCTAAACGTGATGGATGGAGTACTCCCTGCCTCCTCGCCCTGCCTGCAACAGGCAGGACGTTCTGTTGGGCAGGGGAAACTTTCTCAGGGGGGATTCACACAGACAGTGCAGGCAGCGGAGCCCTTTGCCTGCAGGCAGGCAGCGGAATCAGCAGGGGAAAGGCAGCTGTATAAACCTGTAGGCAAACAGAGGACATGCAAACCCTCGTAGGTATCCACCCCTCCCACAACGCACCTCTTAAGCCGCCTGCGTTTATGTACCGGAGAGGAAAAGCTTTAATAATTCCCAGCAAATCACCTAAAATTACACATCCACGCAGCACACCCAGCTCCCCCAAAAGCCACAGACCCATCCCCGCCACCTCTCCTCACTACACTTGTTAAACACTGCCATCCACCCTGAAAACCAAGTGATTTACAGGAAAATATGTTGTCAGCAGTTGGTGGGAAAGGCTGAGCCCAAAACTCCGCTTGAAAGTGGGATGCTCAGACATATTTTTAAATGGATGTCCTGTGGCAAAGCATATTGCATCCTCTAATGCTACAGTATGTGCTTGTGACCGGGGCTTTCTCGCTGCAGAGAAGAAGCGGTGAGCAAGGCAGTAATCATCCCCTCCCTCTGCTCAGCTCTCAGAGCGCCGGTTTCGCCGCCCCGTTCCCGTCTCGCTCCCACTCCTCGCACCAGGCTTGCTTTCAGGCTATTCCTTCTGCGCCGAGTGGCTTTTCAGACTCGCTGCACCAGACTTGTCATTTCTCATTCAGATTTTCCTCCCAGATTTGGCTTTTCCCTCTTCTACGCAAAATTTGCTCATGTCTAATGAATTCTGCCTCTGGACTTCACAGGGGAAAGGAGTAAAATCAGAGCAGCGTACAGCTGCCGGTGCCATCCTGCCCACGAGTCCTCGCCTTGCACTCAACTTGTAATAATCTGAAAAACAAGAGTGGAAGTGGAGTTCATTTCTAATTACTCCACGTTGTTATCACCAGCTAGTCCATGAATCTGGACCCTTTGGGCTTTTATGGTCCCTTTTTTCACTGCCTACAGCTGGATACAAGTGGAAGGCAAACAACAAAAAAAAAATCATTGTTTTTCTTATTGTGTTTGAAATATAACTCTGTGGTTACTGTTGTCTTTTGCCTGGTATGGAGACCTGTTACCATATAGTTCACCTGCCCATCTGGACCCATTCTTTCAAGGCAAAGTTCTTGGATTTTCAGATAAACTGGGTAATTCAGACTCTCCATAAATCACCAGTAAGAGGCAGTCATCTCTGTCTGGGCTGGTAATAAATAAAAAAATACCCCAAGAAAAAAAGGCATCGTTAGCCATAGCACTGGACCAAGCCTTGGCTGAGATGAGAAGGGGGGAATTCTTCCAGGCAATGCCCTTAATTTCTGCCCTTCAGAAATTAAGCACCGGCTACCAGGAGCGATGTCTCATTCCTGCGCCACTGCCAGAAACAGGGATGCAAGCCGGGAACGTTTAATTCGCGACAACTCCTACGGCTGTGTAGGAAAAAGGAACATTCTCCAAGTCACCACCGTGCCATTTTGGCTTTGCTGTCGTGCCTTTGCGATGAGAGAGGGGCTGTGATGGTGGGAGCATCGTGCCGGCGCTGACTACCGAGCGCTCCCTGCCAAAGCGGGAGCCCTCGCTGTGCTAGCGCAGCCTGGGAAACAGCGGTATCCCGAGGATATTGTCATGATCCAAGCGCCAGATAAGGATGGAATAAAGATAATAAAGACAAAGCTGCATTTGCAGGGACACTCTGATGGGTGGTTGGTTGTTTTGTTTAAACAAACCTTGCCTCGTCAAGGTGGGACGGCTTCACGTTCCCCGTCTTACCTCAGTGACACTGAAGTACAAAACCTTCTGTAGGTCTTATGTTTATTAGTAAAATCCTGCCAGGCACAAGCGCCGTGACGATCTCCCACATGCGGAGTCTGTTATTGCAAATACCAAATCACAAGGGTCTGAATCAATAAACCATCTCCCAGCTCTAAGCAGCAGGTTGGAAGATTACATATTGCTTCCAAACAACAGTTTTATGCTCTCTTCCATGACACGACAGTTGCCAGGCTAACGGGATTGCCGACGGGAGGTGGAGCCGGGCAGGGATCTCGGAGCACACGCGATTTCACGTACAGGGGTGGCGATGACAGGCGGCTGTTAGCGATGTGCCGCGATGGACGAAGGCAGCCTGGGTCTCCCTGGAGCACGGCCAAGGTAGAGTCTCCTGCTGAAAGGGAGCGCGGTGTCTAACGGCTGCCTGCCCCGTGGGGATGACTCTGGAGGTAAAGGTCAGAGGGAGCTGAGTCCACCTCTTTAATTAACAGGAGCTTGTGAGTTAATGACTGGAGTTCCTACAGAGAGGGAGAGGTGACTCCTGCAGTCCTGGATGGTGGTGGGGATAGGCTGGGGGATTGCTGGTTCTCAGCTTCCCAGGAGTATGGTAGTAGGAAGAAAAGGCAGGGACATCTTTCTACCTATGTGCTGCAGCACAGGGGTAAGGAGAACAGGGAAACAGAAGGATGGATGCTCAGAAAAAGTGATCATTAGGTGGGTAGGACTTGGAGAGAGGAAACATATGGACTCCCCAGTGGGTGTGTTCAAGGCACATGGTCCCATCAAGGATGCTTTCCCTCTAAGCCCACTGAGTGCCTTAGTGATGTGAGAAGTTGCTTTTGGGGTGCCCTGGGCTTGCTCACAGTTTAGCTTTGAATGAAACCCCTGAGAAACAAAGAGGTGGTGGACATGAAGCTCCTGGGGCTGGTAACACCAGCATGGCAATGGCCAGCAGTTGACCTCCACCAGGACAGGACAGCCAGGACCTTCTGAGTCTCACTGGGCTTCCCAGGCTGGGAAGTACTGCAGGAGCTTCCCAAGAGATCCCAGCCCAGCTTCCCTGCGAGTTAACCCTCCCTAATTCATTGAATTTGTTATCCCTGACGTGGTCGTGTCAACTTCCCCTTGTACAGGTTGTGAGGCAGGTGGAGGGTCACCAGCACGTGTGTTGGAGCTCACTGGGGAGAGAGAGCTTCAAACATGGCACAGAACAATCCAACAGAAGCCTGCCAGTGAAGTGAATAAAAACAAAGCCCTGCTGACACGGATAAAACCAGCAAGTGGGTGTTTATCTCCTGGCTTTCTCCCACTGCTGCGCTGTGTCACCCCGGCTTCTGCTCGCCGTGTCCTTCTGCCGCCTCCTGCTCTTGACTGAGGTTTCAGTGATTGGAATGAATTCGTCCGACTGTCCAAACCATTTCCCATGTAGCATCTCTCTAATTGGGCATTAATTAGGCATCGGTTAATGAATGCTTGAAATAATTTATCTTTGGATGCGTCCAGTTTGCAGTCTTACTTTTAACAGCATTAGACTCATTATTAGATTAACATCATTATAAATGTTCCCCATTACCTGCTTGTTTCCATTGTCTTAGCCTTATTACTGAGAGTGAAAATCACTCCTCCCACATGCATTATTGATGAGTAAGGACTTTCTATATGTAGCACGGGATTAATTGTTATACAGCGTAATGCATTTAGCGTGAAGCCTCAATTTGTGCAAGAGCTGAAAGCGGCCAGAAGAATGCAGACTCCCGGAGCCAGCGTGCTCGGCCAGACACAGCCCATCTCTCTCCAGCCCAGACCAGGTTCCTCCCGGGCCGGTGCCAGCAGAGGAAGGAATAAATTTTAAAAAGCTGGTTTGATACCCAAGATCGGGGGGGAGGAAGGGTCGGGGGGTTGGAGCACTTCTCGGCAGCAGGGACGCCGGCGGTGGCTCTGCTCTGCGGGCAGCCTGTCCCCGTGGCACTGCTCCATCCAGAGAGCAGGGGGTACCCATGCCCGCAGTGATCTTGAGTTTTAAGGCTTCTAACACTTTGCCATATCTCAGAGCAAGGCAGAGCCTCGGTTTCTTTAGGAAGACATGATGCCACCCATTTCCATTAGGATTCTCAGGGTAGAGGGCAGAAATCCCTTAGATAACCCCAGATATCCCACGAATAGATGCTCCAGTCCCAGAGGGGATCCACCTGCAGAGCACCCCTCAAAAGGCAGCCCAGCCACCAGCCCCTCTGCCACCCCCCTGCCTGCTCCCTCTTTGCGAGCTGCTTTTCTCAGACAAATGCTTTCACCTCTCCACCCGGACAAGCTATATGGGTCACTGCTCGTCTAATTCTCCATCAGGATCAGGTCTCGAGGATGGAGCAGGTTGCTTCTCTTCCAAATCTCTCCTAAATCGCCATCTGCTTTGGGAGACCCATCTTAGCTCATGTCTACATGCAACTTGACTGCCTGCTTACTGTGTCCATTACCGGTGCTGCTCAAGCTGTTAGATTTATAAGCTCTTTAGAGCAAAGCCCTCGTCTTCTGGTTGCTGATTTATGTATCTTTACTGCCATAAAACACTATGTACAGCTACTACATAATATAAATAATAATACTTAACCAGAGCAAGCTACAAGTGGGGACAAAGCATCTGGCTTCTGCTCACAGCCAGGATTATCAAAAAAGCAGAAGCTTACTCATCACTCACCCTCTTCTGAGGCCAAATTCACACCTGGAGTAACACCACCACCTCGCTGTCAAAGAGCTCCAGAGAGAGATCTTCCTGCCCTGTTCACACCCTGGATCTATCAAAGGATGCTTTCTAAATCCATCCCCCTCGTGACCTGGGGTGCTATGACCCTCAGGGAAAAATACACTTGGGAAGTTGGGAACCAACTCAGAATGGGATGCTCACAGCTCCATTAAGAGAAACTGTTGTTTGGGGGAGAAAAATAAGCCCCAAATGTTCCAAATTTCACCTACTGAGTGAAGGACAATGAAAGGCAAGACTGGCAACTGGGCAGGAGCCAAGAGCAAAACTTGAGAACTGGGATGGTCGGAAAACGCAGTGTCAGACCTGTGCTCAGTAGCAGTGGGGGGTTTCTTTTTATTTTTTTTAAACACAGAGGGTAAAATCAACAAGCCCATCCTGACTGCCACAAAGCCTAAATCCCCCAGTGAGCAGCAGCCTGCTTGCAGCCTCTCCACAAAGCCCTCCAGGTGCTGCCCCCATGGTCCTCAACAGCAGGAGCATCCTGGGTGGGTTTGCTCCATGCAGCATCGGCTGCAGG
>VXBZ01008245.1:100818-124215 GCA_013399135.1 Heliornis fulica
TCTTTGTTGGCAAAGTGGAAAGACTGCTCCCAGAGGAAGAAGCAGAGGAGAGCAATGAAGCTGGAGAATGGTCTGGAGCACAAGCGCTACAAGGAGTGGCTGAATGAGCTGGGGGTGTTTAGTCTGGAGAAAAGGGGGCTGAGGGGAGACCTTCTTGCTCTGTACAAGTCCCTGAAAGGAGGGTGCAGAGAGGTGGGGTTGGTCTTTTCTCTCAGGTAACAAGCGATAGGACGAGAGGAAATGGTCACAAACTGTCCCAGGGGAGACTGAGTTTGGACATGAGAAGAATTTCCCCCCTGAAAGGGTTGTCAGGTGTTGGAACAGGCTGCCCAGGGCAGTGGTGGAGTCACCATCCCTGGAGGGATTGAAAAGGCCAAGAGATGAAGTGCTGGAGGACATGGTCTAGAGGTGGACTGGGCAGGGTCAGGCTGGGGTTGGACTCGATGAGCTTAAAGGTCTCTTCCAACCCAAGTGACTCCATGACTCTATATTGCCAAGGAAAGCTGTGAAGAGGCTGGTGCCACAAGATTCCTTGGGAAGTGCCTTTCAAGGAAAAGCCAGGAAAAGGCTTCAGGCTGGGAAGAGCTGTAGCCCCTACAAACCCTCCTGTAGCACAGGTATCTCATGTGTTAACTACTATAAAACTCTTCTTGGTCACTCTGACCCCACTTTGGTAGCCCCAATGTTTGAAAGCAAATCCTCCTCACATGGCTGGGATGGGAGAGCCAGCTGGTACCAGGAATAGCCATGGCCCTTGCAGGCAGCTGCCCATTGCTCTCTCCTCTTACGGAGCTTCTCTTGCTCCAGGCGGTGTTGTCTCCTTTTCAGGGTGTTTCCCAGCCATCCCAGAGCCCCCTGGTTTGCATTTCTCTAGCAGTGACCAACTGGAGCAAACAAGGCTGTGCTGGGAGAGTGGCTGAGGATGGAGAGCCATGCTCAGGAGCTCTGAGGATATCATGGTGCTTCTGGCTGGGTCTTCAAGATGAGAAAAATGTTGTTCATGTTGTTGCTTAACAGCAGAAGTGTCTTTGTCTGGAGCTGGAAAGGTCCCAGTTCCCCCTGCTCCATTACTGCTCTCTCCATCTTGGAGTCTGCTGTAAGCTAAAGCTCAGGGAAGAGACCCAGGGTCAGCAGCACCCTGAAATCAAGTCCTTTAGGACGCTGCAGGTTCGTTTTACACTCGCTGACCCAGTATATGGAGCTATTCACCTTCCTCCACCAAAGTCGAGGCCAAGGTCACCTGGAAGTTTCTGGATGGTGGTCATTAACTCCTATTGCAGTTTGAAACCAGACCATAAATTTCATAGTGTAATAATGTAAAAATCAATAACTCTGTTTGAAACAATAGCTTTGTCTTCCATTTCAGCCGGCTCTGATATCTCCCCATGGGCTGCGTCCCTCTGAATCACACAAACAAAGAGAGAGCAGCGATGGGTGGCGGGGCGGCTGCTCTCCTGCCAGGTGCCCATCCCCTCTGCCACTGCAGATTCAATTAGTTAATTTATTCCTTTGCTGCAGTTAAACTGGAGGATGATTTAAAAACTAACAACAACAACAACAAAATAAAAATAAAAGGAGCTTTTTATGCTCAGTCTCTCTGACATCTCATCCGACGTGATGTCCCTGAGGCTTTCCCTGCGAGGGATGCCTGATCCCCCTCTGCCCATCACCACAGGTAGCACAGCCAAAACCCAAAACAGTCCTGGAAAGATGCAGCACCAACTCACACAAGCTTCAGAAAAACCCAACCCATCTTGGAGAGTCCATTCTTTCCCATCTCTGGCTTTCTGGGCAAGGGACGTCTGGCTTCCTTCGCTTGCTTATTTTCCGTTGTTTGCTGTAGCACTGACTTGAAATATACATTGAGAGGCAGGATTGTCTTTCACATGTTGGTGGATGTGTGATCCTCAAAAACAAATTAGCACCGATTCACTTCTATATAGAGTGCAGCCATCAGGGAATCACTCCTGAATTCGCAGCGAAGGAAAGTAATAATGCTTCCAGCGCGCTAATCCTCTCCGAGAGCAGCCCCTGAACTCTCTCCCGGTGCTGGAGGCACCACTGGAAATTACAATTGTACTGAAAAAAATAATAAATAAATACAGAAATTGGCAGGGTTTGTGCTGGTCCAGAGGATTTGTACCCTAATGTGGAACTCCCTGTTTAATTAGCACTCCTCTCTGCGCCTGCATCTCCTCCTCCCGCTGCTCGAGCTAAAGAAAAGGGGGGAGCGGGAGGGGGGAAAGGAGGCCAACGGTGGAAGTGGCTGTGGGATTGGAAACTCAGCGACAGAAAGTTGTTTAATTGAAAGGCTTGTTCCAGGACTAACATATGCAGAGATGGAGGGGGTGTAGGGTGGGTTTTCCCTGTGTAATGTGCTCTGCCTGACCCCCGTTCGCGACGTGCCTTCTACCGCAGCGATGCCCTTGGAGTACGGCAGCAGGCGGATGCTGCTGGTCCTCCAGCCGTTGGCACAGGCACAAACCTGGTACCTCAGTGCTCCTCCTCAAAGCCAGTGCCTGGGAGATGCTCTGAAGTGGAGGCTGGGCTGCTGCTTGCCTGGGGTTGGAAGCCAATCATGAGAGCAGAAGAGAAGAGAACAGGGTATTTTAGTTGGCAGGACCGGTGAGTCCAACTGCCTGACCAACTCAGGGCTAAGCAGAGGGTGAAGTTCATTTTTAAGGGCATTGTCCCAATGCCCCAAAGCCACTGACAGGCTGGGGGCACTGATCACCTCTCCAAGAAGCCTCTTGGTAAAGAAACGCTTCCTAATGTCTGGACTAAACCTCTTCTGGTGCAGCTTTGAGCCATTCCCATACATCCCATCCCTGGCTACCAGGGAGAAGAGATCATCTTCTTTTCCTGACCCTCCTTTCCCTGCTGCTGAAGGTTTTATTGAGGCCCAATGTCTCATCCCATCACTCATGATGAACCAGCATCTCAGAAGCCACTGGGAGCTTCCCAGAGCAGAGGCATGTGAGAAGAAAATGGCACGTTCGGCTTCAGAGGCAGATGAGCTGAGTCCTCGTGTCCTGCCACAGCTGGAGGTGTCAGAGGACACCATGATGTTCCCACTCCTCTGCAAGAGGACTGCCCAGCCCAGGGGACACCCCGAGCATGGTGTGCATTGATACTGAAGGATTTCAGGCATGCCAGGGGCTTCACTGACTCCTGGCACTGCTGTCCTGGCCCCAGCAAGCATCAGGCATCTTCTGGTGGTCCCCAGTGCAGAACAGGGCTCGGGCAGGAGGTGCCAGCAGCTCACAGCCAAGCTGGGATGGGAACTGGCAGAGGACAGAGACATCCAGAAGTCCTTGAGATGGGACTAATAATTCCAATTGCCCCCGAGGAGACAGAAACAGAAGAGCATGACTTGAGCTTAGTGGATTGTTTAAGGCTCTCAGGGGATCATCAGATACTTCCACTCCCTTTTTGTCCTGAGGTGACAAGTTTTCCTTCCCATTCACAGAAATGCAAAGTAGTTCATTCACAGTAGTAATAAGGACGGTGTCCTTTGTTAAACAGCCGGCTTGCAGAGCCCTCCGAGGTGCTTTACAGCAAAACAATTGCAGATGAAATGACAAAACCCACCCCAGATGAGCACCAGCCAGATCAGTATCAAATGATGAACAAGCTCATGTGTAACGAAAGCAGATTCACCAGCTCATTTCCCTGCCAGAGGCTGGCTAGGACCTACGGAGAGTTTCTTTAGGATCAGAAATACAGCCAGAACAGAGCAAATGTGAGATGGAAGAGCAAAGTGACAGCTGCCCGGGCTCTCGGTGCACGCTCGGCTGCTCCGCCGTTCAGCCGGCATCCACCGGAGAGGGAAACAACGGAGGTTGCGGCAAACCGGGGGTGTGCTGGATGGATCTTTACCTGGATGGAGCAGGGAGCGGATGGCAACCCCGAAACAGGGTGGGAAAGGGCCTCTCTGCAGTGTTTTAATGGTAGCATGGCTAATAGGGAGAGCATTAGCTCTCTAAATGTGTAATCCTGCCGAGGTCCTGACCCCAGCGGTGTCCTGTGCCACCGAGATCCACAAGCCAATTACATACCGTGCAGTGTAGGCTCCCTTTCATCCCTTTTCAGTCTTTCTGCATTTCAAATCTACTGGATGTCCTTGTGTTTGGTGGAGAAGAGGGCAAATTGGAGCCTGTCATGTACCTTCTTCCCCATTCAGCGGCACATCATTCTGCCTGCAGCAGGGGGGAAGGAGACTGACGGGCAGGCATCAAAGCCACCGGCTCTGTCACATTCTCTTCCCCCCAAAAAAGGGGTAAAAAAAAAAATATAGATGTGATGGCATCATTTGGAGCCCAGCTCACAGCTCAAGTCTCTCTCCTGCACCCAAAACAGACAGCAGCACCCTTCCCTTGCTCTCATCTCAGGGTGGGTGCGTGATGCCCTCCAAGTGAACATCCCTGCAGGCTGACAGCCAAATGAGCATCGCGGACACCAGCAAAACCCCATTCCCAGTGGAGCCGTGTGCCTGCACGCTGGGCTGTGATGTTGCTGCCTTTCAGAGACCTATCCTGTGCTTTGCACTGAACTTTTTACCAGCTTGCAAAAAGAAAAAAAAAAACCCAAACCCAAACCCATGGTGATAAAAGCAGAGCGGTGTGAATAGCCGTGCTCCAACGCGCCGCTGCCTGGCATCCGGGGCCGGAGGGGCTGGTGCACGGAGGCTGTTAGGAGGTTTAATGAGCTGGTGGGGAGATGTCGTGTCCCCAGTTAGATATTGGGCATCATTACACTCCCATGCAGATCTTGGGGTACAGGGGGGGATGTAGGGAAGTTGAGAACCGTGGAGGGGACACACACCACTCTCTGAGCATCCGCCTTGCGGGTGGCTGGAGCGGTGGGGAATTAACACATGAGCAATGAACGTGGTTGAGACATGACACTTTGCATATCATTCCAAAATATCCCCCTCCCCATGATTCCCCCTCCCCATGCTTCCCCCTCCCCAGGAGTGGACTCTGTGGAGATACTGCACATCCCCCAGTGCCAGAGAAGTGAACGCATTAGATGCTTAATAAAAATAGCTTGTTAACGGACGCGCTCCCATTGCTGGTGGCTCCCGAGCTCGCTGCCGATCTCTGTGCCTCCAATGCAGCAAGGCCAAGTAATTATGGGATGGGGGCTGCAAGGTCTCGACAGTCTAATTTCTATTAATTATAGCCCGAGCGTGATCCAGTCGCAGCGGAAAGGGGAGATGGGGAATTGTTGCAGGTTCTGGGGAGGGAGCGGGAGATGCTGAAAGAGGCTGAGAGTTGGGCAGGTGGGGGGGCAGTGGGGATGGGGATGTGACCCTGCGCCCAAACCAGGTGGATTATTTGGGTGGTTTGTAACTGGTGGGGAAGGAGGGGAATGTTTCTGTGCACAGAGCAGAGGGACAGGGAAAGTATTCATGGACCAACGGGGGGTGTTGAGGCGATGCTGGCAGTGGCTGTGGGCCAGGGTCACCATGAAGGTGGAGCTGTCACCACAGTGTGGGGACATGTGTGAGCAGGCAGAGGGGCTGGGGGGGAGTGTATGGGCAGGGAGGTGCTGTCTGAGCTGCTAAAGCCCCCCTTAGTGTGGAGGGAGCGAGGAGAAGTCACCACCAGACCTGCAGTCCTGCCTTTCCACTGTCTCCGGTGATTTCCTACAGCTTTAGGAGCCAGTTAAAAACCCAAGGCCAATGTCTTTGCTTTCCCCTGTGACTGGCAAGGTTATGTTTGATGCATGGCACAGCCCTCATGGCCTGGCTGTTGGGGTGCAGGTGGGGTTGGGCTGCTCCTCCCTCCACTTTTCAGAGCCCTGCCCTGCTGCCAGCAGCTGCTAATGCCCCTCATGTGATGCCCATCACTTCTCATCAAACTAATCAGAGCCTGTTTCTCAGTAAGTTGTTATAAATCCTGTTATGATCCCCCCTCTGCTAGGTAACAACAGGGAGTGTGAGGCATTGGCATAAAGCTACCCATGCTGGCATCCCTCTGCATGAGCAGTGGGGATGGACACCTTGGGCATCAGACCCCCACCAATCCATCCCCCAAGACTGTCCCAGGATGAGGTGAGTGAGCCAGAAATGTAAGGAAAAGCCTGTGGCTGCATGGGGAGGGGGTTGTGCTGCAAGGCTGGCAGCTGCACACCTCTGTGCCGGTGGTACCTGAGCCTCTCCAGGAGCAGATGTTCCTGCTGGGAAAGGATGGGCTGGAGCCCACAATTCCTGTTAGGAATCACACTGCAGAGAAGTACTGGGGGGGTGGGGGGGGATATGTCTGAGTAGTGAGGGTGTCCAACCTGACTGTGCTGGGGATGGAGCTGGGAAAGGGCTGGGGGATGTGCTGGAGGCATTGTCAGCCTGAGGATTCAGCAGCACCCGTTTCTTTGGAGCTGCTGAGTCAGCAGAAGCAGGGGAGGGTGCGGGATGGCCATGGGGATTGTGCCTTCTGGCTCACAGTGTGCACAAAGAGTTTGCTTCGAGCGCTGCCATCTGTGTTTGAAAGCAATCCCGCTCCCTGTGTAGTGAGGAAATGTCCTTTCCTCCCTGTCCCAGTTTGCCAGCATCCTTCTGGGACTGGGCAGGCTGCACAAACTGGTCTGGAGGGACTGGACACTGCCTTTGGAAGCACAGTGCTGCTCACCGATGTTTAGCTGGGCTGCTCCTAAAATACACAACCCATCCTCAAAGGAGCATCTCTGATGGATGGCTCAGCATCTGCAAAAGGGGCTGGGGGAGGCTGGTGGGGGTATGGCCGCTTTTCCCCCACCTCGATGTCACAGCACTGTCCCAGAGGACTAAAGGGCCACAGCTGCTCCTGTACCAGGGTCCTGGTGCCAAGGTCCTGGCTGCCAGCACATGGCACTGACCAGGAATGGCCAAGCCAGCCATGGTGGGGATGTATTCATGGCAAGAAGCAACAGGCTGCCGGGTTGTGTGGAGTGACAGGGATGTTTTACCCTCGGCCTCCTCGCGTCGTGTTGCCTAAATGCATGTTTTGCAAAGCTAAAACAAATCACAAACAGCAGAAATCAGGTTTTCAGGGGGGTGAGAAGGGGGGAAGAAGAAGATCTTGGCAAAAGGATAAAGGAAGGCAACTGAAATGCTCATTAAAACTGAGGGGCTCCATTTCCCTGTCCAAGTGGCCACATTTTCTCCGGAGGCTCCCGGATGCTTTGAAATGCCTTGTCAGACAAAGCCTTTCATCCTACCTGATTCTGGCTAAATTCACGGCCCCAGACATTTTCACTGGAAACAGGAAAGAGGGAGCAACTCCATTCTGACTTTTCACTTCCCATCTGATCGCTGTTGATACAATTTATTCCTATGACAGCATCTGCTGCTTTCAGGGGTTTTTTTATTCTTAAGTACAACTCGTCTTTGTTAGTCCCATTTTTGGGCCTTTCATCATTTGAGTCACAACATAAAAGGCATTTAAACACTCCTGCTTGGAAACCAGGCTGGGGGAGAGGGTGGGAGCCAGGAGATGCCGTGTAGCCCCAGCCCTCCTCCAGTGCAGGGTGGGGTGTCCTGGTGTGCCACAGCCCCCCATGCCTCTACCCAAGAGGGTGGTGATGGAGCATTGTGTTTCCATTTTAGAGTGATGCTGTGGAGTTGAGGTGTGCTGTTAGGTGTGACTTCACACAGAGCCCCACATCCCATGTCTCTGGTGGGACACCATCTCTCCTGGCCACCACTGAAGCCCCCAAGCTCCTTCCTGCTCACTGCCAGCAGTCCCAAGGACCCCACTCCATGCCCTCCTCATCAGCCAAACCTCTTCTTAGACAGCTCATTGCATTTCTCTGCCCCAGCTCAGGCTGTGGCGCACGGTTCCCTGAGCCCTCATGCTGGGGGGTGGTGTTTGACACCCACACCCCCCCTGAGCTCACCAGGGACTCTCAGCCTGACCAGTACCAGCAGATCTCGCTTCACCATAGTATCTGCTGAGCTACTGGAGGCATTGGGGAGTTCACAGCTACCCATGGAGACCTACGGGAGTCTAAGAATAGCACCATGGTGTCACACCAGCGGAGAGCTGGAGCAGCTACGTTTGGTGAGGAGAGGCCAGCGCTGGCTGCCTCCGCCTGCCCGGGCTCCTGCCTGCTCAGCTGGAAGAGAAACGCCCTTCCCTGAAACCTCCTCCCTCCTCTGCATCCCAGCACCAGCTCTGCTCCCGCTGCAGCCCCCACCCCGGCTCTGGGACAGTTCCCCGTCCTACAGACACCCCACACACAAAGCTCCCCGAGATCATCCCCATGCGCACGTTGAGGGGCACCAGGCTCTGTGCCCACTGCAGGATCTGGCCTGCACCCACCCCTCCGTGCTCCTGGCGCTGGTTTGAGCATCCTTGGGGTGTGGTGGCCTGTCCCCCTCCCACTTCGATTCCTCTGTCATATTTTTCACTCCAGTAAGTGCCGAGCTTCTGCTGGGCTCCAGTGGGCTCCCCTCCGGAGCATTTATAAAGAAACCCCAGCAACATTTTCTCCTGCTGTCCCTCTTCTGGGGACAGCACAGTGCATTTCCCGTGTGCCTCAGGCATTTCTGGCACCTGAGCATCCTCGAGCAACATCTCCCACCCTGCCTGGCATCTCTCACCCTTCCCCAGGTCCCCTCCCTCGTCCCCCAGCTCCCGGGAAAGCGAACGCAGCTGGAGAGAGCGCTGCTGCTTATTGGAATAACCTTTCAGGTTTCATTTAGTGCCTCTCACTTCCCACCCTACCTTCCCATCGTCAGCACTTTACTAATTGCAACTTTTAACTCCTTGTGCCCGCAAAGCCCAAGAGCCT
The DNA here is from genome assembly GCA_013399135.1 of Heliornis fulica. Taxonomy (NCBI): domain Eukaryota; kingdom Metazoa; phylum Chordata; class Aves; order Gruiformes; family Heliornithidae; genus Heliornis; species Heliornis fulica. The sequence goes on from VXBZ01008245.1 coordinate 109,594, forward strand.
CCGCTCCCCGTTGCGGCTTCCCCGTGCAAACGAAGGGCCAGCCTAACGAAGAAGGGTCCCACAGGCAAACACTGCACCAAGTGCAGACTGTACAGTCCCATTCCTGCTCCCAGTTCACCCCGTGAGTTTCCCACTTTGGGAAAAGAACATCCCCAGCAGACCAGAAGATCCCAGGCAAAAATCCCAGTTGTCTCCTGGGAGGGTAAATCAGCACATCGCTGGGCGGGGAGGAGGCGAGAGATCCCGACGGCTCTCCGAGCGCGCTGTCTGCCCGAGACTTATTCAATTATGGCTCTCAAGTTCAGCATCTGAGCCCGGCGCGGCGGGGACCGGGGCCGGGGGGGAGGCGGGTTACAGCCCCCTAATTCAATCACGGGGCAGAGGCGATGGCGCAGGCAGTGGGAGAGAAGAGCGATTGCTGTCGATGTGGAGAGGGAGAGGCTTCGCAGCCAGCGCTGCCCCCAACCACTTATGGAGCTTCCAGCTGTGCTTCCTAACACATCTGGAACAGCTCTGTGTCGCCTTTAAGGAGTCGGGGTATGGTGAAGCCGTGGTCTGGGGGCTGGTCCAGCCATGGTGCTGGCTGGGAGGGGAGTGGGACATCAGTGCCACTGCCCAGGTTTGCACTGATCAAAGACAACTCACGCTGAAAGGTGGGATGCTCCCAGCCCCACTGCCACAACCCTTCCAGCACAAAGAGGAAACAGGCCAAGAAACTGCCATTTCAGGAGAGCCTGAGGTGTTCTTTACATAAGCCCAAGGAGCAGGGGAGGAGAAAGACAAAGTGCTGTCTTCTCCCAACTGACACCATGAACCGGCAAGCGTGACTAGGACTTAGGGAGGGTTTGCATAATGGGGATGCACGCTTCGCTCTGCCCAGGGCTCCAGGTGCTATGGTGATGCACACAGCATGGAAACTTCAACAGCTACTCAGGGAGATGAGGACAGAGGGACACAATCGGTAAGAAAGAGAAAGGAAGGAGCCAGGAAGGCGGGTGCTTTCCCTGAAAGCATTTACAAGGTCAATGATTAAAAGTGGAGCAGAGCGAGGATTTGGCTTAGACAAGGGAGCTGGATTGTGCTGGGATGCTCAGTGGGAGGAAAGCAAGAGCCCAGATCCCGCTCTGGCACCGAATTACCCAGCTGAGAGCTAAATGAGACACCAAGACAAAGTCAGTGTCCCACCGGAGCGCTGAGGGTGGCACAGGAGCTGCGCTGGCTCCTGCCTCTGCGGCAGCAAATTCAATCGTGGCGAGGAACAGAGTGGAACAAAACCCAGCAATGCAATAAAACCGCCCGGCGTCTCGTTCGCCTGGAGCTGAGTGAGCACAAGCAGCTGGGGTTCGTGCAGGAGGCAAACACGGCCTCTGTGGGCAACCTCATACCCGGGCAGCCCATCGAGAAGCATTTTGAATGGCCTTTTGGGTGCTTTCCATGGGTGACATGTCACCTCTCTGCCAGTGAAGCTCCCTCAGAGGGGAGTGGGACCGCCAGATTTCTCAGCAAGGGAGAGATGCTGATTCCTTAAGAAACAGGGAGGCAAAATCCAATTGTGCAGCATCTGTGGCTGCCATTAACCTGTCTGTGTACTCCTGTGGCCGCCCATCCCTCTCCTCCTGACAGCCGGGGCTGCCCGGCACACGCTGCCCCGGCCGCCCGGGGATTTGTTTCTGCCTGCCGCAGCGGCACAGCCAGCACCGCTGAGCTGCGCTGCAGGCGTTTCCCCGGTGCTCTGCCCTGCTTCCAAAATGGAGAGCTGGCTAAATGTCCCCCAGTGAGCTGGGGAGCCACGGTGTGGCTTACTGGAGCAGGAGAAACGGCCGGTGGCATGCGGTGGCAGCTGCGGGAGGAGCTGCCAGAGCAAAACGCAGCTCCAAATCCCAATCCCGGGGCCAGGATAGGAAATGGCATTGGAGGGTCCTTGGGATAGCTGGCATTCAGCTTGCAGCAGCGTCTCTGGATGGCATAGCCAAGCAGAACAGCACGCTTGCAGCACGGGGCAGGGCTCTAAACACTTGCCCAACGGTGTGTTTGGCACCAGGTTTGGAAGCACGGGTGGGTTTGTGCAGCTGAGTGCATGTTAGAGGGGTCTGCATCATGGGATGTTCAGCCAGAGCCCCCTTGAAGGAGCTGGCAGGGGGAACGCGGCGTCTGGACCCACATAACACAGCTTCTACACCTTCAAGATCTCCAAACGGCCCACAGAGAGGCTGAAAGCGAGCTGATGGGGAGGGCAGGAGAGGGGAAGGCAGAGCAGAGGTGGGGAAGGCAGAGCAGAGTTGGGGAAGGCAGAGCAGAGGTGGGGAGTGGCGAGGAGGCACAGCCAGCCCCACCAGCCACCTCGACTCTCTGCATCCCAGCTCCATTTGCAGATTTATTAAATCGAGAGCCAATTTCGACATCATTTCTTTCAAGCAGCTCCACCTCGCAGGTGTGCGGAATTTATTTGAGATAAAGAAAACCATTACAGAGAGACAGCAATCTTCAAAGACCACCTCGGAGACCTGAGAGAAATAAAAACACTAGCCCGTGCAAATGTGCAATTAAGTTTCAAAATACTCGTGCTCCATGAAAAGCTCCGTCCCTGCAGAGAACAGGCCTTTAAGGCAATTTTCCCAAACCCTATTCAGCTATTCACTCAAAAACGCCTTTTAAAAAAACAACATGTGATTTCTTCCCTTCTCTGCCTCGCTCCTCCTTCCCCCCTCCATCACTCCCAGGTGGGACCCAGTCAGCTCCAGTGGGGAGGTGGTTCCTCGCCATTTGGTGAGGGACGTCGCTGCGGATGGGGCACAGGGGTCCCATCCACGCAGGCACGGCTCTGTCCCCTCCTCCAGTCATGTCTTGATCCACAAAGTGGGAATTTTTCGAGCTGGGAGAAGTGAAACCGGGCACGAGGTGACGTGGGGACGGTTTGCCAACTATTCCCAACTGCTGGAGCTTCGCATCTGTTACTCATGGGTCACTTTCTGTTCGGTGATTAATTAAAAATGCATAATTAACCTGTGGAACGCACTGCCACGAGGTATCAGGGAGGCCAGGAGCTTAGTGGGATTCAGGGGAGGATTATATGTTTAAATGGATAATGAGAACATCTGCTGGTACATTAGCAGGGATCAAGAAGAATTAGGGAGAAGAGCCTGGCTTGTCGCTGGCGCGGGGTGCGGGAGGGCACCCCTGGGGTTGGCTTGCCATGGGCACTGCTGGCAGAGATGCCAATATGTCTGTGAACGCTTGGGGAGTGAGATTTTGGGGCCAAGTGGGTATGCTCAGGACCAGGGCAGTGCCAGCAGTGTCACCATGGGGCTGGTTGCCTTTGGGCTGGAGGTGGCTGGCCAGGACGGATGGGGTTCACCATGCAGGCAGCTCCTTTGCCAGAGTCCCCAAGCCATCAGCTGCCTTGTGCTCCCAGATGAACATGGAATTGTTTAGGTTGGAAAACACCTTCAAGATCTCCAAATCCAACTGTTAACCCAGCACTGCCAAGGCCACCACTAAACACCTTCCCCAAGCACCAGGTCTACATGGCTTTGAAATCCCTCCAGGGATGGGGACTCCACCACGCTGTCTGCTCACAGGCAGCCGGCTGTCAACCAGCACCACAGGTCTTTTTCCAATGAGCAGCTTTCCAGCCACTCTTCTTCCCCAAGCCTGTCACAGAATTCCAGAGTGACCAGGTTGGAAAAGACCTTTAAGATCAGCAAGTCCAACCATCCCTAGCCTCTCCTAAACCATCTCCCTGAGCACCTCATCTACCCGCTTGTAAAATACACCCAGGGGTGGGGACTCAACCCTCTCCCTGGGCACCCCAACAGCTTTTTGGGGAAGAATTTTTCCTGGACATCTCATCTGAACCTGCCCTGGTGCAGCTTGAGGCCATTCCCCTTGTCCTACTACCTGTCACTGGGCAGAAGAGACCATTGCCCACCTCTCTCCAACCTCCTTTCATGTCATTTCAGGCAGTGATAAGGGCTCCCCTCAGCCTCCTCTTCTCCAGACTAAACACCCCACTTCCCAAGGGGGACTTGTCACATGGGACTGTTGTGACCTGAGAGCAAGACCCAGCATTGAGCCTTGCCTAAACTTGTACACTTGGCCTTGGATAGAAAACATGATGGGAAGTGGCTTGCTGAACACCTCCACCAACTCTCTCAGCACCCCTGGGTGGGTTCCATCTGGACCCATGGACTTCTGTATGCCTAAATGGTGTAGCAGGTCACTGACCCTTGGATTCTGGGGGCTTTATGCTGCTCCCCATCCCTGTCTTCCATCTGAGGGGGCTGGATACCCTGAGAACAACTGGTCTCACTATTGAAGACTGAAGCAAAGATGCAGGAAGGTGCAGGAGATACAAGACCAAGCCTCAGCCAAGTTGGCTGTACCACATAGCCCAGCTCCAGCACACGTGGCCCAGGCAAGGGGTAGTTGCTGGAGGTCCCCAGCCTCCAGACACCACATGGGTCCTGGCACAGACCCGTCACAGATGCAGCATCCACCCTGGGCTCCACATCAGTGCACAGACACCTCCCACCACCCCCCTGCACAGGTGGCACAAACCACTTGCTTTGCTCCGCTTCGGGTTTTTTCTCTTCCTTCAGCCCCTGAAGTTTTCTTAGAAAATCCTTTCAGACAAGCCAGCAACTGCAGAGCAAACTGCGGGCGGACGGCAGGATTATTAAATCCCCATCCACAATCCCCTCCAGATTCAAGCAGCTGCTCTTTTGCATCGTAAATCTGACTCTCCATCATTAGCACTAACCGATGGCTGTGCAAGGCCTGGTAACCGTGAATCTTGGGATGTAGAAGCGCTGAGGACTCTCACTAACATCCCTGAGACCTGGGGACGTCCTCCAGCCCATAATATAACAGCATGGTCAGGGCAACGCCAGGCATCCAGCACCGCTCCAGCACTGCAGCAGCTTGGAGTAGGATGGGGAGAATCCCCTCCTTGGGCTGGGTGCTGGAGCCCAGGGGCCATCCATCCCAGACAGGCAGGGCCCAAGATGGTCCCACTGTCCCTTTACAGCATTTTAGAGATGACACCAAGGATCCAGCACCGGTTGGGGCAACCAGCAACACCTTGGGTGCTGCGGTCTAACTCCCCGGCCTCGCTGCCCGTCCCCTGGGACGAGGCGGCTGCAGCACATCGTGCTCAGCCTGCCGAGCACGGAGGGGGCCTGCCGGGCCGGGGGTTAATCTCGTTGTCACACTTTCCTTCCTTCTTGCTGGCTCGGCGCGCTTTGACCCGCTGTGAAATTGTGGCCAACAGCACTGAATATTTTAAGAGCAGCAATGCAGTCATGGCCGCGCGGCGGAGCAGCAAGGCAGGCCGGGAGCTGGGCTGGGCCCTCACCTCCCCCCACCACCACCACCACCGCCAACCCATTAGCACAGTTCAGGGAAACCTAAAAAATTCAAAAGACACTGAAATATGCAGCATTTTGCTCTCTCTGGAAATGACGCGCTTCGCTTCCCAGATGCTCCCGAGTAGGAGGTTGTAAATAAGCGGCTTTATGGCACGGGGGGTGTTGCTGACAGGACTGCGGGCTGCTGCAGAGCCCAGATTGACACCTTGATCCCCCCCTCCCCCGTCCTGCCCCGTGTTGAGGACAGCTCCGTGCTCAGGCTGGGGACAACCCTGTGCCCGCCTGGCACCCGTGCCCATCCTCACTAGTGCAGCGTGGAGGTATTGGCCATTAAAGGACCTTCACCTCTCCATCCTTGGCCTCTTCCAGCTGCTCTTTGCCCCCTTCCTCTTAGGACACCCTGCTTGACGCATCCCTCCTCCCCTCGGTCGCCTGGCCAGCTGGGACACGGGCGCTGCAGGACCTGACGCAAACGCCTGTCCTCAGCACTTCTGCTATCTGGGGCATGGCGGAGCAGCAGCGGCAAGGAATTAAAGCAAAAAAAAAAAAAAGAAAAAAAAGTAGAAGAAGGAAGTAAAAAAAAATAAAAAGCCCTATTTGCATAAACCTTCTAAAAAAGAGCTGTAGCCTGAGACCGGAGAGCCGGGGTGGCTGCGAGTACTGGCTGGGGAACCGCTGGAGCTGACAGCGAGTGTAGTAAGTAGTAGGAGAGCATCCCCTGGACCAGGGCACACTTTGCTACTGGGTCCCTGTATGTCCCCAGATTGCTGCTCTGGGGCTCAACACCCCATCCAGGAGTGACATTGGGACACTTTTGCATTCAGGTCTTAAGAGGGCAGATTAATCGCCGTGTGCTGGATCTGTCACGCGCGAGGATATATATTCTTCTCGGAATTTACAAGTAGTTCTGTCTGAGAAATAAACAACCAGAGATAAAAATTACATTGTCACCGTGCAGGTGTGATCGATGGATGAGACAAGCCCTCGGAGCATGGGAGAGGTGATGCCAGCATAACCCAGGAAGCACCAGCCCCCAAAGTGGCTGGGAGATGCTGAAAGGGCCTGGGAAAAGTGGTGGGGTGTATTTCACTGGCACCCAGCCCATCGTATCCCAGGCCCAAAGGTCAGAGAAGGTAGGGATGGGCATTCAGAGAAGGTAGGGATGGGCATTCCCAAGTGGGAAAGATGCCTTAACCCCAAGGAAAGATGATGCTGGTGGTGGGTGACCGTGAGGAACACCCATGAAGGATCTGCGCCCACAACACTATCACTCACAGTGGAGGGGCCACAGCCCCTGGGTCAGTTCCTTGTGAAACCCTCCCATTTTGAGCCCCAAATCCTCATCCCTGGCATGTTCCCAAGGCCAAGAATGGGCAGAAGGCAGCACTGGGCAGGCGGCCCCCAGGGACCAAGGTGCCAGGAGGATTAATGCAATTTATACCAGGCCCCTTTCAAAGGTGTCTTCTTCATTTTTCTCCACTTCCCAAGGCTGCACTGGCTTTGGGACAGCTTGTCACGGAGCGCATCGCTCGCCTGGGTCACTGCCGCTCCCTGCGGAGGGACAGACATCGGCTCCTTCACAGCATAAACCTGAAATCACACTGAAAATGGTAATAAAGCTCTGTGTGGATCCTCTGCCCATCCTTCAGCATCCTGAGGAGCCATGAGCCAGCTCAACCTCCTGGGATGGAGATCCCAACACCAGCCAGGGCAGCCCGGCAGCCGGCCCTGCAACTGCCTTCGGTCTATTAATAAACTTGGAGCAGCTGGTGGAGCCTCCGCCGAGCCGGTCCTTGGGATTTATCCACATTGCTCTGCCTTATCAGCCATACTTTTCACAAGCACTTAAATTCAGGAGGAAAAGGAAAAAGTGAAATCAGATAGAAATGCAGGTCTGTTTGCTGTTTTCTCCAATGAAATGGTTCTGGGTAAACAGCAGACGCCTTTGATGAAATCCCAGCAGGCTTAAACAATAAAGCTGGTTACAAACTCAATCTGGCGCAGATATCAGATCTGAAATTGTTTCAAAAAAACATGTCAACATTTTCTAATGCTGTTGCAAAACTTCCTCGGCACCTTGCCACAAGCTTGCGGATCTGACGCAGGACCTGCGCCGCTGTCCTTCCAGTGGGGAGTCCTGTCCCAGAACTTCTGCTTCCCCCACCTGCCCAGAAACTCCTGAGCTGCAGGAAAATGTTTGATATCACCTTGGTGACTTGAGACGGTCCCAAAGCTGCCAGGGAAGGACCCTTCCCACCTGTGTTTGGGCCATACCAGCTTGTTTTCCAGCTGTGAATCCAGCTGCATCCCCAAGCGCAGCACAGCCAGGGCTCCTCGTGGTGCTGGAGGTCTGGCAGGTTGGATGAGGGACATCATGCAGAGTGGACATTCATCTCATCCCATCCCAGGGACATCACTCGGCCCTGGGTTCATCCTGGTTGCCACTAAGGACAATTGACTTTTCCATGGAAGAACACTTTATGTGGTGTCGGTGGTGGCACAGAAGCACAGCAGCCAGGTTCTCCTCCTGAGTTTTGCCTCCAGGTTTTAGGGGGGCACGATGGGGACCTCATCCCACAGAGGTCGTCAGGGTGATTGGCCATTTGGCAGCTCCTGTTAATGAGTGCCCTTCTGTGGGCATCAGTGCTGGAGAAACAGGGACCATCCAAACTCAGATAACACATGGAGCCAGGTGGCGAGGCAGGTCCCACGCTGGCGTTGCCGGGTCGGTCTGCCGGGCATCCGGCATCGGCACTTTGCAAACAGTGTCAGCACTTGGGGTCTCTGGGGGACACCAGGGGTTGCAGGTCCCCAGTGCAGACCAAGGTGATGGAGCAAGAGGCTGCTGAAGAGGAGGAGGAGGAGCAGACAGCAGATCTGGTCATACTACAAGCGGGAACACTGTCTTGGCACTGGTTAGGATGCCAACACCAGCTTTGGGGGTGTCTGGGATCCCCCCTAGGCTCTGCAATCCCATCCATGAGGCAGATGTTCCCCAAGTGCCATGACAGACACTGGTTTTCTGTGTCAGATCCAGCCCTACACATGCCCCGTCCCACACCTCTGAGGAAGCCCCTGTCACAGAGCTGAGGCCTCACACAGTTCGTGTCCCGTGTGGCAGCTGGACAAGTGATGGCTGTGCTGGAGCAGCAGAGCCCTTGTCCCTCCCAGGAGCCCGAGAGGACAAAGGGGACAGGAGAGGAAAAGCAGGGCAGGAGGAGGAGGGCAGGCAGCCCTTGGGGATGCGTGGGGCCAAGCCCCGGCTCCGGCACAGCACGGTGGGGGGGACATGGCAGAGCTGACCCCTCCGCGGAGGTTGCCTTCACCATCGATCCCGGCTGCACTCAGGCTCATTAGGACCGAGGAGCTGCTGCGAGCGGCTGGCAGAGGAGACAGACGGGGGGAGCGCTCGCTGTGGCTCCCTGGATCGTATTAAATATTTACTTTGTTTTGTTTTGTTTTTCCCAGCTATATTGATCAGAGATGGAGGGGGGGCGGTGCGGGGGGGGCAGGTCGGATGATGGGAGGGAAGAGCAGAGGCAATGGCTGAGCTACAAAACGGGGATGCACCCTGCCGGGGTGCTCCCAAAGGCTGCACCTGCTCTCCCCAGGGTGTCACCTCCCCAAACACCCCCCCAGAGCTGCTGTCCCCATGGCCATCCATCCTCCTGCCAGGGTCGGGATGGGCATCGCCAGCACAGAGCTGTACACAGGGGCAGTTCCCCCTCCCCATCCCATGCCAGCCCCATCTCAAGGGACGCAGGATGAGGGGGACAGACCCAATGCGATGGCACCTGATGGCAGGGGGTGTCCCCTCCATCCCGGGCCGGGAGGTGCCCCCCACGGCCAGGCTGTGCCCCGGGAGCGGCCGCGCAGCCGGCGCTGTTTCTATTTCGAGAAGAGCTCTACTGGAAAAGGAACAAAAGCCGAGGGAAGCTATAAATAGCCGCCTCCTTCACACCAGCGCCTCCTCCGCCCCAGCATCCCAAGGCCGGGGAGGGGGGTCCCCGAAGCCTGCCCCACACTCGGCCCTGCCATCAAACACCCCACTCACTCACGGGCACATGTCCCCATCCCAAAACCAGAGGGAATAAAGCTCCGAAGGGAATATTCGCCGCCGAAGCAGAACTGGCTCCCAACAGCAGCTTGCCCAGTTGCCCAGTGTCTCTGCCCCGCTGCAGCCCCACTCTTGGGGAATTTACTGCTGCCCAGCCAGGCTCTGCACCCACAAACACCCCACGGGGCCAGAGACAACTGCCTGAGGATGCTCTGCTTACCCTGGCACCTTCCTCCCTGGCTCTGGCTGGCAGGGAGCAGGGAGAGCTGAGCGGTTTGGGCAGACCTACTTTCAAGGCTTTAATCCTTTTTGCTTAAAGGATATTTTCTTTTTTTCCCCCTCTCTTTTCTTTTTTTTTTCCCTTTTTTATTTTTTTTATTTTTTTTTTCCTTTCCACACGGCAAAGATGGGGTCTGATCAGAGGAGAGACGCAGGGAGCTGACAAGCTGCGGAGTACGGAGAGAAAGGAGAAAGAAATACATATTTATTACCCTCAATTATTAAAAAATAGATAGCAGCAGATCTTAGGCCCTGGCAGAGGCACTGCGGAGCCGTTTGTCTGAGGACTATTTTGTTTTTTAAATTCCATTGAAATTGTAATACACCAGGCTTGTTAGCACAAACACCCCAGCACATCCCTGCTGAGGGGGGATCATCTCAGCCCCTCTCTCGGCCTCGGTGTGCGGTTCAGGGAGTGGCTGTGTCCAGCACCCCATGGGCTGCTGAGTTTGCAGGCACCCTGCAGGGGCAGCGGCAGGCAGAGGATGCAGCAAGCAGCCTCTGAGCCCCTCTGCCTTCACCCTAGGGGACCAGAGGGGCTCTGCCCTGTGGATTGGCATCCCCATGCCCAGATGCTCGTTGATGCTTGGCTGGGTGAAGGTCTTGGCGATGAGAGGTCACCCAGGCCACCACGGGCTTGTCACGGGACCAAAAAGCCCTGGGCTTTGCACCCCTCAGATGGCACCGTGGGGTCCTGTAGCCACGGGGCTGGGGTTTCCCTGAGTAAACCAGTGCAAACACGGCTGGTTAAAAAAAGAAAAAGAAGAAAAAAAAGCGGCTCCCAAGTGCGGCACGCGGGGCTGGCGGAGCCGCTGGCACCTCCCCTCCACTTGCAGGGCTGTCTCCATAAGGAGCCCAGCCAGCGCAGCAGCCAAATTCCCTCCTGCCGCTGCTCTCTGGTAAACAACGGCAGGAGCCACCCTGGGCGATGGTGATGCTGGGACTTGGGCTGCACATGGAGCACCTCTGATACCCTTCAGCTCCAGCACACGGCTCTCCTCACGGCCAGGCATCACCAGGATGTGAGGGACCACCGCAGCCCCCCAAGACTGCTGTGCCATCACCTCTCGGGGCCAAAACCCTCTGTCATCCCGTCCTGCTGGGAAGAGACACAGCTCTTGAGTGTGACCAGCTTTCAACTCTGGGAGTTACAGCACCACCAGCCTGGGCAGAAGCATCGCAAAAAGCCGCTCACCAAACCTGGGCTGGCTCCAAGCTGCCGTACCGGCTCCGAGCGGCCGTGCCAACACCACCGGGAAGCAAGCAGCCGGCGGGCACATGTGCTGTTAAAGAGGAAAAGGAGCTTTCTACACCAAATGGAGCATTTTCTGCTTAATAACCCCCCAATCCTAATCTGCACAAAGAAGATTGCCCCCCGCATCTCCCCCATCCTGCAGCTGCCGCTTGCCGCTGCCCACACTTGACACGCGGGCAACGCCGTGGCTGATGGAGCAGCATGTGCCAAGCCGTGTCGTGCCCTTGGCGAACGGGGTAGGAGAAAGACCAGGTGATGGAGAGAGCAGGCGATGCCCAGTGCTGGGTGCAGGCGTCGCCTCCATCAGCACCGAACCTCCATCATTTGTCATCAGTAAAAATAATATTCCTAAAAGTGTCCTTCCGATTGCCGGGCGGCAGGCGCAGGGCTGTGGGTTTCCATGGCGATGCCATTCCGCAGGGATGGTATGGGGGGTGTCGGCACTTCCTCGGTTTGGGAGATGGGACGTGGCACCGACATCCGGAGCAGGGACAGTACCGGCCACGCTGCTGGCAGAGGGACCTGGAGCCAAACCAGCTCGTTCCCATTAGACTTGGGCAGCATCAACCAAAACAGCGGGGAAGGAGCACCCTCACCAGAGAGAACAAGGATGCTCTGGCACCCCAGCGGTGCCCCCCAGGGCTGTGCCCTGCACCCCTGCCCACAGTGGGACACAGATTCCCCCAGCTCCTCCTCACTCACAGCTCTGCCCTGTGGCCTCACTCTTGTCACCTCCACTCTTAAACCAGATGCCAGCCCCACCAGTGGGGTGCTGGGTCAGGGCAGCACCTCGCCTGTCCCAACCTGCTGGGATACCAAACAACAGCCACATTGCCCTGGTCCCCGTACCTCGCCTGCCTGTCACTGCCTGCTGCTCTGCCAAAGTGCTTTTAGAGATATAATCTGCTGCTAATAACCAGAGTTTATACTGAAAACAGCTAAGCCCTGGGATTGCGCTTTACAAACAAAGCCTGAGTTTTTGGCTGTTTGGGGGCAGCTGGAGCAGCTCCCCAGGGTGGGAATGGGAAGCAGCATCACCCAAGGGTGCCCCAAGGGGCAGAGTGGGATGGGTCACTGTCCCCAGTGATGTGGGGCTGAAGTATCTGTATCCTGGGTCAGTCCTCTGCAAGGGGAGTTTCACCTCTGTGCTGTTCTGGGGCTGGCTGGGGGGTACCACTGGGACTTGGGGACATCCCAGTGGAGCCCCCCAGGGACATCCCGACATGGGGTGGCACTATGTACACCCGGACACCACCATATCCCACCAGGCTGCCACACTTCCCTGCTTGGGTTTTACCACAGAACATTTTTTTGGGGGGGGGTTGGCTCTTGTTTCCAAACCCCACCAGCACTCTGGCCATTTCCATCAGCCCGAGTCCCTGCCCAGCCCTGGGCTGATCCCATCCCTCTCATGGCCTCATCCTGCAAACCATGGGGACCCACTGCCCGTGGCTCTGGCCCGTGCCACGGGCTCTGGAACCAGCAGGTGCCTTGGGGAAAGGTGGGTGTGAAATCACACCGGAAAACGCAGATCTTCACGTCTCCCCGGCAGGTTCACGGGTGTTTTTAGGGCAGCGTTTTGAGGCCACCTGGAGTGTCACCTGCAGCATTGGGCACCCGGATGAGACAGCAGGGTGCTGGGTGCAGTGCCTTAGGCAAAGGGTGGAAATAACATTTAGCCAAGTGTGGCCACAGCTCTGACTCTGCCTGTCTCCATCAACGCAGGTCACGGAGCAGCAACGGCTCCTCCGCATCCCGGGTCCGCACCCAGGTCCAGGCAGGTCTCACTTGCATGAGCCCTCTTCATTCTCCCCAGCACCACCGCAAGGACAGCCTGGGCCACATCCTGACCTGCCCACCCTCATCCCCAGCCACCTCCCCTTGCTTCACCGGGCACAGAGAGCTTGTGGCTTCTTCTCAGCTCTTTAGGAAATTAAACTTTTATAAGCAGAAAGGTTTCTGGGCTCTCAGCTCCCCTGCGCAGGAACCGCAACCCAGCCTGCGCCCACACCCTGCCCGATGGCTGCTCCCCAGCAGGAGAGATGGAGGCTGGATGTCCCATCGATGGGCTGAGTGATGGCAATGACAGGGACATGGCTGCCCATGACCTTGGTGTCATCCTTGACCTGGAAATCTCCTTCTCCTGCATCACTGGCATCGCACTCCTGTTTGCAGCCACCTCTGGCAGGGTGTACAGCTCAGCACAGCCCCACCAGCATCCTCTCCCAGGCTGGAGCTGCACCCCGTGCTGTCACCCGCTGCCACACCAACGATGACTTCCCAGTGCTTAAAATCCACCTCGAATCCCAGGGGTTGGCCAGTGCCTCCACAGCTGGAGCTCCCATGTCACAGGAGGCCCAGAATGTCCCCCAACATCACAGCGCTGCCGCAGCCATTCCACCCGTCCAGACACAAACCTCCAGCACCAAATGCCTGCATGGCACCACACACAAAGCCATCCCCCCATGAGCAGGCACACAGAGCTGCTTCCCCTGGGGACATCACCTGTGGGCTCCCCAAAGCTCTGCCACATCCCCTAGCCCCAAGTCCCCCAGCAGCAGGCTGGGGAAGGCGGTGGCAGTGCCACCATCAGCCCATCCTTCCTCTCACCAGCGCACCCTCGCATTGCCGCGTCCCTCCACAAAGCCAGACACCCCCGAGACCCAACAAGGGGTTTGGCCCCGGCCTCGCTCCCCAACAGCAGCTCTCCATATCTCCCCTTGTCATCCCAAACATGGGGTGTCCCCTCTGCACCCCGCTTGGGGGAAATGCTGGGGACCAGGGCTCCCTGCCTGGGGACACCTGGCCACAGCGAGACAGGGAGGGGGAGAGCCTCTCGGCGGGATGGAGGCCTTCTCTAACTGCCTGTTGAATTATTCAGGAATGGCATTAACTTATAAATGAGTGTGTTTGACTGATTTTGTGGTTGATGTACAGATAAATTCTAATGAAAGACAGCTACAAGATTTTAAATTATTAATTAGACTGCCACTTAACAAAGCCTATTTGGCACTCTATTTCCTTGCTTAACAAGACAAAAACTTTAAGAATAGGTTTTGCATTAGCCCACAGGCTCTTCAATTTGCATTTTGTTTTTCTAGCTCCAGAAATGAAAGCTGTAGATCTTGACCTTAACAGGCTACCCCTGGTTGGATGCAACCCTGCTGCCTGCCTCCACCATGAGCTCCCCGTTTCCCAGCTCAGATGATGCTTTTCCTCCAGCCAGCAGCACCGGGGCTGGGAAACGGGGCTCGGGATTTATTCTCAAGACCACCAGCCCGGTTGGGTTAATCTGCCGAACAAAGCCGAGGCGGGAGACTGAGAGAGGAGCATCCGAGCGCGAGGCCCCGCAGCCACAAGGTGACATTCCCCCCAGCAGGAAAAAGCATCCCCGGAGCGGCAGCAGGGGGGTCTTTGCCCTGCCCGGGGGTCTGCAACCTGATGTGAGGGGTTTAGGGGGCTGCGGGTGCAGCGTTGGCACCTTCTCCCGCTGCCGGAGCTTTGTCGGAGAGGGGCATGTGCTGATGGTGGCGAGAGCTGGGCCAGGGGCTTCGCGGCTGCCCCCTCCCCAGGGCATGGGACATTACGGGGGGGTCCCACCGAGGTCCCCCCCAAGGACAACATCGCTGTCACCAACATCTCCGCGGGATTGGCCCGAGCACGGC
>VXBZ01008245.1:131383-145175 GCA_013399135.1 Heliornis fulica
TTTGTCCCTGTGAGCGGAGCTGCTTCCTCTTCGGCTTTGGCACCCAGCCGCTTTCATGTCTCCGACTTCAAAGGCGGCGGATTAAGGGGCTCTTTTATCTGAATGAAACCTTAAGCCCCACTTCCAGTGGATGCCAGGATGCCAGTGGATGCCAGGGTGCCAGTGGATGCCGGGGGGCTGGCGTCACTGCTGGACTCACCCTCACTGCTGGGGGTGCTCCGCAGGGCTGAGGGGAGTCACTGGGTGTGGGGTGGGGGGGTGCTGGTGGGAGATGGGTGCTGTCTGGGGAGAGGTGCCTGGCCAAGAGGAGGGATGTGGCAGCAACTATGGGTTGGTGGTTGGATGGGGGGTGGCTTCAAGGCCGAGCAGGAGGGCCAAACACCACCACGCAGCACCCAGAGACACCCCACTGCTGGTCCCTCACTGGGAGCACCGAGTGACATCTGTGATTCTGGCCGGGGCTGTGGCCGTGCCGGGTACCAGCATCACCAGCTGGAGGATCGTGGGCGTAGGCAGGAGTGATCCCAGCGTGTCCTTGCTCTCTTGGGACCCGGTTACGTTGCGGTAGGTGAGGTGTGAATCGGCAGGTGGCATCGCTGGTGCCTGCTGCTTCCTGCTATTAATATTCATCGCTGGCATCAGTGTGGAATCGCGGCTCGGCCACTGCTGCTGCTGGCCCTCTTCACCCTGTGCTGGGGCCGGACGAGCCTCCGACGTGACAGGAATCACTGCAGCCACGTGCTTCCGCGGCGCCGGCTGGGGGTGGGGGCTCAGGGTACTGTCTCAGCACTGGGGTGGCGTGTCCCCTTACCAGTGGGGACAGAGAGGTTGCAAGGGCTGAGCGTGTCAGGGATACCTGTGCCCCAAGGGGCTGATGCTCAGCAAGCAGCCCCTCTCTCCAGCCCACCCCCAGAGTCTCCTGCTCTCTCCTTGCTGGTGGGAATCGGGGTCTGGAGGGATGCCAGTGAGCTCCCCCTCCCCTTGTATACTCCGGTAATGGCTGCAGAGCTGTGCCTGGGACCGGTGTGCCAGGGGGGACAGAGGCCATCCCCGTGTGTTCTGGCTCAACCAGAGCTGTTTCCCACGGCTCAGCTGGAATATTTATCCCTTCTGCTGGAGCTGCCTTGTAGTACACTATTTATGCTGTGGCCTGGCGATGCTGGGGAGGGCCAAGAGCAGGGACATGGCCTCACTCCACCACAGGATGGGCAGCTTGGGGCAGACATGATTCTATCTGTGAGTCTGTCTGTCCCCAAGTAGGAGGAGGGCAGTGTCACTGCGACCCCCACCGCAATGTGGGATTGAGCAGGGCCCCAAGGGAACCCTGGCAGGGACAAGGAGGGGAGTGTGCTTTAGGGTGGGGACACCCCCACCCCCAGCACGTCATCTGGGTTCCCCAGCATTGTGGTGGCACTCGCTGAGGGACTGTGAGGATGAAGATGTAGCCGAAGTGTCACAGCCGCTGTCTGTGGAAAGGCCATGGGGTACTTAGCCCGGAGCCTTTGAAATCGAGAGCACACTTACAGCATTGACCGGTGTGAGGCCCAGTTAATTAGCGTTAATAGGTTTGTCATTATCGAACCCGCGCTGGAGCGAGCGGCGGGGAGTTGGGGGGCGGCAGGGCCAGGGTCTGCTGAGCTGGCGGGGTGGCGGGCTGCCGAAACTGCATCACGACGCTCTCGTGGCACCTTCCAAATCGGCTCCGTTTGTCACGGCTGATGTAATTCAGCAGAGGGTAACTCGTGCTGGGGGGCGGCAGCGTGGAGAGACGCGTGGGGGCAGCTCGGACCGCGGCTCAGGGAGGGTGGCAGCCCCCCCCAGCCCACCTGTTGTCATGCTGGGGAGGGGGCAGCAATGCCCCCTGCGCTGCCAGCTTGGAAGGGGGGAGCACAGCCAAGAGCAGACCCTTCCTCTGCCCCCCCGTCGGGACAGGAGCAGAGGGATCAGCTGGGCTTTTGATTCCTTGTTAATAAAGTCGGCTGTCAGGCTTCTCAGCTGCTAATCCCTCCATCTCCTCGCTACGGGGCAAGTCGCTCCTGCTAATCAGCTATGGCTTGGCAGGGGGAAGGGGGGGCCCAGGGTGTCCTGATGTCTGTGCACACTGCCCTGTGGTGGCCTTAGCGTGGCCAGTGTCCCAGTGGCTTGCGAGCATCTGTGTGAGGTGGTCAGGGGCGTGCAGAGCATTCTAGTGGCCATGCCGTGGTGCGCCCAGTGGACATTTCAGGGTGATGGTGGGGGCTTGATTCGTGTGTGGTTGAGCAGGAAAGAGTTAAACATCATGCACACAGCCCAGCTGCTCTGGTATGGCTTGAGATGTCCCAGTGTAGCAGGACAAAAAAGCCCGGGAGTGCCTGGTGGGTCCTTGGTGCCATAAACAATGTCCCCTCCTGGAGCTGGTAGGTGGCAGGACAAGGGCACCGTGTCCTCTTCTGACTAGGCGGATCTGCCATGTGGCATGGAACAACGTGGCACTGAGTGCCATAACAAAGCTGGTGGCATCATTGGGAAGTCCCACAGGGCTGTCCTAGAACACCAACACCAGTCAGGATCTGGCCTCGGCTTCCCAATCCATAGCTCAGTCCGCCGGACAGCGCTGCCTTCCCTTCTCCCCTTGTCCTTTAAGCGCAACCCGGAGGCGCTGGCAGCGCGGTGCAGCACACTGTGCAGGGGAATTTAATCACCATCATTAACGGTACAACAGCATCATTAGGGAGAATGAAGTTCTCACTTCATTGGAGATGTTTAAAACCTCAGCCCGGGTGGTGACAGCGTAGGGGGAGACCAGGCAGAGGGGAGTGTGTGGGGTCTGTAGGGTTGTCATCTCCCCAGGGCTAGGACACATCATTGCAGGTGTGGTGCCTGCACCATGTGCCCTGTGCCACCTCTTCATGTCACTGCTGGGCTCCGGGCGCTGGCACTCCTGGGCAGGACTGTGGTCAGGCTGTGGGGTAGAGGGGACAGTCTGGGCACAGGATGGCCATGGTGGCTTTGCCACAGCCTTATGCTGGGCCCTTGGTTAGCTTTTCCTTCACAGCTGCAAAGCCAGCAAAGCTGGGGTGCCCCGGGATGTTGTCCTTGGGAGGACAGTTAGCCCTGGCACCCCCTTTGAGAACAGAGTGGGGAGGTCCCCTGAGAGGAGGGGACCAAGACAGAGATGGCTGCTCCTGGGGAGCTGCGGAGATGTGCCCCACTCCCCATCCTGACCCGCTTGCAGATGCTCTGCGGGGCTCCGGGCTGCCCACGGGTGGTGATTGCCCAGCTGCAGCGGGGCTCTTCCAGCACTGTTTGCAGTAAAATTGCAAACTCATTATTTTAATTACGTGCAGCCTTCCTGTGCTAATGAAGTTGGGAATCTGGTAATGGAGCTTGGTGACGGGCTTCTCCGCTAATTAAGCACATTGTTCTTTGCCAGAGCTGCGCTCAGCCCCCATGCCCCAGGACAGTGGCACCTGCTGGCACCTGTTCCTGGGATGGGCTGGGTTTGGGAGCTGCAGGGTTTGTGGGGTGATGGTCAGGCTCTGCCTTGTCCCCTGGGAACAAGATGTGGGGTATTTGCAGGGCATAACCCTCCCGGCACAGAGGTGACACCACGCCACAGCGTGACCGTGCTGTGAAGGGCCACACGTGGGTGAGGCAGGTGTCTGTGAAGCAGGGAGCAGCCTGTCCCTATCCCCGTGCAGGCGTCCCAACATCTGGGTGCCAACTCCAGCCTCCATCAGCCTCATGGTGCCAGGACCAACCGCTTTCAGCTCAGTCCCTGCAGTCCCCTCATACCCAGAGCCGCTGAATCCAGGAACGATGGATGTGCCGAGGCTGAGAACTCCTCTCCACCAGTGAGAGCGGCTCTGCTTCACGGGGTGAGGTCCAAGCACAGTATCATTCACACGCTGCTGCGGTGTCAGGGGATCCCGTGCTCCTGCCAGCAGCAAATGCTCTCATTTATTTGTCGAGGGGCTGGGATAAATCAGGGCTGCTCCAGCCTGGTGCCTGCGCTCACGTTGTGTGGAGCGGCTGCTCCACGCTTGGGGACACACTGGTCCCATGAGTGTCTGTCCTTCCCGGGGTTTTCAGGTCCCAGACTTGTCCCCAGGTTGGTGTTGCCTCTATCCCACACTGGCCAGGGAAGAGTGGGGCTGGGAGGGTCCTGGGATCGGGGCTGGGACCTGGCCCGCCCGGGTGTGCATCCTGCCAGTGCTGAGCATGGCGCTTTATAAATGGGATTTTTGGGAGCCATCTGTTTAAAGGAGGAGATAATGGATTAGGGGGAGAGGAGAAAAATGCTAAGGCCGGGCGGTTTTTCAGAATGAGCTGGGGTTTGCGGGACGTAAAAGATGAATAACCTCCCCACGTGTTCAATATTCATGAGCTCCCAGCTGTAGTGAGCGGCTCAGCGCTGGGTGGGGACAGCCCCGTCACCACCGTGTCTTCCCTGCCAGCACGCTGCTGGGTCCCATCCATGGCCACAGTGTGCTGCAGGGTTGCAAAACACCTGCAAGGGAGCACCCAGGGCTGCTCCTCACCCGCATCCAGGTCCAGTCCGGTTGGGAGCAGCTCCCCGGCCCATGTCCGATGCAGGTGGCTGCTAATTGACGTTTTCTTCCTCTGTAGTTTGATGAAAGGCTCCAGCGACACCAAACTGATTAAAACATCAAGGGGAGGCCCCCGCACTTGCCTTTGATTTGTCTCGGGAGATGATTGCTGCTCCGTTCAACCAGCCAGTGCGGGTGACCCCGGTGCGTGCCGGCCTGGCACCTCTTCGTGCCAGCACCCTTCCGTGATGGCAGCACCACTGGGCTCCCTCCTCACTGGGCATTGTCCTCTGGCATCTCTGCTCCTTGCCCAGCTGTGGCTCCGCTCCCCACAGCTGGAGCTGGATGGTTCTTTGGGATCAGGCTTAGTCCCCTCTTCCCCCCACCCGTGGGCTGGTGGCCACAAGTCATTGGCTGCTGCCCCCCATGCCAGGCAGGGGTCACGGGCGCCTCTACCAGCCTCTACCCTCCTCCCTCCACTGTTGCTATTTCACTTTCTTGCTCTTCACCCCCAGGGACTTTCTCTGGGGTTTGGGCCAATTTGCATACATTTTAATCTATAAAAAATTAAGCGGTGCTGGCTGCCGCTCTGAGTCAGACCTCCCCGTCCTGAATCTTAAGGAGCTGAATAATTTTCCACTTTTGCTGAGATGTGTGGAGTCTGATTCATGTTCATCTCATCACCTCTCATTAGAGGAGGGGGCTGGGGGCTCGGGAGGGGGGGATGGGGAAGAGCCTTCTTGAAGCTTCGCTGGCAGCCCCAAACCTCACAGTATGGCTGTAGGCAGCTGTTCTCCTGTATGGGTCACGCTGGCAGGAAGGAACCGCGGGATTTCGGTGGTGGCAAGGATCTGGTCCATCTTCAGACGGTCTCCAACCACGTCCCCAACCTGTGGGACGCATCAGGGAGCAGGAGATGCCTGGGCTGGATGGGTGCAGGAAGCAGCGATGGTTTTGCCCCCTCTCCGGGGATGCTCCCCTGTCCCCCTCCCCGGGTGCTGACGGATGGGCCGGAGCTGTTAATATTCAGCACGCTCCACCATTTCTCCACCTTCTGCCATCTGCCCAGCTCTGCCCACCATTTCTATTCTTGCCGCCGACGTAACGCTCCCTGCCTGGCGCTCGAGGGGGAGCGCGCGGGACCCTGGCCCCCAGCCAGCACTGGGTGTCCGTGGGGGGGTAACAGCCTCCCCCAGCCCCTTCACCACTACTTGTGCCAGTGGCTGGGAGACCCCGTTGGCACAGAGCTACAGCCATGAGTGCAGCCTTGGGGTAAATAAGGGATTAGCATCTGGTGTAAGCAGCCCCTCCAGGCGCAGGGCTTTGTCATCAAAATACCTGCTTTCATTCCCTGGGAAAGCAGCCAAGCTAATAATCCCCCCCAAAACGGTGCCATAAAACACCCAGAGAGGTGGTGCCTGTAAATCATGTCGGAGCCCTGGCTTTGCTGCACGGTGCTGGTGTGTGCCCCTCCTCTGGGCACCGGGTGGGCTTAGGCAGGAGCATCAGGGTGCCAGAGCAGGGATGGGGGACGTCAGCAATGTTCCCTCGGTGCTTTTCCTCACCACCAGCTACTCCTGGAGCGCATCCAGCTTGGCCAAACCGGTACCTGTGGGTGACACAGCTGGATGCAGGCTGGGGTGCCCGGGTACAGGGGACGATGGCTCGGTCAGCCTGGCTGGCACAGCTGAGGATACCAGGGTGGCTATTCCACATGTCCTGGTGTCTCTGGTCCCCAGGGCTGGCTGGCAGGAGCGGTGGCACCGCGCTGCGCTGGGTCTCCCTCTGCTCCTCTCCTCGCTGGAGCATTAGGAAGCTGGCAGCGTATTGTTTGATGAGCGGATAATCCGCTGAATTGCAAACAGCTTTACCCAATTGAAGAGGCGGATTACCGCTCTCCAGCTTAATCATGTTGACATCTCGGAGAGTAGCCAGTCCTCATCCTCTTTGGCGCGTGGCGAGGGGCTCGACGGCAGTGTGAGGTCCCCCGGTAGCGTCGTGCCACGCAGCTCGGAGTGGGGGGGGGGACATTGTGGGCTGCAGTGACAGCGGCCGGCCGTGACCGCTGTTTGTGCCTCCCCGCAGGTTCACGGACGCAGAGGCAGTGGTGATGGGTGACGTGACCTACGGCGCGTGCTGCGTGGACGACTACACGGCGCGGGCCCTGGGTGCTGACTTCTTGGTGCACTACGGACACAGCTGCTTGAGTAGGTGACGCTCAGCCCCGGGGTGCTGCAGAGGCGGCCGTGTGTGGTGCCACGGAGTCCACACCACCACCACCACCGTGCAGTGCCGAACGGCTCCCCGCTCCGCTCAGTGCCAGTTCGGAGATTTAGTGCCAAGGGCTAATCCCTACCCAAAAGGATTTCTCATCTCCAGCCTCGGTGGCTGGCTTTGGATGGGGCCAGGCTGGCAAGGCCTGCGGGCAGGATTTGGGGGGCAGCAAGGCGTGCTTGTCCTGCTCGGCCGCGTGCTGCCGCAGCACCCAAATCACAGGCCTCTGCTTGAGCTGCAAAACTCTGGCTTGGCAGGACCATGCTCCCCCAGGAGCCACCAATGGGGATGGGGCTGCTCTCACCCTGCACCTGCAAGTTTTGGGGGGAAGTCTGGTGTGACTACAGAGGGGAGTGTCAGCTTGAGGGGGTCCAGTTTGCCATAGGGTGAGCGCGGAACCAGGGAAGGCGGCTTTGCGGGTGCAGCGCAGGCTGGGCGGGGAAGGGGGGAGGAGGCTGTGTGCTCCCCAGGCGGACGGTACTCTGGATCCAGTTGCCATGGAAACTGCGCTGCTGTCCCAGATGCTGCTAACTTTGAAGTCCACCCAGGATGGAATCAGCCCAAAAATAACAATAAGACGCTCTGGGTTTTAAGGTGGATTGGTAGAATTGTCATAGCAAACAACGGGCGAGTGCATCCCAGCCACCGCCATGCTCCCAGGACCCGTCTGGGATGTTTATGGGGCTGTGTAAATGGGTTTGAAGAATTGCATCAGGCTCCCTATGAAATACTGACTCCTCAGTTGAGAACTCTATCCCGAAAGCCACGTCTTGGCTTGAGTGTTCCCGGTGATAAATATCTGTGCTGGGTGCTTCGTTATGGAACGAGGGTTACAAGAGCCACTGGAACAGGGAGTATAAAAACCCTGTTTTGTAGCCTGCTGTTACATGACTGAACAGGGGGAAGGGGAACAAGGGGCCACATCCATCAGTGCTTGGGAGAGCGCTGGTGTGAGAGCTGGGGTGCTCCAGGGGACAGGAGTCACCTCTTCTGGAGCTGTTCACCGCAGGGACAGCAGGCACTGCCAGGCTGCCTGTCACCAGCCCAGCTGCAATCCGCTGCCCGTGGCTGTGTGATCCTTGCCTGCACTGGGCCAGATGGGTCACAGGGGACCCTGGGGTGCCCACAGTGTGCTGAGCTCCTTTTAGGCTGTTCACTGTGCTGCTGGTGCTGGCTTGGTGCAGCTGTTCACGGGGAGCCCCATGGCGGGGCACGTCCCTGTGCAGCACACTGGCGCTCACCCTCTGCCCCTCGGTCCCACGTGCTCCACGGGAGGGAGTAATTTGCACTTAATTGTGATCAGGTGAAGAGCACCAAAATGGGAAGTGAACGTGGAGCTGTGGATCGATGTGGACTCTGTGTACTTTAATTATTCACTTAATCGTGGTGACACAGGCTTCTTAGCACCGGGGGTAATTAGATTTGTGTTCATTGATTCCCCAGGCTGCCATTATCTGGAGAGAAACGAGCGGGTGCTCTCTGTGGCCCCCACCTGCACCCCCTCCTTAGGGTGCCAGTGCAGGCAGAGGGGTGGCGCAGCCCACCTAGGTCTGCCTGCACCGGGCATGGAGCAGGGGGCCCTGCCAACATGTTTTATCCCCTATCTGTGTGTGGCTGCATTTGGGGCTCACCAGGACCCCAAGCATAGCCTGCACTCACACCATCTCTCTTCCTCTCACCAGTTCCCATCGACTCCACACAGGGGCTGAAGATGCTCTACGTGTTCGTGGACATAAAGATCGACACATCCCATTTCCTCGAGACCATTCGCTTCAACTTTGCAGCAGGCACCTCCCTGGCTCTCGTCAGCACCATCCAGTTTGTCTCCACAGTGCAGGTGAGATGGGGACCCCCAGCAGTGTGGGACACAGGACAGAACTCATCACCCTCACCCCCAGCCTTGGCTCCAGCCTGGTCCCTCTGTGACCCAGCTCCTGGGCTGGAGCAGCTGCCCTGGGGGGCTGGCAGTGATTGTTCCCCTCTGACAAGTCGCTGTGATAATATGCTGTTGCCGTAATGTTGATCAAGTACTTTATAATAACTCTGATCAATGTTTCATGGCAGCACCCCTCCCTGGCTCCCCGGGGAGCTGCTCTGTAAATGTCAGGGCAGGCAGTGGAGCACTTGGCATTTTGATGCAGTGCTGGCAGCGGCAGGGGAAGCTCCGGTGGGTTTGTCTGTCTGCCCCTGAACGGCCGGCTGGGCAGCACGGGAGGAGATGAATGAGCCTCTTGAGCCATGTCTGTCTAAACACGGGGCTATCCAAGCGTTAAGCATCTTCCCTTGTCTTTTAATTGATACGTTGGCTGAGCCTTGCTGAGCATCTCAGCTCTGCGGAGCCGTTTCCCGCTGTGATCAGCTCCCCTCCGCGACCGCTGTGCTGGGGTACAACAGCACAACCATTGCCACTGGTGTCCCATGGAGCTGGGATTGCCAGGGCTGGCGTGTCCCCAAGGTTCTCCAGCAGTGCTGGGGACTACTGTCCTTAGCCACGTTCTGTGCCATGGTCTGTCCCCACTGACCCCATGTCTCGTGCAGGCAGCGTCACAGGAGCTGCGCTCCCAGTACAAGGTGTGTGTGCCCCAGTGCAAGCCGCTGTCCCCAGGGGAGATCTTGGGCTGCACATCGCCACGGCTTGCCCAGGACACAGATGCCATTGTGTAAGTGCCACTTATCCTTCAAGACCCTCCTGCTTGGCCCAGGCTGCCTGCCCTGCCTATACCCTTGCCCAGCTGGGGGGTGGGACGGGTCTCCTTCGTCTCCCCACACTGCTTGGAGTGGTGTGTGCTCGTAGCAGAGAGGAAATAATTGAGTCGTATATCAGAATAGATAATAGATGGAAGGGCGGGTGGATAATTGGAAAAGACAAATGGCCGGGGCCCAACATCACAGCAACATTAATTTTATTTAAGGACAGCAAATTAGAGGGAGCACTTCGCTTCCTATCACCTAATTATTTTAGGTAATGGAAATGCTTAATGTACTGTGAATACAGTGCGCTGCAGAATAAATAAATACAAGGACCCCACCCTTGGGGGGAACCAGGGAGGTTGGGTGTGGGTTTGGGCCCCCCAAGCCCTTCTCACCCACCCTGCTGGGAGCCAGCAGCACCAACGCCTTTCCGAGCACAGCCGTGCAGGGAGCAGGGCTCGTGATTGCCAGGGCATGGGGTGGCTGCGGGCTCCACCTTCACACAGAGCTGCACTGGGGCCAGGGGAAGGGGTCCTGCTTTCCATCTCTCCCCAAGGGCAGTGAGACCTGGCTGGCATTGCGTTGGCTGGAGCGGGTTCTTCCCCCTGCTGGAGGAGCCACGGTGTGGTACCACCCGGGTACCACGGTACCACCACGGGTACCACCTGGCTGCCCATGCAGGTGCACACAGCCAGTGTACCTGCAACCTCCCCATGTTATTATTTTCTTCTTTCGCCCGTCTCTGGGGCTAACTTTTGCAGACAAATTAGCTTTGATCTCCCAAAATGTCATTCTCCAATTAAGGGCAAAATCTAGTCAAGTTTTACGTCTGAATTCATTTTCCAAGCCCTCACTCCATTAGGGCAGCTGAATGAAAGGCTTTGAAATGTAATTGCTGACTTGAAATCCGATTAGAAATGGAAGCAGCAATGTCTAGAACCAGCCGTTGAGATGGAGCGTCTCCCGGCCGCCCCACGCCGGCGTGGACATCCCTCCTCACGCTAAACATGGCTGCCTCTCCCTCCATGTTGTCCCAAGGGGGTGCTGCACAGGGGTAGGGACTCCCAGCTGTGCCCGCTGCCCCCGGGTCCTGGCACAGAAGCTCCTGGGATCTCCACAGGTGTAATTTGGGAAACTTGGGCACTGCTGTCCCCTATGTGACATAGTTCTCCCTCCCTTCTCGGCAGGTATTTGGGCGACGGGCGCTTCCACCTGGAGTCCATCATGATCGCCAACCCGGGGATACCTGCCTACAGGTATGGGCAACCATAGGGATACCTGCCTGTAAGTACTGGTGAGGAGCACCCCAGCACCCTGGGGACCAGCTATCCCCCCCTGAGCATCCCAAGAACATCCCTCACCCCAGGGATGAGCAGGCAGCTGCCTGCCACAGGGCACAGGCAGGCAAGAGGCCGTGAGGTGGGTGAAGAGGGGAGACGTGACGCCAACCATTTACTCGAGCTGAATATAAACATTTTGTCAAGTACCTGTGGAAGCTCGTGGAGGTGCAGCCATTAAAGCCCTGCTGCTGGAGGCAGAGGCCATAAAGTGCAATGATGAGGCTGTGAAAGCAGGTGAAGTATCAAGAGCGAAAGGCTGGGCCCATTTGGCGGATCTGAATTTCTTAGTAGGCCGTTTGTTACTAACGAGAGGCCCGCGTCAGGTTTATGGCGCTGGGGAAGCTGACAAACCTGAGTGGGATTTGATTAAAATTCTCCTCATCAAACAAAGCAACACATCAAAGATTTCTTCATAATTGATGAGCCAGAATGGGGTGGGGAACCGAGTGTGGAGCCAAACATGAGGTCTGGGATGTGTTGGGGGGCTGTGGTGGGACACCCACCTTATCCCCAGAGTTGTCCCCTCTCTGTGCCCTAACAAGCCAGTTACATGTGCTGGGGTAGGAGAGATGCAGTTAGAGCTAATGAAGGAGGGGCATCATTTGGGGAGGCAGGGTGCATTGATCCACATTCTGCTTTGCAGGTACGATCCCTACAGCAAGGTCTTCTCCCAGGAGCAATATGGCCACGAGCGCATGCGCCGCGCTCGGCAGGACGCCATCCGTGCTGCCGCTGGTGCCCACTGCTGGGGCCTCATCTTGGGCACGTTGGGACGTCAGGGCTCCCTTGGCATTCTGCAGGTACCGGCTCCCTCCCCACGGCACCTGCCTGGGCACTGGGCACTGCTACTGGGCAGGGGGAAGGACCAGTGAACAACAGCACCATTGACACAGTGGCCTCACCACTGGATCCAGTGCCACTGACAGCCCATCAGGTGCCACTGGCCGGGGTCTGCGTGTCCCCAACCTGAGCAGGCAGGGCAATTAGCAGCGGATGAGGGAGGTTAGATGAGGGCTCATTAAACCTGCCGTTCGCTGAGGAGAGGTGGCCGACCTTGGAGACCCCCCACCACAGGCAGCTGGGCAATTAATTCCCTGGGTTTGTTTTAATTGGATGAACTTCCGATCTGGTTCACAGTCCCAGCTCAGTCGCTGCACTGGTGCTTTCCACACCCTGGCTAGCAAAGGGAGCAGGACTGCAATGTCCTGCCCCACGGCAGTGGGGTGCCCCAAGCACAGCAGCCCCACTCACGCCTGGAAATTTTTGGGGAGACACAGGTGAGATTTGAGGCAGCACAGGGACCAGTGGGAAGAGCGGGGAGAGAAGGTCCCAGCAGCCACTGTGTTCTAGGAAGTGGGGGACAAGGACACTCCTGGCCCCTCCTGGGCCCCTCTCTTCCTCCTGCAGCCCTGACCGCAGCCAACCAGTGGCAGGCAGGCGTCCCAGGGAAGGCAGCCGCTAACGAGAACAGATTGTTGGCATTGAGTGGTAATTACTTCATTAGGTTGAGGCACGTGCTAGGGAGAGCTGGGCGCAAGCCGGAGCCATGGCCACAGTCCCTGTCGCTGTGCCTGACCTGTGGCTGCCAAGGGGACGTGGCTGTGAGGCAGAGCTGAGACTGAGAGAGGGTCTGGTGGCTGGGAAGGGGCTGTGGGGCTTACTGGGGGTTCCCCCAACTCCCTGAGTGCTTTCTCCCCTGCAGTACCTGGAGTCACGTCTCCGTGCCCTGGGTCGGCCCTTCGTGCGGGTGCTGCTGTCTGAGATCTTCCCCAGGAAGCTGCAGCTCTTCCCTGATGTGGATGCGTGAGTGCTGCTGCACGGCCCCCAGCCCCCCCACACTGGGATCCCTGGGACACCCCATCCCTGGCCTCCGGTTCCCACTGGCAGCTGTCCCTGCCACATCTCTCCTGCTGTCACCGGGGCTGGCACTTTGCACCCCTGTGTGTGCTGTGCCCACGGAGCGGGGAGGGGACACGGCACAGTAGGGACCTCACTCCTTGCCCACTCCCCTTGCTTTGTTGCAGCTCGTTCTAACCCAAATGCTCGCCCCCCACCACGTGTTTCTCTTCCAGGTGGGTGCAGGTCGCCTGTCCCCGGCTCTCCATTGACTGGGGAGAAGCCTTCAGCAAGCCACTGCTGACACCCTATGAGGTGAGCACCCCCTCTCCTGTTTTGTGGGGACAGTGTGGCCAGCAGGTCTGAGGAGGGGATTGTGCCACTGTACTTGGCACTGGTGAGGCTGCACCTCGAGTGCTGTGTCCAGTTCTGGGCCACTCACTACAAGGACATGGAGGTCCTGGAACGGGTCCAGAGAGCAACCAGGCTGGGCAAGGGTCTGGAGAACAAACCTGAGGAGCAGCAGAGGGAGCTGGGGGGGTCAGTCTGGAGAAGAGGAGGCTGAGGGGAGACCTTATCCCTGCCTGGAATGACCTGACAGGAGGTTAGAGAGAAGTAGGCAATGGTCTCTTCTCCCCAGTGACAGGTGATGGGACAAGGGGAATGACCTCAAGCTGCACCAGGGCAGGTTCAGATGAGATGTCAGGGAGAAATTCTTCCTCCAAAGAACTGTTGGGGTGTGGAACAGGCTGCCCAGGGAGGGGGTTGAGTCCCCACCCCTGGGTGTATTTAACAGGCAGGTAGATGAGGTTCTTGGGGAGATGGTTTAGGAGAGGGCAGGGATGGTTGGACTTGATCTTAAAGGTCTTTTCCAACCTGGTCATTCTGGGATTCTGTGACCGGTCCTGGTGTCCTGTGCCAGGGCAGAGACATCCCCACAGCCAGTAGCATCCCCTTCCCCATCCCAGCTCCTTGTGCCTGGGATTTCTGATCTCAAACCACGAGCACGCCGAGCCGCCATGCTGGGACTTGTCCTGGCACTGCCGGCTGCCACAGCACCGACACAGCTCGGGGACTCAGCTCCATGTCCCCCTGCCACGGCTGCGGGGGCTCTCCAGGCCA
>VXBZ01008247.1:6787-41936 GCA_013399135.1 Heliornis fulica
TTTTTTTGGGGGGGGGGGAGGGTGTTGTTGGTTTTTTTGGGGTTGGTTTGTTTGTTTGTTTTTTTGTTCCAGGCTTGATGTCCAGGACATCAGCTTGATTTTGTCTTGCGTATCTGTTTGTTGTTGTGGAGAAATAATTTGGAGTCAGAAACCACTGGATTTGGGAAAATAGATGCATTTCTTAGGAAAAAAAAACCAAAAAAACACCCCAAAACCCCAACCAGCCAAACAAAAACAAACCACAAAAAAACCCTCCTCATTGTTTTCATCAGGAAATTTGTTGAGTGCTAGCGACCAAACACTGTAACCATTTATTTTTTTTAATGTGCTGCTAACAATCTGTCCAGCAAATTGATGCTTGAGTTAGTAGTTATTTTCTTTGGAAATGATGGAAGTTCACTTATTTCTAGAATAGTACTCTGTACCCACACCCCATCTCCGCTTCTGTCCAGACACCTTAACTCTTAGAGCAGCATACCTTTGTCGGATTCTCTAATCGTGTATATGAACCTTTTAAAAAAGTTTATTTTATTTAAATCTTAAATTAACAGTTCCATAGCATGCCATTTTTTCCCCTTCTCCCATGCAGGTTCTTACAAGCTTTTCTCATAAAAGCAATTCTCTTCCAACGCTGTAAGAAAGATGTCAGCTAGTTCGAATGATAATCATTTGATTGCTTCTTGTTTTACTTTTGAAGAAGGAAAATGTTTTTCCAAATTGCTGACTTCAAAGTAGAGCTTGACTTGTACAATGAATTTAACTGTACTATGAAAAAAAGTGTGTATTTCATCTGAAAGATTAATTTTCACTCACAGACTTGTGGTTTAACCAGGCTTCCAGCCAAACAATCATTTTAGGTTTATACATTTTATATGTCCATAGTCTCCAAATAGATGCCATTAAAGTCTGGTAATTGTTAGTCTTTTGAAAAGGGCACGTAGTTACAAATAAATGCTCTAGCATTAATTTTTGAGGAACAAGCTAGGGGACTTACTTGTGTGGATTTCATTAATGGGATTTGCACAATGAAAAATCCCCGTGCTATACATCGTAAATAACTTTTTGTGTGTTTACCACTCAATTTCTAGTATTGCTCCAACTAAATAATGCTCACATACCAAAGAAGGTAACATTGTTCCCTGTTGTATCGGGTACATACATGGCAAATCCAGTCATATCACAGTGTTGAAGGTCAAGCAAACATTAAGCTGGGAACTGAGGGGAGCAAACTGCAAACAAACAAACAAAAATAATTTTCTTTGTTGCTGTAACAGATGGTGCTTCCACAGATTTTGGCCCTTATAGGGAAGGTCCTACTGACACAGCATGACCTTGGCTTGTAGCCCTTGTTTGCTTTCCCAGGTGGTTGTTCCAGGCATCCAAGGTTATTTTCAAGAAGAGCTGTTTTGCACAGATTGCAGCAGATCGGATGCTTAGTTCCAGGAGAAATCCTGTAAGTGTTCTTGGGAAGTTAGGTGGCTCCAGGAGTTCAGTAAGCAAACTACAGCTGTGTGGTCCTGGACACATCATTATGAGGTCAATGTTTTTATTAGTTGATTATTTTTAACCGCTTGTCATTTTAAATAGAGGTAGAGCATTAAAGGTTTAGTGTTTGGTTGTGATGTTAATCTCTGTAGATTAATTCATATTAAAAGGAAGAAAAAACCCTAAATAGTAGAAAGGCCTCCCACAGGTAATTGTGCCAGTGCAGAGCACTCAAAATTATCACTAATTTTGTCATCTTTCTCGTCAGCTCCCATTTCTCATTTCATTCTGAAATGAATATGATGTTTTCAGTGTGAAAAAAGTGTGACAAAACTGTAGCAACATGAGACAGACAAGCGTGCTCTCTAAAATTCCATATGAGGCTACTCAACTAATTTTACTTAAGGGAGATTCACATGAAAATCTTAACAACGAACAGGATACAGACTGGATAAGCTTTTACTTTACAGTCCTCATCAGTTAAAGTGGTGGTGGTGTATGTGCATATGAAGAGTTTTGAGTTACATGGCTGTAAGTAGATGTTCTAGAACAGCTGTTAAATGGAATCTAATCTATGACATGTATGTAACAAGTTTTGGGAAAAACAAGTTAGCATAATATGTCCACTTGTACGTTCTAATTTGCAGCTGATACTACTTTTAATGCTGTATTTTATATTTAGCTATCAATTGTTCTTACTGAGTTCTCTCAATTATAGATAACAACATTTTGAAATGCATAAACCTCAGTGCTGTATAAATGGGATTTTTTCTAATGAAATCTGGAATACATTTTTTTCTGAAAATGGCTGTGCTTTGATATTATTTTTTCCCTGAGCATTGTAGGGGGTATAGTTCTTAAATGACACCATCTGACATGCTTATTCAGGATTTTCTCTATCTGAAATAAAATCACATTGAAATGAAAGGAAATCACAGTGATTTTACCAGCTAAGAACCAGTGTCAAGACTGTTGTACATGCTTCCTCCACAAGCAAGCTTCCAGTTTGGTTCTGTATAGAACTTCACTACTTCAATTCATTTTACCAAATCCATCTTACATTTTATTTGGGAGACTTCGCCAGGCCATGAAATTACTGTGTCCCTTCTACTAGTCTACCACTAAGATTTGAATGTAGTTTCTGTTTGAAAGTAGTTTTGTTAGAGGCTGTGTGTATCTGTGCAGTTCCTGATTTGTTCCCCAGTATTGTTTTTTTCAAGGGACTTAATAACTGTTTAAACTGATATTTTAGAAGTATAGTATATATTTTTTAGAAGTTAGTGCTATTTCCCAAGTGTCTAACCATATTAGCAAATCATTCCAAAATTATCAGAGAACCCAGTAAGAAATTATGCATCTGTTGTTAATTTGTATGAATAAATGGAATGTACAGTGTAATCTGAGCACGAAAGAAAAAAAAAAAAAAGAAAAAGTGAAAGTAATCCTGAAAACTAGAAGTGGCTGGAAGGTGCTATTGCCTGCTCAGTGCCCTCGTCTTTGCTAGGACTTTGGGTCAGGAAGCAGCTCTGTTGCTGCTTTGTTGCCTGTTTGTTAAAGGTAGCTGGTTTGGTGGTAGCTGCTTCCGAGAGATTATTCCACAGTCTTTTAAAAATATAAAATTAAATTCATAAGTACTATTTTTATGCAACTGGGCATATTTGCAGATTTGAATATTTTAAAATTTTCTTTTAATTTTCCTGTTGACTTCCTATGTATCTGACTTTCTTATCCCACCCATGAAACGGGACTGCTGTGCTGTATGTTGCAGATATTGTGTTGAGAGGCTGAGGTAGTTGGGGGCTGTGTAACCTCAGAGGAAGCTGAGGGGAGAACTTAATCGCTCTCTACAGCTACCAGAAAGAAGGTTGTAGTGAGGTTGTAGTTGATCTGTTCTTAGTAACTAGTGACAACACAACAGGCAGTGGGTTCAGATTGCATCAGAGGAGGTTCAGACTGCATATTAGGAAAAAATTTCTTTACCAAAAGAGTGGAACAGACTGCTCAGGGAGGTGGTGGAATCACCATACCTGGAGCCATTCAGAAAACAGATGTATGTGGTGCCTGAGGACATGGTTTGGAGGTTACAGTGGTGTAGGGAGGGGCTGATGATAGTACTTGATGATCTTGAAGGTCTTTTCCAAACTTGATGATTCCGTGATTCTACTTAATCTCTAACATTTTTATAGTTTTCTCCAAAGTTATAGGCTCTTTTTTGGACTATGACAGGATGGGCTAGGTAGAAGTTATCCACATTTCCCTGTGGTACTTTGAAAAATATGAGGTGTGAGGAAATAGCTTCTAGAATCTTTGTGTTTAGAAGTACTTGTAGAAGAAAAAGGAATGGATGAACTTTCAGCCCAGTGGGGCCTTAAGGTCCAGCTTGGGGTGTGATTAGGGCTCAACTTGTTCATGTGCAGAGCCCCCAGTTGGGAGCAGCCCTGGGCAGCAGTGTCTCCCTGAGGCGTGTGCTGGTACAGGTTAGCATGCATAGCCTCATTAATCCATACAATTATATCTATAGATTACACCTGGGGAGAAGACGAATATCGCTGATCTTTCTTTGTCAAGTGTTGCCTTGTAAAGTGAGACTCATGTCTGTACTTTTTCTTCAGTCCATTCTCTTCTGCTTGAGGTTGTCTGGAAAGAAAAAATCGGTACTTTAGAAAGATACCAATACCTGCTCTATGAAACATGGTATTAGGGACAAAATAATTGCGTGTTCCTGAGGGGGTGGTGTTGCTAGAGAAATGTGTGCAGTGCTTTTTGATAACTTACTTAAATTCATATGCTGAAATTAAATAGCCGCTTAAATATGTCTCTATTGTAGAGGAGGCAGTAATACTGGACAATATTTGAGGAATTGTTTAGTATGTTCAGCAATTTCCTTAACATGTCAGTAGAAATAATATCTAAATAATAAACTGGTTAGGAAAACTTTTTAAACCACTAATAATATAAAAAATATTTTCATTTAGGAAGATGGTTTTTGTCTGAAAGTTACCTATGTTTTACTTATTCAGGTGTTACTAGACAGAAGCAGCTCTTTTTGATTATAAATAGAGGCAACTGTATCATATGTATACGTCTTGAAATGCAGTGCTTCTCTTTGTTTTGTTTTTAGAGCACTATACAGTGCATACAGTCATATATGGTGACAACAGTGTTTAAGAAAATAATGTATGGATTAAAGAAATGTGTGAAAGTACTTCAGCTAGTGAGGATGGGCAGGCTGACAAAGAAGCAATATTAACTGAAACAGAAAGGGCTAGGGAAAAGAAATGGAGAATGAAATACAGAGGAATTGAAGCATGGTTTTGGGTGGAAAAAGGAAAATGCTTACTCCTGATTTTGCTGAAATAATTGTTATTTTCTGAATACAGAGTCACTAGCTGGCACAGGTTTTCTACTAGTCACAGATGTAAACAGGAATGCTGTTGACTGATTTTAATTGCAAGCATTTAATAAACCAAGTGAAGTACAGAGAGTCGAAAGCGTTCTTTGAGAGACATCCTGGGAGTAATCACACACACGTATGTGGACACGCACAAGGTTGTTGTGGCAAGATTGTCTTTGTTTCTGTTTCGTTCTTCCTTAAGTTCCTTTGTGAATAAAAAAGATAAATCTCTAACTGATATTTAATCTGTTTATGGCTGTGATGGATTATTAGCAAGTGTAGTGAAATTCATCTTCATGCAGGAGAATCATCACTGGGCTATGAATGACTTGAGATAACTTAGTGCTCTGATCTGTCTGAAGTTAATGCATGACTGTGTTGGGATTTCTGATAGAGGAGGAGAATAAATCCCCTTCATTTCTAAAAGAATATTCATTGCTGACAGGAAAGAAGGAAGGGAAAAAAAGGGGAAGCAGAACAAAACCTGAACTAAGACTCTGAAGATCCTTAACTTAATCAGAGGGTGGGTTTTGTCCCTAAAAGCCATTGCAGTGTTGGGTTTGGAGGATGAAAGAGAAAGGAAGGGAATTGATTGGTTAGTCTGTCCTTAGCTGATATGATAATGTAAGCAGTTACCACATGCCCTTTCACTCTCTTTCATCTGTGCAACTGAATAATATCCATCATATTTGTGTGATACAATGATAGTGAAAGAAACCCCCCCCCAAGCATTATCTTTAAATCACCACATACTTTGTTAAACGAATCTATGCTATAAAATTAGCATATTAAAAGTAGCTGATTTTTTTCACTGACTATGCATTAATTTGTTGCTTTTAAATTAGTATGCGTGGGCATTCATGGAGTTTGTTTCTGTCTTGAATGATGTTTTTCAAACCTTGTCATGAAGCTAAGTGTAAGCTAAGGTTTGCATAGCAAGTTTTTTTTTTTTTTTTTTTTTTTTTGGGGGGGGGTGCAAGGGTGGCTTCTTTGGGAAACTGCCAGAAGCTTCCCCCATGTTTGATAGAATCCATGAAGACCAGCTCCAAGATGTACTTGCTGTTGGCCCATCAGCAGCAATGGATATTCTGGGATAACATAGTTACAAAGGGGAAAGAGCCATCCTGTGCAGCAGCAACTGGAGGCAGGAGTGAGACCTTGAGAGGAACAACTCTGCAGACACCAAGGCCAGTGAAGAAGGAGGGGGATGAGTTGCTCCATGTGCCAGAGCAGAAATGCTCCTTGCAGCCCATGAAGAAGACCATGGTGAGGCATGCTGTCCCCCTGCAGCCCATGGAGGATGATGGTGGATAATCCACCTGCATCCTGTGGAGGATCCCACACTGGAGTAGGCGAAGACTGTGACCCTGTGGGAGACCCACATTGTAGCAAGCTCCCGGCAGGTCCTGTGGACCCGTGGAAAGAGGAGCCCACTCTTTAGCAGGTTTGCTAGCAGGCCTTGTGACCCCATAGAGAACCTACACCAGAGCAGTCTGTTCCTGAAGGACTGCTTTTCATGGAAGAGACCCATACTGGAGCAGTTCATGAAGAACAGCAGATCCTTGGAAGGACTCATGTTGGAGAAGCTCATGGAGGACTTGTGAAGGAGGACATGGAGACTATGAGGGTTTCTCTCTCTGAGGAGGAGGGAAAGTCAAAGACAACTGATCACAAACCCCCAGTCTCATTTGTGCCACTGGCAGGGGAGGAGGTAGAGACATCAGGAGTGACGTGCTGCAGAGCAAGGGAGAGAGGTAGTGAAAAGTATTCTGAGATTTGCTTTTATTTCTCATTATCCTACTCTGATTTTATTGGTAATAAATTCGTCTAATTTCTCCAAGGTAAGTCGGCTTTGCCCATGACAACAGTTGGTGAGTGATCTCTCCCTGTGCTTATCTTGTCCTGTGAGCCTTTCATTATATGTTCTCTCCTCTGTCCAGCTGAGGAGGGCAGTGATAGAGCAGCTTTGGTGGGCATCTCGCCTCCAGCCAGGGCCAAACCACTGCACTAAGTAATTGTTTAGTTTTTATTTGCTGGTAAATGCAACTATATGAAAACAGGCAGATGAGACTACTGACCCATAACCAGCTAACGTCCATTTTTAAACTTTTTGTTTTCCAATTAGGCGATCCTAATCATCCTTTTATTTCTGATGTTGCTGTGCACAGCTGAAGTCAAGGACAAAATGGTCCAATGACTGACTGGGTTTGTTTATACACTGTACTGGTATTTTCTTATGCCTAAGAAGTTTATGAGCTAGGATGTATCTTGCATCTCTCTCGTTACAGTTTCAGAGGTAGACAGGGTACTTCTTAGTCTTCAGTGACATCTATACATCATGCAGGAAGGAATGAGACAAAAGAGAATTTAAAAAACATGGGATGGGTTAAGTTACTCCTGCAGTCCTTAGAAGAAAATTTCTTTTGCATGTGTCATTGTTTTTCACAAACAGAAACATAACACCCTTGATGAACCAAAATAAATAAGAATAAGTGTGTGTTTATAAATTACACATCACATTGACCTCTCTATATCTACTCCCAACAGTTGTTTCTTCATCTCATGCAAATGTCTGCGTACCATCACAAAATCTGAATTTTAAAAAGTTAAGATTTCTCAGCATGATGAAAACTGACAACCATAGTATTCTAAATGGGACACAGACATTCACACATAGTTATCTCCTTGGTTTAGTCATAAATATGAATAGAGAAAATATTCAAAGTATCATCTTTCTAGGTGGTTTCCAAGCAGCTGGTATTGAGAATTTGTAAGTGAAGCAAAATTCCATTAACTTCATAAACTATTTAGTCCTCAAATGGTATCTTCTCCAACACAGCAGATTTCAAAGCAGATCTCTGTTTTACCTATTGGCATCTGTGGTGACTCAGAAATATCAATGGCATTATGCTGTTGGACTTTGCTCTACAGCTCTTAGAAGATCTTGATCAGTGTTGGTCGATCAAACAAAAATCATTCTTCTGAGATACAAAGTAGGAAAAAATGCATACTTAATTTGTAAATGTAATATTTATGAAATAGTACACCAAATGAAAATTTCATTCATGTATAAAAGTAGATTTCATTATGGGACAATATAGCTGATAAAAAGTAATTCTGTTTATTAATTAGGATAGCCAAAATAAATTTTTATCTTTAGAATATTTGCAGCTCAGAATACTTTTCAGTATAGTTACAGATAGTAGCATAAGAGTTCTAGATGTTTGTTTTTGGGGTTTGGTTTTTTTTAAAGATTAAAAATAAATACCTTATATTCTAAAAGTAAAATATAATTGGTACTATACATAAACAATTTATTGTTCTCTCACTGCCTTTTTTTTACAAATTACGACATGAAAATTTTTAAAAGCTAGGTTTTATGCTTAGAATAGCAGGATACAGAAAATGTTTAAAATAGCAATGTCTAAATATAGAATTGTAGTTCATAGAAAAATATCCAATTTCATATCTTTTTAGACTGAAGTAGTTGTACGTGATTATCACTTCTTTTATATATTTTAACCTTTATGCTCCTGTAAAACTTATTTTACTCAGCAAAGGCTAAATAAAAGACAAAGGATTTTTTAGGAAAAAAAAAATCCTGGAAATTAAACTCATATATACACATACAGAAAAACACATACACACCATGTTTGTTTTACCTTTGTCAAGATTAACCAAGATACCCTCTTCAATCCCTTTTATATGAAGTCCTACTGAAGACAACTCTCTTCTCAAGGCTGGGGAAAGTTGGGGATTTTTTTTATAGGTTTAAGATGAGCGAATATAAACTTCCTCAGTTTTATGCTGGTTTTAGGACCACCACTGAAGAATGCATTGGCAGTCACTATCAGGTGGTTTTGTGCAAATGAAGAGTATTAGAGCTGGCACTGCTTTATCAGAATTTAGAAAATAGGATTGTCAACTTAACCAGTATGACTGGTGAGGAGCTGATTACCTGGAATGCATTTAACAGCATTTATCAAGTGCTGTGAAACCTTGTGCTGGATTATAGGGACAGACATACGCTGACTTGCAGGGGTTCTCCAAAAGATTCCATTAATACTGTGACCTAAATTAGAGTTACACAGAGAAAACTAGTGCTGCAGTAGTAGCCTTTTTGGGTTTGGGTATTTTTGTTTTGTTTTTGGTTTGGGGTTTTTTTGGCACAAGTAGCACAAAGTTGACCCCTTGCACAGTTCAGGACATCAAAGGTTCTAAATCACTGATGTTTTGGATCAGTAAATTCTCGTAAACATTTGATATGCCAGACATAGTTAGGAATAATCTATAATCAAAACTATTTTGTTCTTAGCCTGTGGGATTTATAACAGGGAAGCTCTTTTGATAGCTGAGAATGAGACATATTCTGAAATGTGAGGCTAACCAAGAGTTCACAGAACCATAGAATGTTTTGGGTTGGAAGGGACATCAAAGATCATCTGATTCCAACCCCCTGCCATTTGCTGCCAACCAACTCTTTGCTTACTTAAGGAGTAGCCCTATGCATCATTGTTCTCCAACATTAAGGCCCAGCAGAGCAGATCATCTTGTTGGCATCATCGTTTGGTTCAGGAAGCTATCACCAGTGCCTTGCAGGAGCCCCCTGGGTTGCTGTGTTGTCCCTCCAGCAGACAGTGGGGTGACGGAAGTCCAGAGCCTGTGAATGTGGGACTGCTCCTAGCAGCCTGTACATGACCTCACCCACTTGTTCCTCTTGATCAGGTGGCCTGTAACAGACACCAACTTACGAAGTCACTTCGCCTGTCTTTTCTTTAATCCTCCCACATAAGCTGTCAGTTAGCTGATCACCTATTCCTCGGCAGACCTCAGTGTGTTCCAGACTCAGTATGTTAAGTATGGTTTTGGGTTGTTCCCTGATTATCAAAAACTGAGTAAATATTGAGTATATCGAATAATGTGTCAGGAAACATTGATATATTGAGAGGAAAGTCATACTGAAAAGACTTGCTACTTCTTTTGACAAGTAAATCTCACAAGTCGATATATGTTTTAAAAGGTGCTACTCCAGTGTAGAAGGAATGAAGCTAGAGCAGTTTCTGCAGTTCATAAGCATTTGCAAGCTGCTAAGGGCTTCTGGAATTTTGGGGAATGGAGATGGGAGTTACACAGCTTTGACTACATAGATGGCCAGCCGTAGGATTTAAAATACCAGCTTGCATTTTATATATTACCAAATTTTATACATGTGAGCCTGAAGAAGATTTGGCTGAATGGCTTTTTGATATAATTTCTGAAGTATAAGTAGAGTCACAGGTTAAAGTCTGAAAAAGCTTTGTTATGTTGGAGGTGGTGTGGACTCATTTGTCTCAGTCACTTTACTAATCAGATTATCAGTAAAAATACAGTTTTTGAGCACCACACCTGAATCGTTTGGAGACTGGGTTTTTTCTGGTTATTTTTGTGGTGTTTGGTTTTGGTGTTCTGTTTTTTTTTTTTTTAATTTGAAATCTTTAAAGTAGTTATACCTACTTTGTCTTTCAAACTCTATTTTAGAAGTCTGCAGTTCTCTGTAAATTAAACCAGCGGATTTCAGTGTAAGAAGGGTTGGTAATTGCAGATTTTAGAGCCTCTATTTCACCTGGACTAGGGAAATGAAGATTGATTTTCCTTCTGTTCATGAGGCACTGGTTTGTGCTGGGCACTACTTATTCAATTACAGAAACACTTAGTCGTGAGTATCAGGGCTGTTTATGTTTCTTTAAAGGCACTTCCCTACAGAAAGAGTAGTGTTGATGGCTTTCTGCTTATCCTTCCTTTCCCCATCTGCAGGACCCAAAGATACATACTCGGTCAGGAGAAGTTTTTGCATCTGTGTTAGGCAGAAAAGAGAGTGCCTGTGAGTTCAAGAACAATCCAAAGAGGATTTGTCCATACAGAAAAGACAAAAGGCATCCTATAATGGGAAGCTGGGATGAGACACACGCAAATCTGCATTTTTTTCCTAAATCTATGGATTCTGCAAATGCTGCAAGAACCAGTGCATTCCTGTGGAAAATAACTTCTGCCTTATTGTCTCAGAAGAAGTTTTAAATTGGCCTCTACCAAAGCCAAAGCCTGTTAGAATAGGAAGAGAGGACAAATGAGGGCTTTTACAAATTGATTTTGGTCGTTGTCTGTTGAGGATGCTTAAGCTCTGTCAATAAGTTATTTGAGCTCTTGCACAAGATATTTTTCCCTGTGCCTCAGTTTACTGAGTGAAATTGGAGATTATCTTGGTTTTTTTTTTTTAAATTTAATCTTGTTCTATTTATATCGTTCTTGACAAGCATTTACTCTACAGTTTCTCTGTGTAATATTCTGAGATGAGGGGTTTGCTCCCTCTTAAGGGGATGCAAACAATAATAAAAGTACCACTTGAAAATGTTAATGGCTTACCTTTGTAAACCTGTGATTCTGTTTTGTAAAACTTTATGAGGATGGAATATTGAGAACAGAAAAAGTCAGTGGGCAGAGAGTGTTGTAACATTAGGTATGTTTCAGAACATATTAGCAACTTAAACATTGTGGGTGTAATGATGTTTAGATTTATTACAGTAGCTAATCGGATTTTTTTATTAGCCTTCTTAAATGAGAGGGAGTTCTCAATTACCGAGTAGGCAGTATTCAGGTTATCGGAGTACCCACACCCCAGTTCTTCAACACTAACCCTACACTTAACCTCAACACTGATGTCCTAAAGCAGTGCATGTTTTGGAGCAAAGCATGCCAAACACTTTTGCCTTGTCTTTCCTGTATATACGAGAAGCTGTCCGATTGCCTGTTTTGTCTCTTTTGTGATTTGGATACTGAAAAGAAATGCCTAATCTCTGCCTAGCCTGTGTTGAAGGCTTAACACAGAAATGACGTTAGTTCATTCACTGTACATTGGATTCAGTGCAAGTGATGGGGAGGCAGGGAGAACTATTTCAAAATGTGTTGATAATGTCAGTATTTGTTCAACCTGAAAAAAATTTCAGTTTATGTTTCCTGATTACAACTTTTAGCCCAGACAGCCTGATGCTTACCGGCATTAGGATCACAGAATCACAGAATGATAGAGTTGGAAGGGACCTCTGGAGATCATCTAGTCTCACAC
The DNA here is from genome assembly GCA_013399135.1 of Heliornis fulica. NCBI lineage: Eukaryota > Metazoa > Chordata > Aves > Gruiformes > Heliornithidae > Heliornis > Heliornis fulica. Next base: position 18,766 of record VXBZ01008247.1, read on the forward strand.
CCTGCCAGAGCAGGGTCACCTAGAGCAGGCTACACAGCCTGTTTTTCCAGTGGTGGCTTTAAATTTCATTTTTCATTAAGTGAAAGAAAGCTTATATGGTCCTTTGAATAAGAACAGGGAAATTTATTGGTGTCTGCTCCCCTGTCTGAAGTAAGAGAAGTATTATCATAGAATCATGTGATCAGTGAGGTTAAAGACACCTTAGGTCCATCAAGGTCAACCATTAATCTAGCACTATCAAGTGCACCACTAAACAATATCCATAAGGACCACATCGATTACATGTTACATTGAAGGGAATAGTTGCTCATCCAGACTAAAAGTTTGGGGAAGCTGGCAAGGCCTTAAAGGGAGGTGCATATGGAACTGTGTGGTGCCATACTGGTGTAGCACAGCTGAGTTGCTTCATCTGTTAGAGTCTAATTTTATGGTAAGTTGCACGTCTGTCTAGAGTCTTATATATTTATCAGCTGCAGGATTTCTTAAGGAATACTTTCAGAATAATCCTGAGACAATTATCTGTGTATTTTGTACTATGATAATGAAATGAGAACTGTACTTTTAGGACACTATTCTGTCCATTATTAAAGCTATTGCTGTCTACCAAAGAAATATTTTTTCTTCTAGTTGGTCCTGACTGGGTCTCATTTGGAGTACCAGATTTGTTCAGAGTAGCAGTTTAAAATGACAAATTGAAGCTTAAACGATGAACAGTTCAGAAAATGAAGCCTGTGAGGAAGCCTGCAAGTGCAGAACAGCCATCATAAACCAAAAGGGATAAAGAAAATTGACAGTGTAGAACAATGGCTATATTTATAAATTGGGCAAGATCCAGCAGTTGTTTGATAGTAGGAGCAGAGAAGCCAGGCAGTTACGGAGAGTAAGAGAGAAAATACTAACAGAGTCATGTATTAAAAAGCTTTGTCTCTAGAATGAACCAAGCATGTTTTACAGCTGCTTTTCCTAGAGGAAGATCCTCTTTTGTGTCAACCACCACCAAAGAGTTGATACATTAACAGGTGATTTGTGAAATGCATTTAATTAATGGTTTTATTATCAGTATGCTGCAACATAAGCATGTACATATATTTTTGTGGCACTCTATCAAATATGTATTATCTCATTCCAAGTGGTTTACTAAAGTAAAAATCAGAGTGTGTATGTTTCTTAAGACACTGTTCTTCCATCGACTATGCCAGTTGCAGTTTTGTTTTAAGGATAGTTAAAAGGCTCAGGTTTACTGCTGCGGCATCATGACCATGGGTGCCAAAGAGGTTGTCTCTGTCAGGGAGGACTGCAAATTTCTGGAAACATATTTTACAGTCACTCATTTGTGCCTTGGTAATTTTGAAATATTGGTATATAAGTGACATAGTTGACACCATCCAGTGTCAGAGGTAATTTATCGTTTTGTTAATACCTTGCTTTTCAAGCTTCCTGAAGTAACAGACCATTTGGAGAGCAGCATCTGTTTTCTGTGCAATAAACTACCCTCAGCTTGGCAACCTAATTGACTGAAGTGCACACAGAAAGCATGTGAATCGGTACATTTCATGTCAGATCTGTCTTTGAATGCTCTGTTATCACAGGATTAACTCGATTAGTGGACTTTGCTTTTCTTTTAAGACATAATGGATAGTGTCATGTACATCATTTAACATAAGAAATACTTAATTCTCTCTTCTTAGTTGTGATTTTGCAAGCTAAAGAGGACTGATTTGTATTAGAAAACTACAGATCAAGAAAACAGCCTCAGGAGACACTTCCGAGAGTTGTATGTGTGCTCTCAGAGTGAGCATAGGTATTAGTTCTCTAGAGTGAGGTTCTGCAAGGTCTAGATGGCTACAGGAACCATGATTTTGGATGTTCTTTTGAAAAGCTCTCATCCCTGACAACTACCACTACTAAAATAACGTGTCCTTTTCTAGCAGGATGCTCTTGGGTCTTAAATATATTTCTTTAATAGCTACAATGTAATTTATGTTTGCAGTTATCATTGTAATGCTAGTTTAATTGCTAGTATTTTTCAGAAATCATTTGGGTACCAGGATTAACTGTCCCCTTGCTGCAGTTTGGTATATGGAATATATTGTTGCAGTTTGGTATATAGAAAGCATATAGAGAAGGAAGTGCTTTAATAAAAACAGCTAGGAAAAAAAAATCTCAAACGCAGAAAATTCCAGAAATTGCAAATCTGCTGTGTATTTCAACATAGATATTAAATGAATTTTTGCATCTCCTAAGCATTTATATAGATTTTTCTGGCCAAAACGTTGATCAAATCTAAATGCAATTTATTGCAGTAATAATCTCTCCCATAGTGCTTTTCTACATGAAGTTCTTTAAGATCAAGATATTGCAGAAATAAAATATGTAGTGAAAGAAAGGGCTACAAATAAATACAAAGTTAAAATTAAATTATGCATAAAGAAAAAAGATGTTTTAGTCTTTATCTAAAAATGTACAGTGGATTTCTTCATCAGAGAGTACAAGCAGAATGTCTTCCTAAGTCGGGGGAGAGTCAAAAGATTTATATTGTTAGGCATAAGAACATCCAGGTAATGTATTACAAACATTAAGGGTGGCTATTATAGTAATTGCAATGTCTGTATAAATAGGTTTTTACATTTTATGTTTCTGCTCCAGGTAGGAAAGCTGTTTAATAGAAAATAAGTGCTCAAAGTAGAAATTCTTTTGCATTAACTTTCCCAAGATTAAAAAAAAGGGGGTGGGGGTGGGAAGGAGAGGTCAAAAGAAATTATTAATGCAGTTGCTTTCCTTAACTGTAGTCTGTGTGCACTTCTTGATCTCATGGATATTCAAACATATACCAGATGGTTATTCCAGCTATATCAAAGTCTAATAATGGTACTCTTAAGTTACTGGGATTTTTGCTCTCACTAACTTTGGATGCTTTTTCCTTCTAAACTTTGTTCTTTTGAATCATTAGTACTTATGTATTTTGTTTGTCTACCTTTGATGCTATTAAAAAGTTGGATGATGAAATGGAAATATTATTTTAGAAATCAATGTAATTTAATCTGTCATTGTTAATGTTTTTAATAAGTTGTTACATTTTAAAAAAAAAAACTGCTTTGGAGTGGTGTTGGAGCCTCAGTTCTGGATAATACCATATATGTCTATGTAGAACTAAAGACACTGAGAATGAGAGCAATGTGACCAAATTCATTGAAAAACAGCATTAATCCCAGTCGAAATCTTCTTGTGTCCTGTGCTGTCTGTTGACATTACTGTCATTCTTCATGCACCATGAAGTTTCTGGTTTAGAGCTTTAAAAATATTTAGTGGTTATATTTTTCATTTTTAAAATGTTAAACATTGTAAAAAATCTTTCAAGCATTTGGATCTGCTTGGTAACGAGGTAGAGTTTATTTTATGGAATACTTGTACAGAAAATTTTTAGTCTTGTGTAAAGTGTAAGTACATGAATAATTATGATGTGTATATCATGACTTGTTTTGGACTCCTTAATTGGAAATTAGAACAAATCAAGATTTTAAAGATTAAGAGACTTTATAATGCGAGACATTTCTGTAAGAAAAAAAAACACACTTGGTTACAGAAATTACTAGGAATAATAACTTTTCATTTTTAAATTTAAAAAGTATTATTTAACTGAACTGCCTTTGTTCATCTCTTGTGGAATTGCAATATGGTTGATAATGTTGTGACTGTTACTGATGACAGGTAAGTTACTTTTTAATTTTTTTTTACTGTAATAAAGATATTTTGTTGGATATGAAAAATTACATGTTTTCCAATTCAATGTTATTTTATAGTCTGCTTACTAAAAAATTGCATATCTTTTACTAATTGGAAGTTCAATATATCTTAATATCTTTTCTTTGCACAGCAGACAGAACAGAATGATCAGATAATTTCTGTTCCTTAGATACGCTTGTTCAGAAGGAAAAATGTTGCCTTTGCTTTTACTGTCATACAAAATAGCTGCTTTGTTTCAGATTTAATATTTTTATTACTATTTCTGTGGTCCTATCTTTTATTTTTATTCTTCATCCATTATACTACTGTGATACTTCTTTTTCTCCCACCTCTCCCTGCATCATGAAAAAGAAAAACAAAATAAAAATTACCCTACTAGCTAAACTCTTAAATTCAACTGCAGCGATTCTTTTCCTTGCTAAATAAGTTAATATGTGATACCAACTTAATGTATGGATTTGTCTTAGAAAATATCTTATGCAAAATATCCCCAGACTACTTTTTAAAGAATGTATTTAATAATTTCCTTTAGTGGCCAGATTTATTTTTAGAGCCGCTTTTCTGCTCTTCCTACTTTGAAGGAAGAGGAGGACAGATGTGGACTGCTTCTGGGTTTTGACACAAACCACATTCACTCTGTGATTGACAAATACATATTCTCTAGAAACTAAATACTATCTTTCAAAAAGAAAGGCAAATAAGTTAATAAATGCTGTTCACTTGCTGCAACATGAAAAAAGTTAATTTTTCTTATTGTCACAGTTTTTCTGTTGATCTACACTTACGTTGGTTGACTGATTGAAAAAAGGTTCCAGTAAGTGAGATAATACTAAAATAATCTAATACTAATCGGAATTCCTGTAGTGCATCATTGTAAAATAGCTTGATTTCTGATTAGAAATTTTTTTTTCTTCACTACAGGGTAAAATTATACTAAATGCTGAGATTGCTACCTGCCTTTTTGAGTTTTGCCTTTTTTTGCCCCCTTTCTCCTTTCTGAATTACTCGCATGCAAATTAGATTATGATGGATGTTACAGTGTAGTAGCTGTCCGCCAGATCATCAGTTTTGCTTCCGGAGGGTTGTGTTTGTGGAGTGCTTATGATAAGAAGAAGCATTAACATGCTTTCTTTATCTATGGCTCAGTACTCAAGGTCCTTTTTTCCCATGGTTTGAAACAATGCCTTCATTAGCAGTGTATTGGAGCTTGCCATGTGCAGTCAAGAGAGAGGGTAACAAATACCAGATAAAAAAGGCAAGAGTTGAGGCGGTTAGGATCCATAACTTATAAATTATTATTACAAGTCGAAATACAGAGTAAGCATGGTATGAAAGCTCGTCTCTGAACTGCTATTTCTGTTGATACATGTTTCTATCCAAAGTACTTCTTACTGTTTTTAATGCCAGGTACAGGGATTTTAAACAAATTTAAGCACATACGGTGGGATTAATTTCTTTGGTTTTAGACATCTGTATCTCAATTCCTCCTATCACCCATGAAGGGAAGTACTTTGAAAAACTCAGTGGATGTATTTTCCTAAAGTACATGCCTCCCCTAGAATTGAAAGGATTTGTACTGATGAATTTAATCATCATAAGGGCAAGGCATTAAATTCTCATCCTGAATGCCAAATGAAGTTGCTCTTTTAATGTTATATTTGGGAACTGCAGATGATTTATGCCATACACCTTGCATTCTGTACCAGAATCTCATGCTGTCAGCCTTTTCACTAACTTTAATGTGCAGGTTGAGATCCTACACACCTGACTTTCTGCAGCCCTTATCTGTATAGGCTGACTTGCCAGCAGTGCAATATATGCTATTTTCTAGGCATCTGTTTTAAAGTTAGTTGTTCAAGTTTTTACTCAGAATGCAACCATTTAAATGTCTATACTAGTTCAACATAAGAATATGATTTGTTTGTTGCTGTTGTACATCTTTCCAAAAAAGATGCAAAATGATGGGTTGTGTTTGAAACAAATAGTGGTCATCTGCACTTAGTGTGACATTTCTAATGGCTCTTCTGTGGAACAAAGAATTATAACATCAGAAGACAGTACCTCCGAGCAATGTGATTGCCCTTTCAGTGATAATACTGTATGTCATAGCCCGTGGCCATTAGTTTTTAATTGTAGTAAACTTATGAAGGCAGACTTTCTAAGATTTACCAAATACATGTCTTAAGCTTTTAGGGATGAATAGTTCCAATTAAAATGATTTAAAATAAATTGTACAATCTAGTCAAATTATTGACTCCCACCTATAATTTCCATTTGGAAAATAATTCTGTCAAGTGGAGTTTGTTTTTTTTTTTTTAAATACATATTTAGGTATAGTTTAGTCTGACATTTTTAGAGGGCTTGCCAAAATCAATGCTTTTTCTATCTCAAAACTCCTCTCGTCTGTTCCTGCTTACTAGCAAATCTATTTCTACAATCCTGAAAAATAAAATATTCTTAAGATTTGCATCACTAGCTTTTGAAGTGTGCAGTCGTCAATCGGAGATTCTCAGAGTACTTCAGAAACATCATGAAGCAGACAGAAAAGACTTTGTTTGCCACTTGGTTTTGGCCAATAATTTGACTGTTTGTAATGCATCAGTTGCTAATACCTGTTACTGCCCATCATAAGGGCCATTCACATAAGACACTCCTCCCACTAATAAGTGAATCTTAAAAACTCCAATCACAAGTTTCTTTTCTATGTTCTGTGGTTTTTTGAATGTATGTATTTGGGGTATTTGAGAGATGCAGGAGATGGATGACTTCTGCCACGTCTTCATTTAATTTCTCCATGATTCATTAGTCTTAACTTCAGTGGGATTTATGTTTACTTAGTTTTTCTATATACAGCACGAGAGCTTTGAAGGAATGGGTTTTAAATATTTGGACCTGAAATGTTTGGTTTTCCCTTTAATTGCAAGGGTTCATCTACTCTGATCACTGGGACTGTGAAATAACCTAGAAAAATGATAACTGCTTAACAATTACTCGGTTTTGTTTTCTTACCAAAGTTGCAAATATGTCTTGTGAGTGAGTTTTGGAGTTTTATTATGATTTAAGAATATTATTATCAAAAAGCCAGCTGAGTTTCAGTTTATGTAGTTGTAGTGATTCTTCTTGAACTCACCTTGGCATTTCCAGCAGTAAGAAAGAAAACAAAATGCTTCGCATTTTAGGTCTGAATGGCACGAGGGCAATGAGATGGCAGATTTGCAAAATAGAAATCTGTTTATACATACAAAAATAAAACAAGGTGTTAGGGCCTATTCTGGAATATCTATTTTTAATATATAATAATCCCATTAGCAACACATATCTCCTGTTTCATGCACAGTATAATCTAAGTGTAACAGAACTGCCTGAGGCTTTCCGCTTCCAGAAATTTAATTTCACATTTAGCCCCAAAAGATTCATCCATCATTGTGACATTAAATCCAGTTCACCTTTTTTTTTAAAGGTGAAGCATTGCTGTCTCCTGTCCTTGTGATCTCTCAGGTCATGTGTTACTTGCATCCTAGTTATGAAACTTGGATAAAGGTTGAGGGAGGGAGGGGCAGGGTACAGCAGAAGTAAATGTGAATGAGCAGCTCAGCAGCTGACAGCTTAGGAAGAAATAGTTCATCCTTATCTCTTATCTCTTTTGCTGGAGACACTAAGTCAATAACAGCAGTACCATGATTTATAGAGGCATATTTATTTACACTTACATGCACGTGGAGACATATCTGTGTATTCATGTACACTGTTCACATTCCCTATTCTCAATTAACTTTATTTGATATGTGACTTTCAAAGAGGCAGGGGAAAAAACTAACAGGTCTTCTAGGAAGCAAACTGTTTTTGTGAGTCCGACAGCAAAGCATTTGTAGGAGGCTAGCTTTTCTGTACACGCTGGCATTTCTAACCACAGGAAAATGGTTTGGTTTTGAGACCCATCTTCAAAATTATTAAAGAAACAGACCAAAGCAAAAGAATCTTCACTGTAATCTGTTTGCCACTTAACTCCTCCTATACATTTCCAAAAATATAATGATATATCTCCTTTAGTTTTTCTGTATATTTCTGTTCTCCCTCTCCTCCTCTCTTAAAGCTTGTGTTAAGATTCTCCAAAATCTCATTCATGTCTCTTGTTCTGGTCTTCTGTCCTAACCATGCTTTAAGGGTATATTTATCAGGGCACAGCACAAGTGAAGGTGGCTCGGAGCAACAGTGACCATGGGTCCATCAGGGTGGAATGCTGTCCTCCTTCCTCCACCAGTCCAATGAACTGGACCAGGATGGTCCAGCAATGGTAGTCAAGGTCAGCCACAGCCCGGCCACGCCCAAAGCACTGAGACTAGCCTGGGTCTAGGACAGGAGGGGTTAGATTGGAGCTTGGCTCAGTGGGACCCAGGGCAAACCCAGAGCCTGCAGCAACCCCCAAGGAGGCCTCTCCCCGTCTGGGACTGTTGTTCCACCTGGCCTGTGGGTCTGGCTGTCTGGCTGTGCCTGTTGCAGCAGGACTGCCTTCCCATGGTATAAAGTGTAACTGTAATTCTCATCTGACTGCCATGTCACATCCTTCATCACTTACCATAGAAGCTGTAGTTGGAGCTGATGACCGTGTTTCTTCATGCCACCAAGTGAAGATGTTCAGACTTAAAAGCTGGTGGGGTGCAAGGGAAGAGGGAACCAATGCAGTCAATGTCTTCTTCCCATCTTCCCTTTGACATCAAAAATACTTGTATATTCCTCTTTTCTCCCCAACAGGAGACAGTCTCATTTCTTCTTGGCATTGTCCAACCATAGGGCTTGCTCTGGCTTGACCCAGGCATATTTCTCATTTATTATGTTGGATTGTTCTGGTTCCGTTGGAAATCTGTTCTGTCTGTTCAGTGAGAGTATAAGCAGCCTTCCCACATTTTGTGCAAGATTATTTCATTTTGCAAAAGATCTGACTTTCTCTACGTCCTTAGTTCTTACCTCTCAGATTTTACTACTTGTAAAGGTTTCCCTGACTCAGTTTAAAGAAGTGTCTTAGTCTATGTAGATTAAGACATAAATGTACATAAAGAAGGTTACAGAAATTGCAGTTTATGAAGGATCTCTGCAGGGAAAAAAATCCAGTAAATCCTCTGTATATTTTCTTTCCAAAATGGAAAATGTGGCAGTAATCACACAGATTTGCTTGTTCATTAGGATGTTTACTCTGCTCACACAAATAAAGTACAAAGCTGTTCATTTCAAAAGAAAACCCCATAATTAGGGACCATTAACCAACAAAAATAACAGGCAAAAATACAACTGTAGGATTAAACATTAGTCTTGGTATGACAGTTTAAATCTTTAGATTAACTAGAATGATCCAAAATAGAGAACAGCTTGACATTATGGTCTTGGTGCATGTTTGTCTAAGAATGCTAATATTTTACTACTTCTGCTAGTTCTTTAATGTGTCTGAGTTGGCTCAGAATGACAAATTTTAAAAAAAGGTGGCTCTGACTTCCCCCCTCCCCAGGAAATGAAAGCTTAAGACATGCCTTACCTTCCACTATGAACTGTATTTGTCTTTGTTATTCACTCCCTCTCTGTTCTTCTATGAAAACTTCACTTTTTCAGCATTCCAATTAATTCTAATAATCTGATGGTCTAGATCAGTTTTCAGTTGAGATAAGTCCATGTTGAAGGTCTGTCCTAGGAGAGAAGCACCGTCTGAGGCAAGAAAAAATGTTTTTCAAAAATTCATGCTGCCCAAAAGGCAGATTGAGAACTGCATGAAAAACTCTATTCTGCTTAAATGTGCTTGTAGCCTTTACGGTGGTAATGTAGCAAAGCCCCATAATGCATTCAAATAGAATGTGCTTTCCTTTTAGAATATGTACTTCTGTTAATTTTAAACCCATTCCTTCTGTCTGTGCTACATTTATAATAGATGAACTCTTCTTGTCCCGTAGAACGAGGATTAGGAATGAAGATCGGCAATTAAATACTTGTGAATGAGTCAGTGAGACTCTCAAGGAGAATAAGACTTTGAAAACCAACAACAGTGGGCTTTTTCTACTTACATACAACTTCAAAGGTGATGACTTATATTTAGACTCCTCTCCAGTTGGTCTCAGGTTCTTGGTTAACATGTAAATATATTGTCAGCTGTGGAAAATAGATTTCTGTAGGTGTGGTTTAGGTTTGCTCCTTTGGAGAGACCTTTTGCACCTCCTAGCTAAACAGGCACCGCAGCATGGTCACGTATGGGAGTGTAGGTGTGCAAGCCCGAACCGACTATTTAAGTGCAAGCCAAAATACCCTTAACTGTGTAAGAGTGTCTAACTTTTTGGCGTTTTATAATGTTTTGGCTCTCTTTTCCCACTGTTGTAAAGAGAGATAATATACTTCTGCTGAAAATATGAAACTGTAGGAAATTGTATTCAACAGAAGAATTAATGTAATGGAAATTAAATTGGCAGATATGTAAAAGCAATCCATTGACATATAGTATGTTTTATTTACACTACGAATGTGTTTAAATTCAGAAGAATTGAGCAGATGTCTTGAAATATCCTTCAAACAGCACTAAAGACAAGAGCAAATATTTGCAGATGTGATCAAATTATGCAGCTATCAAATACAATTTTCTGTAATTAGTGGGTAAGCAGAAGTTGTTGACTTTGTAATTACATGACAATTCTAAAGGAAGTTCCCCTTTAATTTGTCTTAGTAAATACCTCCAATGTAGTCAGAATTGAAATAATGCAGCACAGTTGTACTTTGACTTGTCATCTGTAAGGATAGCTAAGCTACAGGAAGAAAGATATGAGGAGGCAGAATTTTCTGCCTTGGAGACATTCATATATTAGAAAAACTTTTGCTTAATAATTATCTGGAGTTTTTTCCTAACAGAACTGAAGCAGTGGCTCATTGACATTGCTGAGATATTCGGCACTAAGGGGAAATGGCATTAAAGAGAGAAGGAAGATATAAATTGCAATGTGGAACCCAGGAGGAATGTAGATAATTGTTAAAGTCTGGAGGGAAGTGAACTGTTAGCAAAGAAACATATACATTGACGAGAAAAAGAATTTGGTATAAAAGGAAGTAAAAAGTACTCGCTTTACAAGCTGTGGCATTTTGAAACAAGACAAATGAGGAAAGATAATGAAAAAAGGATATAAATAAAGTTCATGTTGCTCTGAGAGGAAAATCTCAGGAAACTAAAATGTGGAACAAGCCTATAAAGAATAGATACAGCGACAGGTTGACTGAACTTTCAGTAACTTTTCTACATGAAACAAAAGAAAGAAATACGAAAATAGTGAAAACTTGTAAGCTGGATGTAAAAATATCTTAAATATTTCAGAAAAGTGAGCTAAAGGTCGTTGGATCAATTAGAATGGAATAATTTATCAGCAGAACCTACGGGAAGAAATGTTTTGATTCATAGCAAAACAAACTGAGCAGGAAATAACACTGAGAAACGTGCACTGCTAGATATCCTTCCATGTTTTTTCCTATGAACTGAAGTCTCTTCTGTCAAGAGATAAATGTAGAATACAGACATTTTTCTGGTTGTCTGTCTAGCTGCCAAATTAATTGTCCAGCCTTGAAGGAGTTAAGTTAGAAGAATTATGTATGACTAGTGAATAATCTTCTTGTCCATAGCATAGCCAGAATATACTAATCTAAAGTGTTCTGTATTCAGATGATTAAGTTTTGCAAAAATAAGTCACATAATTTATGCTACTTTTGAAAGTGCAGTTAATATTACTTTCTGTTCATCCGTGATTTATGGTCTTGTGGCTTTCTTGCATTATACACAGCCATAGCTCTGAGATATTGGTAGATATAATTTTTGCCAGGTATAGTGTCTCCATTTTCCACAGGGACAAAACAAAAGTCAGAAAGAATATGTAGTTTGAAGATTAAGACTATATTAAGTGGAGTATGATGTAATCATACAGGTATAATTTCAAGAGTTTTTAAAATTCTTTGCTGTTGAATGGGTATCCACCACAGAATATGCCATAGAAGAATTGTATTAGCTGAAGTTATTCTGAAAGGTGTCCAAGTGTGAGGCAAGAAAGGTAAGCCAGAAGAATGTATGATTTCATATGGAGAGCTGAATCTTGAGACTTGCACATGTGACCTTGGACTTGGTTCAGCTCTCATCTTCCATACAAAGAGGCTGGAAAAGAACCCGTGCATGTGTGAATAACTCTGAACTCTATTTTTTCACTCATTAATGTGTGAGAACAGTTGAACTGAATAGATTTTTTTTTCCTTATCATTTGACTAGCATTGTATTTATTTTATCATTAATTTAAATGTCCAAGTCTGGTTATCCAGAGCAATGAAGTACAGTGAGTTTATGCATATAGCCCAAACACATTTGTCTCAGAAATTTCAATTTGTTGTTACTGCAATTAATTCAGTATTGTATAGGAAACCTGACTAAGGTTTAGAGCTCTTACTGTTCTTCTTACAACTGTCAGGACAGCTGCAGTCCATAAGCAATGTTTTAGAAAATTTGGAGCTTTTTGATATAAATAAAATCCCAAATAAAAATATTTGATATAAATAAATCCCAGAAGTGTTGTTAGAAAGATAGACTGAAGTGTATAGGAAGAAGGAGGCATTTGGTGGAGATTGGAATAATTTACTTGGTAGTGTCTTAAGCTGAGTGAGTATGTACGAATATGAAACATTGTGAAAGTGAGAAGCATAGGGAAGAAAGATGGACACTAGCACACTGCAGCTGAAAAAACGGGAAGGGCACGCAGCCAGGCAACTACAAAAGATCAGTTAAAACCAACCAACCAAGCAACCAACCAAAACCCTAACAAACGGAGTAGTTGTCATAGTGAAAAGGTTTGCAGTGGGAGGCGATCCTAGCCATACAGGATTTTGTGGGTATGTGCAGAAAGAAGAGTTGCTCAGTTAAGAGAATGCCAGAATCGGAAGAAAGCGAGACCTGTAATTACACAGCGTAGCTTGATGCAGCCTTCCCCTTCTGAGCAATGTGAGTGGGGGAACTGAGGAGTAAGGCAGAAACTCCCACTTCTGTGTTCACTGAAGAACAGACAGCTCTTGAGAGGAAGAGCTCAACTGTGCCATTGTGCACTATTTCTTCAATATAGCATCAAAGAATTCTCTCAAGAATTGGGATATCAGGATATATCTAAAGCAGTAGTTACAACTTCAACAATTGAAACATCGATCTAGTTTTAAGGACTGCTGCGATGGGAGTCTTTTGGATAATGTTATTTCTCTATTCAGTAGATGTCTTCCCATTGTCCACAACATTCATTCCATGCTATTTTGCCTGTATGGCTGCTTTTACAACTGTTAAATAAAAACTCGTAAGTCATGTTGGCATTTTTTAGCATGATTGAGATATTCTCGGACTGTCTTCAGGTGTATTTGCTCCATGATCATTTAGGTAGTTAATAACATCTTCATGTGATGCAGAGTGTCATATGCTCATTTTTATCCTAATGTTATGAGGCAAATTTACTATTCATCTGTAATAAGAATTTGCAAAAAACCGAAGTTCTTAATGCTGGTCAGACTTCAGAACAGTAACACGTTTTGTGTACATTGGTGCATGGTAATCCAATTGAAACTGTAATTAAACTGCATTTTCTTTCAATGAAAGGGCTGGTGGGGCAGTAACTGTCCCAAGGATTTCCTAAATCACAGGAAAATTGGGTATCTGTTATTTCTCGAACCTTCTCACCTTTGCAGCCTTTCTCCCTGCTATGCTATATAGTAGCTTTTGGCAGCAGAAGAGACAGACGGATTGACTCAGCCATACTATTAATGTGAATTCATACAGTAGTGAATGTGCTAGAGCTATTGAAGATTGCCCCAAATCTCTGCATTGCTCTCATTGTCCCAGGTTGCTGAATATGCAATGGAGTGACAGCTTGTTTGAAGTTGTGAGAGCATTTTAAACCCAAAACTTGTTACTACATATGAAGAAAAGCATTCTTTTCACTTTTTTGTGTGTTCTGTTGTATCTCTTTGATCCTCATAATGCCTCCTGTTGCTGTCAATGGTGAAAGCAGTAATGGCAACCTAAAAATAAGGCACAGTTATGAACATGCATGTGTAGGAAATACCAACTTCTGTCTGCTGGCCGTGGAGAGAATATGTGAAATACTGTAACACTCACCAGCTGGAGGTGACCCTGTAGGAAACCCTCCCTGTAGGTGCAGGGCTAGCCCAGGCAGGGTTTCTGCAGCACTTGAGAAGATCCAGCAGCCGTGCCATGCTGTGCCGTGGTGCAGATGGCTGTTCTGTCAGCATTATGTGTTTCACAGTTTCCACTTCCTACAAGCAGAATTCACCGTGTCCACAGTTTTCATTCCAAACCATTTCTCTGGCTTGTTTCCACATAAATTTCCACTATTCTTCACCTGTGGTGAGTTTTGGTTTTTTCTTTCTTTTCTGCTAATAAATTCATCCTCACAGTGAAAATCTGTTTAAGTACTTAAACTGACATCTGCTATACCTGACTGATTTTATTTTCAGTAACTGTAAATGCATTCAAACGTCCCTGTTGGGACTTGCTGCTTTCCTCACTGTTGTTTTTCCCTTTGCAACAGAAAGATCAAAACAGTGGCTCAAAACAGAGAACAGTTAGATTTTGAAATAATGAACTCCTGGACCCTTAGTCTCTTTCTGTGATTGTACATGAGTAATATAGTCTTCTTGATGATTTAGGTTTTTGGGGTTTTTTTGTGTGGTAGGATTTTTATTTCTTAAATCTGTAGTTATAGACACAGTTGTCTATTCATTAATTCGGGGACACACTATATGTATTATTTGCATACCAAACGTGGATATATTGGCAAACTTTGAAATAAGCGTTTTTTTTTTAGTGATCTTTTTAAAATACCTGATATGAATACATTCCAAAAGCAAGATATTTTCCCTGACTTTGAGATCCTCTTTCCTAACCACAAGCTGGTAATAGCAGTGACACAGGTTTCCTTAAAGGTATTCATGACTAACTTAAGTGACAAGACTGGGAAAAAACCCATAACTGGCATGTACTGTTTACTAAGTCAGTTAATGAATGAATTATTACTTTCTTACACAGATCATTAGTGCTTGGTATTTTGTAATGGCTGCAACTGAGGCTGCATGGAAAAAGTTACATAGAATTATGGGAAAAGAATTTTATCTGCAGCACCTACTTTCGAAGCTGTGTACCCTGAAGCTTGCTACAAGTGTCAGCTTTCTAAGGATGTGCGATGACTGATTGGCAGTAATTGCAATGATGATGGATCAAGGACTCTTCTTTTTCTATTTTGAGGAGACTGGTTGAGAAGTTGAATTTTGAAATACTGTCATTGAAACAAGAACTTTCCTCACAGTGGTAAGCAGGGTAGGATTTGTGGCACTCTGAACTCTATATAATTACAACACTTGTTCTTCCTTTTGCATCAAGCAAACATTTTGTCTTTCTGATTAACAAATTTACTTTAAATGTTTCTGTAAGTGCCATGTGTTTTGTTCCGTTTGTCATTACACAGATATCCACAGCAATCAGTGAGAATTCTTCCTGGGAGGAGATTGTTGCTTGTGGTTATATGATCCCAGGGACGTGGACATTTGGATAACAGATCAGTTTATCTGTGTGGGCGCATTTGGGGTTTTTCACTGGGATTCAGACACTGCAACTGGATATGAGAACTACAACTGTTGACTGTGATGTTGCACGGCAGTAATAATAGTATGTAGTAGTAGTACTCCATATAGAAATAATATAGTAGTAGTGACTCGATATTAAGATAATAAAGAATAATAAGAAAGGGCTAGTAGGGCCCATGAGATTATTTTGTTTGTGTCAATTCATACAACCACTTAAAATGGTGTTATTTTTAAATCATGAGGTTGATCCTTCCCATGGGCCACATTTAACAAAGCACATGCTTGTAAATGGCTAGGAAATACAAAGTAACTGTGTTTAATCCAGGTTTAACCTTAGAAGAGGTTGTGAACCTTAGCTTAGGCTGTGAGACTGTGTGTAAGACTACGCTAAGACTACAGTTGAATTTTCTGATCTGAAAACATTTCATTCAAAGACACAAAGGCAGAATGGTATGGAATATATTGAGAAGATAACGGAGATTTTTTTCCCCCCATTTTATAGTGGAAATAGGATTAATCAGTGACCAGATAACATATCCAGGAATCAGAGAATGAAGTTCTTGTTCATTCTCATAGTTAGTGAATAAAATAATGCATACTCATATCAATAAAGCTTTAAGAACTCTTATGCTGAGGAGCATAGTACAGTTGAAGTATAGCAATTGTGTCAAGATGTTTTCAAGACAACTTGGAAATCTTAGCAGGACTGTCATTCAAACTATTGAAATATAAATCTCCTCCTCCTCCTTCACTTCATCCCCACCTAATTTACTCATCCAATTGCAGAATGTAATTTAAACTTTTACTAGGCTGATGCACTCTCATCTCACATTATTTTTATTACAAGTAGTATGCAGTAAAATAAATTACAGAAAGTGTAATGATTTAAAGATAATTCAAGTAGAAAAGCAGGAATTTTATTTGAAAGGTTATTTTGGCTTCTGGTGTGAGTTACTATGAAGATTGCTTAGTATAAAAAAATTGAAGAAGAGTTTCAAAATTACTTACTTTATACAGATGCTAATGATTTTTTTTTAAGCATATTAAGCTCTCCTTTTAATACTGTCAGTAGTAAAT
This sequence comes from Heliornis fulica, assembly GCA_013399135.1. NCBI lineage: Eukaryota > Metazoa > Chordata > Aves > Gruiformes > Heliornithidae > Heliornis > Heliornis fulica. The sequence goes on from VXBZ01008247.1 coordinate 35,221, forward strand.
GGGCAGTGGGAAAAATGGGTGGAAGAAATTAGATTGTCTTTCTGTTCAGACTATTGATTTATGTACTGCTTAGCATTCAGTGTGTAATAATGGAAATCAAGTCTGTTTTCAACTATCTTCTATTAAAAAGAGGAATTATTCTCAACCTCAAAGTAGCAAGGGTGTGCATATAAAACAGTTTCTAGAAACCAGTATTGGTTAAATTGGCTTTTGAGTTTAAATCTTTGAACTGATAATGAGGAAGTGGTTTTGGATAGAATGTAGAAATCCATAATTCTTAGATCATAAACTGATTGCAGGTCATTATGAATGTGAAAAGATCTGGCATGTCTTTCAGACAGTAGGTGTCCCTCTGGTGTATTGATTTAAATCTGTTGTTGTCCCAGGTAAACAATACACAAGGTGCCAGCATCAAAACCATGGAAATGCTGTCTGTATATTTATGTGGTTAAGCATATTTTAAAAAAGAGGAGCCTACTGGATAAAATGCACTGTGAATTCATGTACTATGATTAGCTCCAAAAAATCCTGTTTACAAATGGTTGCTTTAAAGACTATTTTGTGGAAGCTTCTCTAGTTTAACCAGGACTACAAACCATCATACAGTGCAATATTTTAGTGTTCCAGGTGGGCTGCGAAATGATGACACTATGCAAAAAATGCTCATTATAGTAACTTAATGTCTTAGTCTTAGCAAAAATACTTCATTTTCAAACCTGATATGTTTCTCAAGGAAGGGAAGAACTTCTAAAGTACTTTACTGATGATACTCAGTAGGTAAAACTGACTTTAAAATGCATGGGGTATCACCAAATTACTCTTCCGCTTAGATAAGTGGGTCAGATGAACCTTATTGTCCTTATTATTGAAACAAAACAAAAAAAAAAGGACAATGAATTGGGACTGTGGATATACTTAAAACCAGGCAAAACTGATCAGGATTGACTCTCCTTTGTTAGGTGTGTAATGTTTGCCTTCAGAGATCTTTGGGAGGATTTGAGAGCATACTCAGGAGAATGTCCATACAAAGGAAAATCAACACTCAATTTCTCTTTGTCGATAAGCAGGAATGACTCTGGTGGAAAAGTTTAAATTATAAATAAGCAGTAATGTTTTCTGAGTTTCTGACTAAACATCCATTATGTTTCCAAATGCCATGTGCTTCTTGTGACTGAATGACTTTGTGTTGTACACCCTTAATGAATAATCTTGTGTATTTTGTATTTTGCTAGATCTGAGTATACACTCGTACCATGCAATTTGCTGACTCTGCAGTTGTATATTAAATTTTATCTCTATCATGTTTGTTCTTAATCTCCCTAGAGAAGTATAATTAAATTGGGGGGGGCGGGGGGGCATGGCATGTGTTATCATTTATTTATAGTTCACGTGTATACAGACACACAGACACGTGTACCCTGGTATCTCATGGTAAATTTACTGTCAAAGCTTTCATTGCCCAGAGGAGCAAAGCTGCCAACTGTAGACTTCTCACCGGAGCTTTGAATCTATGGGTTTTTTTAGTTTTTAAAGTCATTAAATGCTGTTTTAGAGAGACATAAGTTTTACCAGCCACTAATGACTGAAGAACACTTTTCAAACTGGCAGTACTAAGGAGAGTGTAAAAAAAACCCCAAACCAACACTTTCAGATGTTTAGGACTTCAGTTTGTTTGGATTTTTGGTTTTGGTGGCTTTTTTTTTCCTAATGAAGGCATTGTATGGGATTAAGTACATATCATGCTGACTAGGCCAATCATCATCTGAATTGGAAGAAAAAGTGAAATTCTGTATTCAGCATCTATGGAAGTGGTATCAGGGTTTAGAAATATGGATAATATGTACTTCATTATTACCTGTGAATAGTCAGTACATCGGCATGAAGTTTTGAAGACCATATAACTGAAATTAAAAAAGGACAGAATTTTAATGTGAAAATATTTTGTAGAAAGAGCAGTAAGCAATAATTACATCCATCCATGGGTTATAATCTGTGAGTATGTTAGAAAATATTTATTCCAGATTACTTATCAAACTTTATACTGGCTTTCTAATTTCTTTTAAGTGGCAGACAGCCAAATAGTTGAGGAAATAATCATAGAATCACAGAATGTGTTAAGTTGGAAGGGACCTTTAAGAGTCATCTAGTCCTACCCCCATGCAGTAAGCAGGGACACTTTTGACTAGGTTGCTTATAGATTCAAGCCTGACCTTGAATGTCTCCAGGGACGGGGCCTCTACCACCTCTCTGGGCAACATGTTCCAGTGTCTCAAAACCCTCATGGTGAAGAACAACTTCCTAATGTCTAATCTAAACCTACCCTGCCCTAGTTTATAAACAGTGACCCTCATCCTGTCGCTACATGCCCTTACAAATAGTTCCTCCCCAGCTTTCCTGTAGGTCCCCTTCAGTTACTTGAAGCTTCCTCTTCCCCGGGCTGTACAGCCTCAGCTCTCTCATTCTGCCTTTGTAGGAGAGGTGCTCCAGGCCTCTGATCATCCTTGTGGGCCACCTCTGGACCTGCTCCAAGAGGTTGATCATCTTCTTGTATTGAGGACTCCAGAGCTAGTCGCAGTACTCCAGGCATGGTCTCACCAGGGCAGAGGGGGGAATCACCTTTCTGCATCTTCTGTCTGCACTTCTTTTGATGCAACCCAGGATACGATTGGCCTTCTGAGCTACGAGTGCATGTTGTCGTTGGCTCATGTTCAGCTTTTTGTCCATCAGTACCCCCAAGTCTTTTTTCATAGGTCTACTCTCTATCATATATCATCAGCCTCTATTGGTAGCAAGGATTATTCTGACCCATGTGCAGGATCTCACACTTGTCCTTGTTAAATACCAGATTTGCACAGGCCCACCTCTCTACCTTGTCCTGTCCCTCTTGCGTGTCAACCCTACCGCTCAGCTTGGTGTCATCTGCAAACTTATTGAGGGTGCAATTGATCCCACTGTCTATGTCATTATATGGGTGTACTTCCACAATTCAAAAGGACAGGGGGTCCTTTTGTCTCAAAAACAATACAATTTTTTTTCTCAGGTTTTCTTTTGGCCAGGGGAGTAGTCACAAAACTGAGGGACTGATCCCTCAGAAGCTGTATACTCATCAGAATCCATGGCCTTTTCAAGGAGGGTATTCTGACTGAAGCAGGCTTTGGGGACCATATAATTCCTTTGATTTGCAGTTAAACCTGTTATAGCTTAAATTAGTATGTAATGCTAAAAATAAACTACAGCAAGTTTTCATCGAAGTGGTTTTCTCTCCTCTTGCTCTTCTTCATTTTCTTACAGTTGAGCACATTTTACTGCTGTTTTCTGTTTGCTTTGGCAGCAAAAATTAAAAATCGATTCATACATAACTGCTAATTGTACATGAAACAGTCTCAACAACGATAAAGGCTTGACACTTCAAGCCCCTCAACACTCAGACTGAGGAAAATAAATGGGTGGTGTATTGCGTTGAGTCTTTATAATCATGCACATTTCTTAGTCTGAACAGGTTGGTTATGGTTGAGAACATCCCTATCAGAGATTCTACAAGCCAGTAAAAAACCACACCATGCCTAAGTTAGGAGTCAAGGACACTATCATTAAAACAATTAAAAATAGATTAGTTTGATATTAGTTGCCATTTAAAATGAAAACTGAAGGACATGGAAGGAGGCTGGAACTAGTACAAAAATTAGTATTGGAACAGACGTTATATCAATCAGATGCAGAAGGATCTGGAAGCTTAGATTGAAAGTAATTCTGATGTATATAAAAATCTAGTTTACAGTAAGAAAGAAAGGGATTTGAAAGTCCTTTTTAGAAAATATTTGCATAACAGATCTGCTTCCACTGATTCAATTCCACACCTTCTCTTGAAAAGGGAAAAATATTTACATCCCATAATGTTTAGAAGGTGCTACAAAATACATGGAAACATTAAAATGCTCTATAATAACAATTTTTATGGCTTTAAATAACTCATTCACGTCTTACAAGAGAAAATTGTGCAGAATTGTTATCCAGTGTGCCTAGTTCTCTGTGTGGAAGATCAGGAGAAATCTAATTCTCGGAGTACAGGTAGAGGGGAGCTTGTCATTTTAAGGGCAAAAGAACCAAGGATTCATTTGTGTAACTTGTGTAAATTTGAGACAGAATCCCATTCTCCTAGCAGAAGATAGGTCTTCAATTTTTCATAAATGTTACATTGCAGGTGTCACACAGAGTTGGAATGAGGAGTGGGCATATACTATTGCTACATGAGTTGCTATTTCCAAATTTTCAGGAAATGAGGAAGAATCTAAGAATTTCTCGAGTTGAAGGAACTTGAACATTAAAAAAAGTCAAAATTCTTCTTTTTTATTCCTTGTTGCCTTACATTGCTTTAACTGAAATCCTGTTTATCTTTTTAGAATAGCATTGGAATATTGACTTTGTCCATGGTGTTATATGATGAAGAATTTATGTCATTAGAATGTTAATGTATTGTTAGAATAATGCCTGATCATTATGTATGACCATATAATTGCGGAATTAATTTAAAGCACACTGTAAACTATTCTAAAAAATGTCTATCTAGGTCTAATCATTGTCTAAGTACTTCGTTAGCAGACATTTTTCTTCTCCCTTCCCTTCTTCTCTTAAACTGGCCTAGACTGAGACCCGTTAGTCATTTGCATTTGTCAGAGAATTAGCAAAAATGTTAAGGCTTGCTACTCTTAGAAACTACATCTGAAATTCAGTATAACATTAACCAGTTAAGGAATTGCATTAAGCGGTTTTCTTAACGCCTTGTTGACCTTCATTTTGCTGATTGCAGGGCTTTTTGCTAGCTCTCACATTGCATGGATCTAGTAACAAAGCTTTGATTGATTACCGTGATGCAAGGATGGTACCTGACCCAGGGAACAAAATGTACCCAGAAACTTGCATGTTTTTGAATTATTTTTTTTAATCCCTGAAGGTTTTGTTTGTTTTTTAAATATTCTTTATTTTCTGTTTATGTAAACCAAAAGATGCCCCATCCCTTTGAGTGCTTTATTTACTACTTAATATCTGCAGTGGTATAGTATGATAATCCTGGCAGGCAGTTAAGACCCTCATGGTTTCCAGCTCCTCACCAGCAGTGGGGAAGACTATCAGAAGGGCAAAAGTGAGAAAACTCCTCGATTGAGATAAAAACAATTTATGTGAAGCAAAGACTGTGTGCACAAGTGTCCTGGTTTTGGCTAGGATAAAGTTAATTTTCTTCCTAGCAGCTGGTGTAGTGCTGTGTTTGGTATTTAGGATGAGAATCATGTTGATAACACACTGCTGGTTTTAGTTGTTGCCAAGCAGTCAGAGACCTTTCAGCTTCTCATACTGCCTTGCTACTTGTCAGCAGGCAGATGTCCAGCCTCTTCCAGGAAAGCATGGCCTCAGCTCATGTTGTGGTTACTTGGGAAGACAGATGCCATAACCACAAATAACTCCTCTTCTTTGGCCTCAGTTTTTAATGCTGAACTCAACATCACGGGCTGTGGAACATCTCTCTAGTCTGTTGGGGCCAACTGACCTTGCAGTCTCTCCTCCCAACCACTTGCCCACTCCCAGAAAACTTGCTGGGAGCAGTAGAGAAAGCCTTAAGGCTGTGTGAGCACTGCTTGGCAACACTCAAACCCCTCATGCCTTACCAAGACTGCCTTGGCCACAAATGCAAAGCACAGCACCATCCACACTGCTGTGAAGCAAGTTAGCTCCATCCAAGCCACATCTGGGGCATATATTTACCTATAATTCTGGCCATTCTGTATTTTATGGAAGTGCCTTAAATTGCCCGGTACAGAATATTGGCTGTATCATTTTATAGTTTCCCAGTGCATTTTTGAAGTTAGGTGTAAACTTTGCCACCTTTCTATCCTTGGGTGTCAAGGTAGTAGTTTTGAGAAAAGAGGTTATGTATAGCAGTTATTAGTTGAGGTTTTGCATCCCTGGGTTCCTTCTGAACTTGACTGAGTAGTCCTCCTTTTAGGTGATTCCTTCCTGCTCACTCTGGTGATATCTTCCATAACTGCTTCCATTCATGCTTTGATTTGAGACAAACCTTTTGGTATGTCTTCCCCAGAGAAGGTAACTGATGTAAAACTCTCCCATGGTACACAAGCAAAAAAATCTCTGTCACCATAGCTTTTTAGAGCACTTCCTGTACACTGTGAACACACATTGGTCCTGCATGCTCTTTGTCGGGCTTTCACCTCTGATGTGTTTTACAAACAATTGATTTTCCAAGCTGTTCCTCAAGCCAAGGAGGTGGGAAGAGTGTTAGTTTAGTTTAGTTTAGTTGCCTCTGTTGTTACATTTGACCTTGCAGACTTTATCTTTCATGTTTTGAGGCAGCTTCAGCTTTTAAAAATAATATTTACTCTTCCATTAGGTATGTTGTTTCATTTAGTCTTTCACAAGTCTGTCTTGCAGAGGGAAGGGAGGAATACAAATTTTCCGTGTCTGTGGTACTTTCCATGCTAGTGCAAAAGCATCAATTTCTTACCCATCTTTTTAACTTCTTTTTAAAACACTTGGTTATTTTTCATCACTTGCATTTCAGGCAATATAGAGCCTGCAATGTATTGCAGTGTTTCATGCAGCTGTTATGTTTTGAGGACACCAGATGTGAAAGGATGAAACATTCATTTTGTTTAAGGGAGGGAGAAATCATCCATTTGGTAGAGGAGAGTGTGCTGGTTTAGAGG
>VXBZ01008248.1:0-59611 GCA_013399135.1 Heliornis fulica
AAAAAGAAAAAGAAGAAAAAAAATCAGTTTAGTTACCGCGCGTGGTGAATCTGCAACAAGTTCCCTACTGAGGCGAGGTGTTTAAACTTGTGCTGAAGGTGAAATCGCTTGCTCCAGAATGCAGAGGTTCGAGTTTTATGTTTATGAAGGTGAGGTTTTTGATCGGCGTTGCTCAAATGGGCTTTTGATCAAGTGTAGAATAATTCATTCCTTACTCCGTAACAGCAAACAGCTTCCAGTTTGTGGGATCGGGAGCACTGATCTGGCAGTTCTTCATTTAAACTTCGTATTTTAAGGGGAAGCCTCCGTTTTCTGGTAACATCAACGCCACTTCAGGCAGGAGCTGGGGGTCCATGGTGATCTTGCGCTGACACCGAGACAGCAATTTACAAGCTCACTCAAACATTAACGCGTCGCATCTCTGTACAGCGTTTGTGATTCATGATGGTTTGTGTTAAGCCGAGCGGTTGTGTATATTGAAGCACAAGATGCCAGAAAAACAAGCCCCAGGATGAAGCTGCAATTTTAAGAGTTGCTTGCTCGCTTTCCCGCTAGGGAGGGCAGAGCAGCGGGAAAGAAGTGCATACTTGTAGGCTTTATTATCGTAAATTACTTTTGTGTGTAGAAAAATATTATGCAAACTTTAGAGTTGCAAGCTTGATCGCTAGAAGCAGCTTAACATTATCTGGCTTTTGTACAGCTCTTTCGATGGGTTTGAAAAAAAGTTCTGGCCAGGTCACAGTTCTGGAGTAAAGATACTCTCTCAGAGCTCATCAGAAGGTGACTTTGGGTGAAGTTTCTCCTAGTTTTGCTAACAGAGCGAGAGTTGTTGCTCCCTCCTAGCGTTATGCTTGCTCGTCCAGACCTATCTTTGGAGTAATGTGTTTCCAGTAGGCAGTGGGAATCCCACATTATGGTGGCCCCCGGCCAGGCTCATATAGGGTGAAACAAATATGGAATGAACTGGGAATGCAGGCAGAGCTCGATCTTGCAGGATGCATCGAGCTCCTCTAACCACCATGCTTTGGGGTTGGTGCTTGATTACAGGGAAGAGGCTGTGGCCGTGTGCTGTAGTAATCTGTTCTCCTGGTCGGTGTAGAAGCAAAGTCGTGTACGTGTGCTGGGTATGAATGATAGGGGGAATCTGAATGATAGGAAGAACATCCTCTCACCTGTGGCAGTATTTTTCTTTCCATGTGTTAAACTGGATGGTTCATGTAATGTGCTATTGAATTGTACAGTATACAACAGGAAGCTAGCTGCTGGGATATTGATAGGAATTTCTGATTTCTAATAGCCTTGTGGATGTTGAACTAGCTGTTAGTTTCTGACATGCATTCTGTCTCCTGCCTGGCTCCTTTCTGTTGCAGCACATGACATCTTAAGAAGGTTGCCACATTTGACAACGGTGTCACCTGTAGCACTTTGTTTACTTTGAAGCTTAGCTGCAGCATTAGCTACTTTACGGTTTCTCAGTAATAGGCCTTATTCTTAATCTCTGGAAACAGTTTTAGGAGTGAGAGGACGTGTCATGCTGGGTCCCTTTTCTGTCATTTGAAAGAGCAAATATAATACACTCTACAACTCCCAGTTTTGATGGGGAAGTTTTTGGGGGTGGGCATTTGCTTTCAGTTAGGGCTAGGAGTTGGTAAGTGCTCGTTACCAATTCTGATGGGGAGGGTTTGCGGATATAGGAGTGTTGGCATCACGACCCACTGCTGTTCATGACCCAGCTGCACTGGTTCTCTGAACTGGCCGGCCGTCCTGGGAACGGGAGAGGTATTGGCAGTCCCTGTTTGAGGTTTCATCTGTGCAGCTGCTGAGAAACTGAGTAGCTCTGGTTTTAATTGATTTGATTTTTGTGGTTATACTGGTAACATGCAGTAATACTCATCAAAGGTATTGCTGAACTTAAATCACATTCCTTTTCTGGTTTTCTTCTCTTACAGAATTCATTATCTTCCTAAATCTGCTTTATTACATACATACTTCTTTCTCTCAACCTTACTCTGGTTTTATCCACCTTCTCCCTCATGCTCACTTTCTAGCAACCCTTCCCAGTGGTCAGAGTGCAAATGCATCTTGATTTTTTTTTTCCAATTTTTTTATTTCCATGTATAGGTGTTGCATTTTAGTTGCCAAACTGTCATGTTTTCTTGCTTTGGTTTGAGAATATGATTAACTTTAAATATGAAACTGATTTTCATATTTTCAGGAAGCATTTGAGTCTTGAGAAGGCCTCTGTGCAGAGGCCTTCTCAAGACTCAAATTGTTACGAATTTAATCTATTTTGGTAATTAGAGGGGAGAAGGAGAATAATGTCTTCCATCCAGAACAATTATAAATCACTTGCAGATGGTTTTCAGCAGGATGTAAAAATAACAGGTTCCTCCAAGTTACAACAGATATCCTACAGGTTCTTAGATTAATGGTGACCTGGTATTTTTCTGTTGGAGGGAGGCAGGGTGGAATAATTCTTAAAAGAAACATATATGCAAAGCAGGTTTGCTAAAATTTAAATATTTAAGCAGCGGAGCTCTTAAAGTCTTTAATAATTTGGTGAGACTTTGCTTTACTCTCAGAATCAAACCATGCATGTGCCTGTTCACTTGGACGGGATTCTCTCTTTCTGATCCAGCATCATTAATGTTTGCAAAAGATTTAGACTCCAAGCTCCTGGCTGTGATTTCCTCTGTGTGTCCCCTCCCTGGGTTGATGTTGAAGTGTGCTCGTTGCCTGGGTATAGCTGCATCTTTGGCCTTTCTGCTTTTGAGAGCTGTAAGCTATTTCTCTGACTCATCCTGTTAGAGTTTTATGTTGCGGTTTAACTGTACCTGGGTAAATACAGCTCTCTTCCCTCAGACACTTCAATTATTTGAACACTGGTTCTGGTATTGCCTAAACACACTGCAGTTTCGTGCTCGTGCCTTGCTGTGCCAGATGGCTTTATAAAATGGGGAGGGAGGGAACCAAAGGCTGTGGAGGGGAAAGAGTTTGTAGAGGAGATCAGAGCGGGCCGCACACCAAGTTTCCTCATGTATTGTCTGCACACCCATGGCACACCTAGTGCTGTAAAAAGAGTTCTTACTTCGGGTTTTATAGACTATGTGTGGTTGGCAAGCATGCAGAGATGTTGCTTTTTGTATAGATGCATGTAATTTATCTTGCCTAAATAAAAAAAAAACTTTTGGTTTGGTTTGTTTTTTTGTAATTTAAAACACGAAAAGACTGGGAGTAAGGGGTGGTATGTGTTGAAAACCTAAATTGCCCTCCTTGACTTAGAATTGTATAAATCTGATACCTTTACATTTTTTCAAAGTTGCTTACAGTCTTTTCCAGTTCTATTTGCAGCAGGCACACGTTATGCTAGTTGGCAGCATCACTAGAGGAATTAATATGCTTGCTCTCTCTCATTGTGAACAGAACTAAATTTCAAAACTACTCCGATACAGTCCATCAAGAACATTTCTGAAGAAGTTTTCTTCAGGCTATAGAATGGTAGCATGAGGAGTAGAGATAGCTTAGTGAGCTGGTTGTTCTTCATTGGAACAGCTCAGAGTGTGAGAATGGTAGCTGTTATGCTGCTCAGGATTTTGTGTGAAAGGGAACCTCTTGTGAAGCTACATGTGAAAAGCAGAACTCTATATACCTTGCCAGAAGACTGTCAGGTTCAGAAGGCCTGAGTAGGAAAGGGTTACTGTAAACTTGGTGTTTGCTGAAAAGTAGATGGTTGTGGAACTGTTGAAGCAAGGTATGGGACCCTCACTCATGTTCTGCAGGGCTTTGCATGCAAAGGAGATAAATAGCATAACCAAAACTACAGTTATTCATGTGTACTGTGAAGACTGAGGCTAATAGCTTTGTACTAGTCTCTTTGGGATACCTTACTCTCTACCTTGTTAAAATTGTTTGGTGAGGGTAGGTTATACTGACATGCAGCTTCTGGGGGAATTTCTGAATCACCGAATGTTTGTTATATGTGAGGATGGTAAAAGCATTAGATATCAAAAGTACTCAGCTCCGTTTCTTTTTCTGTGCAAATGGTCGTTGGAATGGTTCCTGATGGTTGGAAATGCAGGGCTGTGGGTACTAAACTTTCATGTGAGGGTTTTTTTTTTTAGTTTTTGTTGAATCTTTTGTAATCTTTGTAAGAAGGAAAGTTGCTTTTATATCTCCAGCACTAGGAATAGGCCTGTGTCTCCCCTGCACAAGGTGTCTGTTCTAGTAATCTGACTGCCATAGCCTAAGATACATGCTGTGCTAGGCAGTGCGAGCCGGGAGGTGAAGTTTGGGCTGTAAACGTGGAGCAGTTTGCCCTGTTGGAGACAGTTACACATACATGAAGAGGCTGTAGAGGCTTGAAAGATGAAAAAATTTGGTTCAGCACAGGGAAGTAGACATTTGAAAGGTTAAGAAAATTGTCTGTGTTAATATAGGATTATGTTTGTTCCTTCTAAAGCGTCCGCAAAGTGTCGAAAGTGTTCATGTGAATGCGCTCTGAGAGGGCAACTTGCCTTGTTGAACTGCTTAAGTACCCACAGTTAATATAGGTATGGGAATAGCAATATGTTTATAGGGTTTGAATGTTTCTGTTAACAAACAGTTACTTCGGAGGAGTTCAGTACTGTGTAGTGACACTTCAGTAGATAGGTTTCCAGAACTTCAAATTGTGCTTCTGAACATTCCTTCGCTTCTGTCTGTGTGTGCTGTGTCATTGGATTTTTTTTTTAATTACTTGACATATAATGCAAGTGTTTCAAATGCACATATTTAGTTTCAGAAAGACCTGATATATCGTAATACATGTGATAAATCAGTACTGCAATTTAACACTGAAACTAATTATCCTGTCTTCCACTATAGGTTGCACAAAGCATTGAAGACCATCATCAAGAAGTAATTGCTTTCTGCAGAGAAAAAGGTTTCCATGGTTTGGTTGCATATGACTCCGATTATGCATTGTGCAACATCCCTTACTATTTCAGTGCCCATGCCCTAAAACTGAGCCGTAATGGGAAAAGTCTCACAACAAGCCAATACCTAATGCATGAAGTTGCCAAGCAACTGGACCTGAATCCAAATCGCTTTCCTATTTTTGCTGCTCTTTTAGGTAAGTGAAGTAATAAAAGAACTCAACGCTGCTAGTCAGACTTTCATTTTCATTTGCTGTTGTTTTAAAATATGTGGGTATAATTTGATGGAGCACCTAGGGAAAGGCACCCCTTTGTTTCAGACATGATTACTGTGCTTGAGGTGGGCAAGATGTATTTTTGTGAGGCCAGGCACACTGAATTTGTAAAGAAACCTGTGAGCAATGCACATTGTGGCTGTCTGGAAACAAGAGTAGAAAGAAAGAAGCCTGGAAAGTTCTGCCTGGCCAAAATGTTCTTAGTGGGTAGAGGGAATCAGGACAATTTTAGTTCTGCTAATTTTGGTCTCACATAGTATATAAGGTCTACTTTCAATAATGTGCTTTCCAGACTAGCGAAACGTACTTTAGTTCTATTTTGTGTTCTACCTAAAAGTAACATATATGGATTGAAAATTTTTGTACCACAGGGGCTTTCTTCTTTCCTTCAGAAATTATTATTGGTCAAATGTAACAGCACATCAGAGATACACCAGCAATGTATTATACTATATGATTGAGAGAAAATCCACATTTCTGAAAGCACAGGTGGCCAGCATCTTACCATTCCATTAGTTTTGTTTAGATACCTTTTGGGCAGGAACACTAAGAAACTATAGTATCTTTAAGGAGCATAGGTGGGAAGGTCTTCAGTTTCACATCTTTGCTTAAACAAGACAATTTTAAGACACTGTATTTCCACAGCAGTGGTAGACAATAGCTGTCATACTCTCTCAGATGGAAGAGTGATTTAATTGCTAATGGAGTTGACTCCAGTGAGTAAAATCTATTCAGAACAGCATTCTAACTTCTCTTTGGGTAAATAAGCCCCGAGCAGCCATGTTCTTGATCTTGTCATGCTGAGCAAACAAATCAAGAAAAATGGATTTAGTTTCTTACCAACTTTGTGTTTTACTATGGGAACGTAACAGAAGAGTAAAACTTCTCATTTGAAAGCTGTGGATGAGAGAGGCTATGTATTATTCCTTTAACGTACAAATACATTAATTGTCTTTAATATTAATATAGTCCAGGCAGATACTTTCCATGGTAAGAAGGAAAGAATCAATGCATCACACAGCAGAATGCCACAAGCATTTTTAAAAGTTGGGTTTTGTTAGTCTAGTTTTTTATATTCAGAATGGTTACCTGCCTGCCTGGTGCTGTGGAGGAATGGCAGGAAATTGGCAAAGCTGCAATTTAAAACCCAAACTCTGTGTAATTTGCAGGACAGGCTACTATTGCTAGGCTTTGTTTGGCAGTCTATAAATAATCCATTGCGTGCCAATCCAGTGAGTAAGAATTACTGCTCGAAAAGCAGTTTTGCAGTTGCATATATGTGTTACAGAGATAATCTGAACTACATGTGAACACCGTTATTTGAACTAGTGACAGAATTACATCTACATGGAAAGGTGAGGCATTGCTTGGTTATATAAAATGGTAGGTGAAAAATGTTCTGGTAAATTTTAAAATTGCAAAGCTTTCTGATCCAAGAAATTCTTGAATATTCTTGTATCTTGGTAACTTTCACAACAAAGACTTTTTCAGCTTGTTCTTAGGAGAAAGAAACCTGAAGTTGTTTCTAGATTATGGCCTGATTACTAGAGAGATATTTGGTACTTCTCCCCCCCACCCCAAATAGGTACAAAGGTTTAAAAATACCCCACTTCAGCCACAATTCGGTTTTGTGATTTCTTCTGTATTTCTCACACATCTGGGCATTCAGTATAAGTAATCAGAGTAAAGTTTATGGAAGTCAGAACAGAAGATAATTTGGAGGTCCTACCCTGTGAGGTGACTGGTTTTGTTTTTGTGTTGGTTTGGGGGTTTTATTAGTGATTGTTACAAAACTTGGGTGTTTGGTGATTTAATTATTATACAGGCTCACAACAAACATAGTGTTTGACTTAAAGTACAGACAACATTTTTAAATTTTTGCAACCTTAGGAATATAGTAAACTAGGGGTTTTTTCCTCAATAAAATAAGATGTATGTATCTATATGAATTTAGCGTGTAGTGTAGCGTAGTGTATATTTAAAACATTGTTGCTCACTCGGATCTAAATTTTTGTATTTCTGTTTTATATCGGAGGGTATTGTCTGGTTTCACATGTTGTTCTGTCCCTGCTCCTGTGGCCTTCTTGGGTATCTCTTGAACCTGATAAGTTGAATAAAAAAATGACAAGGGGAAAAGATAAGCAAGTGCTTGATTACGTGGGAAGGCATATGAATCTTTTGCATTGCTTTTTGGTTCTGGGTACATCACTGCAACTCCCTGTGCTAGCACTTTGTTTAGCAATAAATTAATGTATTCTGAAGTAATTGCAGTTAAGCTGCTGATTTAACATTTGCAATTACAGAAGGCCGAAATGATTGCAGTAGCCTTATCAGTATTCAGCTTTAAGTCTGCAAATCCGTTTCCTTCTACTTGGAAAACTCAAACTTTTAAGTTTCAGATGCTGTCTTGTCATTAAGTTCAAGGATCAATTTGGGGATGCTGAAAAGAGAAAGGAAATATGTTTCAGCCAATTACTAAGCAGTTGAAGGAACCTGAGGAATGACACCTAACTGGTCAATTAAAAAACATTCTCAGTGGCAAATTATTAGAAGTTTGGGTTATGTTCAAGGATAGAGTATTGAAGTATTCTAGCAAAATACTTTTCTGACTGTACCAACTAGGCAGATTTTTAAGGACTGCTTTCTGAGAAGGTTATGTATATACACTGTGGTGAGTTGGTCTACAAAGCTACAAAAAGGTTTGTAGCTTTTCCTTTCTTACGGCTTTCCATCCAGATGGATTTTGTAGCTCTAGTTTTATAAGGAGTGTCCTTGTCATGGGGCCAAGATACTGTGTCCTCTGAGAGTGTGCCCTTAAATTTCTGTTCTTATTGTTTTTGATGTAAGCAGGGAGTTGATTTGGAATCTCTTGTAAATTTTGACTCAAATATTTCAGGATGATTAAAAGTAAAAAAAAAAAAATAAAATACCACAACAAAAAGAATCTGCAGTAGCAGCCAAACAAACACAGTGTGAGGTATAGGGCTGTAATTCCGTGAACTGTTTAGAAGGGGCAGTAGCTTCAGTTAGTATCTAATTGCTTCAAAAAACCTAAGGCATACACTATAATAAGCCATTAAAATGGGAAAAAATCAATACATGTTGAGGTTGTTCAGCTAGGTCAAGAAATAGAGGTTGCTTATGTAATGTTGATCTCTTTCCCACTGTGACAGTACTTTGTAATGTGTTGTTGCTCAGTACAATTTTAGAACTTCTTAAGGTAAGTAAGGCATCACTTCTGTTTGAATTACAGAAGACAGTGCTGCACTTAACTGTCCAAAATTCTGTGATTCAGTATGTGGGGAGAGTCAACTAAATGGATGGACTGTCCTCTGTGTGTGTGTTTGTGTGTGTCCAAGGGGATGGAATTAACTGAAGTCACAGATGGAGACCAGACCAGACTGAGGTTTTGATGGAAGCTGACTGTTTGGAGAGGTAGTCTTAGCCTCTCCAGGAGTTACTGTTAGTCACCACGGAACTGTGTAGTGGTCTGGCTGTAATTGATTTTTCTCATACCTGCATTATAGAGGTTGTCTAATCTGCCCTTGATTAGATTAGTAAGAATGTGGCTGTTGTATACGAACTTGGTGAATCTTTCTGATGCTAGTTTAAAGTTTAGCTCCCTGTGACTGGAGATTATAACGTCTCCTTGCTGGAGGTCTTGGCAGTAGGTGAGGTATTGATTGAACATGAAGACTCCCCTCGCTAAGGAAGTTCACTACTGGGCAGTGAACACCTTTCAGGGTTTTCATGTGTTAAAAGAGTGTTAAAAGCAAACTAAATTAATTTACAAACAAAATAAAGTTATTCTTCAGAGTATCCAGTGATACTCTTTGAGTAGGCGAGAGTTCAAGATTTTGTCCAAACTGTGAAATTTCAACAACAAAAGAAGTGCTGTAAATATATTAATAGCAATGAGAACTAAGCATTCATTACTAGGCTGCTGCTCTATAAAAGAAATGTAATGTTTTGTTTAGCTCTTTGTAAAGTTTGGATCCACAAACACTGAACTGTCAGTGATTGATGAATTAGTCTTTAGTGAAAATGTTTTAAATACTTCCTAATAAGTCAGGGTGGTTTTTTAATTATCATTTTTATTTTCCGAGTGTGATGTGCTTTGGGGAAAAACCCAAACCAACATAACTTAAGTAGTCTTCCATTTGTTATGAGTGGCTGGGTAAATATAGCCACTGTCTCTGTTCATTGAAACAACTACATAATAGCCCAATTACTTTGATGCTGCTGGCCCAGGCTCCTGTCTGACCTGGTCAGGTCAGCAAAAGGCATGTCAGAAATTGAGAACCTGCTACATGTCGTTGGAGCTGCCAGTGTTGCTGAGGGTTAGATACATCTGCCTGGTGGTTTGCTGCTTGACCCACGCTGCATGATGGAGCAGAGTGGGTTCCAGGGACAGCTCTGGTGTGGATCAGTAAAGGCATGTGCTGGTGTGCAGGAAAGGCTTACGACTCGTGCTGGAGAGCAGTAGTGGGTTTTGACACTGTTGCAACTGCATTTCTAAATCCCGTTGAGGATCCTGTTGTCCCTAATAGGACATGCCAGGTTGAGGTTGACATCATGTGTTGGCTCTGTTGCTTCTGTAAGTCACCTGGGTTTCATGTAAGAGTGCTCTCTGAACAGAGAAGTTTATCTTGTTCAACAGGCAGCATGTTAATTAGCTTTCTCTGGAGTAATGAAAAGATACCTGCAAGTTAAATCTCTCTCTGTTAATCCTATTGATCAGGAATTGAGGACTGACTGTGAATTTGCTTTGCTGCATATAGAATCAGTATGTAATGCTTTGTGATGTACTTCAATAAAATTCTGCATTATGTTCCAGGTAATCATATTCTACCTGATGAAGATTTGGCTTCCTTTCATTGGAGTTTACTTGGTCCAGAACACCCACTAGCTTCACTTAAGGTACAAATTCAATATAACTACTAGTAATTAAGCTAAAATCAATCACAGCAGTTGATCAGAGCAGCATACTAGGCTAATTCACAGCAGCTATGCAAGGCTCTTGTTCCCAGTCACCCTCTGGTGTCCCAGTCCTCTTCTCTTGGCTGGAGAGAATACATGGGGTGATTAGCCTTACCAGGCTAAACTTAGCCTCTGTGATCCCGTCAGTGTCCTTCAGCTACATGAGCCATGCACTCGATAGTTTGTGTGGTTTTGCTTTGAGAATGTAGCTTTGGACTCCTCTTTTTTAAGAGGAGAATTTTTTGTTTAGTCGTGTTCTTCAACTGTCAAAAATAATTAGCTGGATATCTTCCTACCATATTGTTTTATTTTCTACTAATCTGAGTTAGTGTGTGATTGTCAATCTTCTGTACTTCTTAGTGTGTAAATAGGCTAGACAATACCTTGCAGAAGAAAGCTAATGTGGCCTTCATTAGATTGTTTTTTTTGAGATAAGTAACTTGTGTCTGATGCTCTTAGTTTACAGTATGTCTGTTCTGCTGCTTCATCACACTTGCTTTGTGCATCTGCCAAGCAGAAAGCTATAAAAGGGAAACTGGACACATCAGAGAGTGAGCTAATAGTAACTTACCTTTCTCTGCTACAATAGACATATCTTTTATCCTTTTCCCCGAGGTATGCCATGCAGCAAAACAGTTTGCTTTTTGTGAGTTCTTTAAGACTGTTTTGTTCTATTCACAACAAAAAAGAGGTGGGGTTTTCCTTGCATGTTGTTACAGTTATTTCAATGCTTAATAAATTTTTGGAACTTATTTTGCTGAAGGCAGAATTAAAAAACAGATTCAAGGTTTTCAGTTTTTAAGGCTTGTTCATGCATTGCTTAGTGAACAGCTGTGACAGTTTGATGTTACACTCATCCCCTATTTTGCTGCCACTCCTGTTTTTAGAAAGGTAAGTGCTAGCACACTGTAGGGGCAAAACAGAATGTGTGTGCATGCTTGCTGCACTTGTGTAAAACTGGAGGTGAAAAAATGAGACTCTGCCTGTATTTTCATTTTTTACTCAAAAGGTTAAAATGTAGAACTTTTCCAAAAGTGGTTGATAAACTTTCTGATGTTCAGAGTCCTTTCTTTGGTTTAGGCTGAGCAGACTTGTTTTACAGCTGGTTCAGAATATAACTTCAGACACCTAGACCTTCTGAAAAGCCTTCTAAGTATATACTGAATTACTTGTCTGGAATGAAAATTAGGTATTGGTCATCTTTGCTTTTAGATTTACATTTTTAGTGGAAATGCCCATTGGGCTTTGTAGTTGACATCTTAAGGAAATGAAACCTGTTTCTTTAGAGCGTCACTGGATGTCTTAGGTGGTCCTCCCTATATTTATTTTGTGTCCTGGCCCGTGTTAATCAGATTTGAAAGCAGTTCCCATTTGGTGGTTGTGGCTCTGTGACAACTGATACACTGTTATCACTAAAAAAGACCCAAATTAGTGCCCTTGGGGCACATGGTTACACATGATTTGTTTAATGTTACAGCAACTGGCCAACCTAAGTAGCTCCAAACTAACCACAGCATTTCTGTATCCTTACTGATAATGATGTCAGAGAGAGAGAAGATCCAAAGCAGCAAGGGCACAAGTTTACAATCTTTATTAGTTGCTGGTCATGAGCAATTGTTTTTTTAGCAGCTTCAGCAGTGCTCATGGTTTGAAATTACAGCTTGTTTCAGTAGCTCATTAATTCAGTTTCATTTGATGTACATATATGTCAATAATGGCTTTACAGCGCTCTCTGTAGATACCTCTTCTGGTAATTGTAGAAGTGCAGAAAGCAATACTCCTTGTAAAATCTCAGGATGCTTAAAAAACCCTAAAAGACATGTTTGTATTAGCCACAAGCTTGACAGCAAGAAGTAGTTTCAGAACAGTTACAGAAAGTGGAAGCTATGATGAAAATTGGAAATGAGGGGGAAGTTTCTGTGGTTGCCCAGGATGCCCTGTGCATACTTAAACTTTGCTGCACCTATTTAGAGTTACTGTTGAGTATTCTCCTTACTCAGGAGCCAAGGGCTGCGATTTCACACTGTTTAACTCGGGATTTGGAAAACTCTTTCTCATTGTGGAAAGATTTTACTCTTTTCTATCCAAGACAGTATGGTCTTGAGTATCAACACAAGCAGATTCAGTTCTCAACAGCCTGAGTTGTTGCTTTTTGGTGAGAACTGTGACAGTTGTGGTACAATTTATTTTTTTACATTCTTTATCAGTCTTCTATTATGATGTAGCAAAGTGGTAACTCTTCCTACAAGAGTAGCTTTTCTAGTTCACCAATTAAAAAGTGGAACTTGGAAAAGAAATCACCAGTCTTTGTGGACAGAAGATCAGTGTATCTGGTGTCAACACAGTGAGGTGAAAAAAGTAGAACTGAAGAATCTGTACCTCTGTTTTAGTATGTGTCTTCATGTACCTCAGGGACAGGAAGATGAGTAGAAATGGGAAAAAAAGGGAAACAGAAACCTGTGTGAGGAACTCATATTTCACATCTGGAAGGGAATTGAACAGGACAACATTTTCTTATGCTGGATAAAAAGCCATTCCTTTCAGAAGATGCCAACAATGACCATCAGCTCAGCAAAGCTGTTTAAGATCCATGGATAAATTAAAATTAAGATATTTGAATTACTAGTGCTGCAGAAGGGAAAAAGGATCAAAAACTGACACTGCTAGCTCTTCTGAGTCAGGGTCTTAAGTGTCCTGCTGTAATGCATCTAAGAGATGTGTTGATCTGTCCTTGTGTCCTGCTACCCAAGAGCAGAGTTCACTGAAATGACCACCTGGATAAAAAATTGGAGAGGAGTTGATAGACTTCCTGAGAAAGTCTAATTTGACTGCTTGGCATTGGAAACTAGCGTTGTACTACTAATTTGTGTGGTTTGGTATTTATCTTCAAGACAAAGATAATTTCGGAAATGAAACTTCCAGATCGATGTATAATACTATCAGAATGGTATTAGCAGGGCCATTTCTTATCTCTGTAATGAATTAGTATCTATTTGGGAGGGCATAGCACTGAAGAAATGCTGACTATTCACAAGGCAGCCTTAGAAACAAGGCATAGTGCAATCTCCCTTTTTGAGAAGAGCAATATGCAGGGAAGCATTGAGAATGCCATCTACATTTTGTGATGGACCATCTTCCCGTTAGGATGCTTTTGGAAAGAAGTGTTCATTGAACTGTCTTGGGCAAGCCCTTGATAATGCCTACTTTCCAGTGTTCCACATCTAAGTATACTTGGTAAACTTAGTTGGCTAATCTACTTGGCTGTTTCACCTTGGTAGTGAGACAGAGGGAGATGCTTCCAGACAGCAATCCAAAATACACAGGTTAGGCTCCTCTGAGTTGCTTTAGGAAATTCTTGTCTGTGTGTTAACTTCAGAGGGTGTCTGCCAGAGGGCGAGTAATATGCTAAGTAGGTGCTTAGGTAATTTGCTGCTCTCATATAACAAAAGTGGTAGTCCTAAGCTATGCATAAAGTGTCTGCCTTTTTTGTTGTTGTTTTTTGTTTCTTGATGATGCAGGGTCAGAAGGGACCTCAGGAAGTCATCTGGTCCAACCTTCTGCTGAAAGCATGGTCTGCTTGAAGTCAGAACAGGTTTCTCAGGGCCCTGCCTAGTCTAGGCTTGAAAATTTCCACAGTTGGCAACTGCACAACCGGTCTGGGCAGCCTGTTCCATGGCTGACAGTACCACTGTTAAAAATGTTTTGTCTTGCTTTTATACTGAACCCATCTTCAGGCTATGTCTGTTGTCTCATCCTTCCACAGTGCACCACTGTGAAGAGCCTCATGTGCTTGGTGATACCTTTTTGTAGGTACTGGCAGGCTGCTTTTGTGGATGTCTCAAAGCCTTGTCTTTGCCAGGATGAGTAAGCCCCATTCCCTCAGCCTCTTGCCATAGAGCAAGTGTTCCAACTCCTTCGCCATCTTTATGGTCTTCTGCAGAACTAGCTCAATTTTTTTTGACATTGGTTTGTACTGGGGAGCCCCAAACCGAATGCAGCACTCTGAGTGATCTAACAAGTGCTGAGGAGCACAATCCCTTGATCTGCTTGTTGCCTGTGCCTCTGCTACACAGCCCAGGGTGCAGCTGGTCACCTCTGTTGGCTCATGTTCAGCTTGTTGTCTTCCAAGAACCCTAAGTCCTTTTTTTGGCACAACTCCAGCCTGCACAGTAGCAAGGGGTTATTCCTGCCCAGGTGCAAGACTGCACTTTTGTACTTGTTGAATTTCTTAAGGTTCCTCTTGGCTCATTCCTCTGGCTTGTCTAAGTCTTTCTGGATGGCAGCCCAGCCCTCTAGTTCATGGCATTGTGCAGGGTTCTTGTGCAGGTTGTCTCGCATGAAGTCTGTCTGTATTGCAGCAGTTTTTTATTTCTGCTCTCCCCTTTCCTTTCTGATGTCATTTTTGTTCTTCTGTAGATTTGGTTTCTGAGTCCTATGTGTGTGAATTGTTAGTGAATGATCTCGGTGTTGCATGTATTCTTGTTACCATCAAGACATACAGCACTAGGAGGTCAGTTTCCCAATCAGTGTGGAAGGAGCCAGAGAAGGAATTTCAAGTGGAATAACCCAGTCTTCAGGGAAAAGCTAAGCTTTGTTGGTTTGAGAGGATTTAAAGTAATCCAGGGAACTTCTTGTCTCTTCAGAAATCATTAGAGCAGATGTGCTACAAGCTCATAATATTAAATGTTTTTAACATTCAGAGGCTGATAGAGGATCCAAACAGTTTGGATGTGATCTCTAAGAGCCATTACTAGACAAAAATAGCAAAACCCTAGCAATTTGTTGCAGTATTCTTTATATCTTTAGCCTTTTCTCTTGCCAGGGTAGAAGGGGGGAGGGGAGTTCCCTATGTGTCTCTTCAGAGTAACTGAATCTTCAAGGTCTCATTTTTAATGGTTTGAAAGTAAAATTAAACTGATTATCTGTTTCCAGCAGGCACAACAGTAAATGCTGGTACTTGTGTTGATTAGCTTTTAAAGGCTTCACTTCCTGGCTACAGTAGCAAGAGGACTTGTCACAGCATCGGGGAGCTTCTCCCAAGTGTAGTGTAGGTGCCTTCTCCATAATTCCATGGAGTTAAGCACTTGCAAGTCTGTCCACTTTCAGTAAAGCGTTTTTTCAAGTTTATTTTATCGAAACCAAGATATTTTTATCTTATAGCTTTTGGGCTTGTAGTGTTGTTCTCTGCCTCTCATTCTGACAAATACCTATGGAGAATTAATTTCCTTTCCCCGCTTAGTCTTTTCAAAGTGCGTTAACAGGTTGCTTGTGATCTTTGGCAGTGCTCTGTCATGAAATTGTTCTTTTACTACTAGCAAAGAAACAGTGCTGGTTTCAGATGTCATGCTTTCTGACTTGGTCACCTACAAGCGTGTGATTCATCTCCATGTTTACCATTCCAAAATTGGTTTTCCATGTTGTTGCTTGTCTGAAACTCGTCTGTAGATGCTAAGGGTGGGAAATGCTTCTAGGAAGAAATCTCATCAAGAGAAATTGATGAAATACAAGGCCATTTTTGCTTGGAAAGGCTTCGTGTGCAAGCTAGGCTTGAACCACGAACATGTTTTCTGTAATCTGCTGTTAAGTCTTTTATATTTTTTCCAGTGCCTAACACATAGTAAGACTTAGCTTGTATTTTAATGCATGCAGTATTAGAAACAGTAATTATGATTCAGTACAAAATCTACAATTTTAGATTTCTGTAGAGTTCTAAAATTAATAGAAATCTTTTCTTTATTATCAGGTACATCTCACTTTTCATTTCTGGCTTCTTTATATGTTATGATATTTTTAGTTTTGAGGGTGTTCTTACATCTGGACCTGGATGTATTTGAAAGAGAATAAAAGAAAATAAAGTGCAAATACTTGAAACTTCTCCAAATTCATGCTCTCAGAAGGTCTCCTTTCAGGAGTTAAGTATATGCTCCTGTGAGGCCTTCAGGCTGTTTATTTAGAAGCAGCTAAACTATGGGCAATAGACACCATGAGCCTAAACTTAACGTGAGCTTTATACTTCTAGGGTCTGAGATGAGTATTAGTGCTAGGGTTGCGTGGTGCTTACAGTTTATTAAATATTACTATCTTGGGCATCACGTAAAACTAATGATAGATTGCTTACTGCTTTCATCCACTGAATTTTCAAGCAGAGATTGCAGAACCACATTGGTGGTAATGTGGTAATGCAGGGTTTCTTCAAGGGACTGCAGAGAGCACGTCTGACATGACACAGCCATGTTATGATTCAGCAACAGCGTTAGAGATGTGTAATAGTTACACATACAAGAGAGATCGTAGGTGTTCATAAAATGACTTAGGTTACCAGTGAGAAGAAAATCTATTACTTATGCTTGCAGATTGGGTACAAATCTTTATCATTGATACTTGTGACTTAGAAGCAAATGTTATACATAGTTACTGTTGTTGTATCTATTCAAAATGCACACAAGTGAAAACTTAGAATTTGCTGTCTGACATAGAAATAATTGCCATGGTGCCAAACACGCTGGACAGAACCATTCTTAATTTACACTCATAAAATACAGAGCTTATCACTGGTAGAGAATGACCAGCTATAGAACTAATATCCTGACATTTGTAAAAAGTAGACATTAGCTGAAGGTAATTCCTAAAAATAGGAATGTGGGCAAACATTCCCTTGTCTAAATATGAAGAGGCAGTCTTAAGAAACTGTGTAAGTGGGTCAGATACGGGCAGAAAAGAAACAAAATTCCATATGGTATGCACCATATAAAATAAAAGGGATTGTATTACAGATGTTAAACTTTCAAAGATAAAACCAGTTAAATATTGACCAGAATTTTGCATAACTATTTTTGACAAGGCTGGATTGCGGTATTTTCTATTAAAGTGTGATACCTTTGTGTAGAATGCAAGCATAAAGATTTGTTTCGCATTATCTTGTCTTAAATAGAACTGCTAAATAATAATGATCTCTCAAGTCTTGAATCACTGAATTTTACAAATAGGTAGATGAAGTTAAGAGCAAAAACTTAGCTGCCCTTGTAGGCACAGAGTGAGTGCTCCAGAGTTGTACAGATGTTCCAGCCAGGATTTTTAGAAATTCCTCAGGCACCCTTTAAAATTTAGGACACAGAGTCTGAGACCTCTTTCCAGCCCCTCTGAGAGCACGTTGTGCAGCACGGAGGGATTGCACAGAAGCTGCCGACAGTTGAGTAGTTAGTTCTTCAGACTCAGCTACAGCAAAATGGTCCATGACAGTTGCTTGACCCAAAGTTCCTACACCCTGTATAGGATCATGCAGTGCATTTAAGAACAGTAATTCCCATAATCACATGCCAAATAATCCTCAGTTTATTTTCAGGAGGAGCCTATTGAGAGTGTTAAGATGGAAGTCCAGGGTTTCCAGGACTGTCCAGTTCCCCTCCTTTCTCCACGTGGACCCAAGAAAGGATCAGGCCAAAGAACTGAGTCTAGAATTTCCTGGTACAGCACATCCATTTGCAGCTGCCAGTTGCTGAGTTGTGGGAGCTTTGTCTTTTAGGGATTTTGGGTGTCACCCAACAAAGTTCTTCAGCTCACTCTTCTTACTACAGAGATCTTTTGCTGTCAAGTCCAAAGTGATTCTTATTTTTCCAAGCCCATGACCTGAGTCAGTGACTAGTGATGAATGGGAATTCATCATTTTCCTAACAACTTGAATTGACTACCTACTCTACTAGATTTGTAGACAAATCTATGATCTGTGTGGGCTCAGGTCATGAACTGGAGGAAAATTTTTTGCATGCGTTCAAGTGCATGTTTCTCATCCATTTAAAATAGCTGGTGAATATGGGAAGTCAGACACACCTGTCACTGGACAATGAAATGCAAATTATTTGAATGCCAAAATATTGAATCTATTTTTTCAATGGAACTATCTTAAGAATTTCCTCTGTGTCCACAAAAAAGCATTATTAGCCCTATAGCCATGTTGATATTGATATGGGTGAAAGTCACTACACTCACTTCATAGCAACAGGATAAATCTATGCATCATTCTTTGTCAGTGTATAATATAAAAGAAAATGAATTTCTTGCCTGGAAAGTTATATATAATGTGAAGCTGTATGAGTATATTCTGCTACAGATAATGATACACACAAATTTTGAAGCACTGATTGCACTGGTCTGAAACTTTATTTGAAGAATATTGGAAATAAGTTTGCTTGAAATACTTCTTTTCTCCATTTTTTTTTTATAAGTCCTCCCTTTTCTGTGTACACAGAGATCTTCCTGTTCCCAGTGGATCTCTTTCAATTCAGATACCACTTTACAGTTGGACTGTTACTTGTGTCAAAGTATTTTCTGACATACATATACATCTATATATCTCCTTACTAGTGAAAGCATCTTGCACTAGAGGAAATGTCTGACTAGAAAGCAATAAAATACTTAGCATTGTTGACCTTGTTTGTTGTTGGAGCTGATATTTAACCAGCAAATATTTACATAGAGGCGAGGCTTCATGTAATATGCAAATATACTGTAGATGAAAAACATGTGAATCATTGTTACGGGTGAAGTCTTCAAAGCAAGGTGGAAAGCCCAAAAATATTTTGGTACTAAATCTGGCAGCAGGGATTTTACTGAATATATTATCAATAAATAAATAGTTCTGTTCTTGGCTGTGTAACTAAAGTATCTTGGGCTGCCCTCATTTCATACTGGCATCTATGTTTGTTTGCATAGGTACGTGCTCACCAGTTAGTTTTACCACCTTGTGACGTAGTGATCAAAGCCGTAGCTGACTACGTCCGTAATATTCAGGACACCACTGATTTGGATGCCATAGCAAAAGATGTTTTTCAGCATTCACAGGTAAAGTATAAAGCAAAATATTGATTTTATTTGTTTAAACCGGTTGTGTTGTATGCTGTGTTGAAGAACTGCATTCTATAAAAATAGTATTTTGGGTTGGTTGATAATAGGAATCTGTTGGTAACTGTAGTGTCTTAGATATCCTAATTCCACTTTCCAAAGGTAAAAATACTGCCGTTACTCTCTGTGCTATAAGTTCTGGATAACCAGAGGGTTTTTGTAGTCTAGCACTGTCATTGAGAATCAGCAGTACCTGAAGATACTATTTTCAAGCTTTAACATGGATCAGCCTCATATTTCTTGTGCTGGAGTAGTGCTGTGGTCCTTAAGGTTCCATAGGTGTTACTACTGTACGGAATTTGGTATACCTTAGCTGCTCTGAAGTATGGTGCTGACCTATAGATGACATTCCTGGATTTACTCCTGACAGATTTATTTTTTTTATTTTAGTCTAGAACAGATGACAAAGTCACTCGATTTAAGAGAGCAGTTGCTTATTACTCAGCAACTAATAAACCTATGCCATTTCATCCACCACATTACCTAGGTAAGTAATTAAGGAAAAAAAGGCTTTTTGTTTTAATTAAAAAATACCAGGTTGCAAAAGAAGGTTTTTGTAGGATACATGCAGAGGTCATGCTCTTTCCCCAGAAAGAGAACAATCACCTGGACTCAGCTATTGAACCAGTTCCAGTGGCCACTTGAGAGTGTGGTGCTGGAAACAGCTGAAATCTGGTGACCGGTTCCAGTCATGAGGACTGTTTCTAGTTCTGTTCCAGAAAATGTGTTTCCTCTTTTTCACTTACCAGACACATTTTAGAAATCCATTTATAGTCTTTGTGGTTTTGATATCATAACATACCTGCTTAAGTGCAGCCAGAAATTGTTCTGGTATCACAAATTACTCTCAAAGCTTACAAATTGACATGACAGGTTTTACCATGTATACCTCATTCTTAACACGGACCATAATTTGAGCTGGATTTTTCCAGAGACTTTCAGTTACCACACTGGCTTACTAATTTAGATTCTTTTTCCTTCATTTTTGGGTGGTGAGGTGTCTTTCTTTACACTCAAAGACCTGCATTAAGGCTGCTCTAGGTAATACGCTCAAATGGTAGGAAGTGCTAGCATTAGGTGCATGTGACACTGGTTTTGCTAGCTTCTTCATTGCAACATCTTTTGGGCTTTTTTCCTCTTAAACTTTCATTGATTCCTAGGTAGAATAGAAAAGTGCAGTAATCCAAGATAAAAAGAACTGAGAGAAGGTGGGACACGTAAAATGGACTTCACAAACTATAAATTTTTTTTTTATTAAAAGGCAAAATGAATAAAGCTGACTTAGACATACTAGAAAATTGCAGTGCTAAGAGAACAAGAATAAATAAACTATAGAAGCAAAAAGATGAAAAGGGTAATGTTTGTGTCAAATAGCGAGCTGCTTCACAAGATGTGGTCTTTTTTCTTTTTTTTTCCCTCTCCCCTCCCCATTTTCAATACAGCAGCCAGACCAAATCAGTTTGGTATGCCTGGGATAGTGCCACCATATGTTCCTTCTCAGATGCTTAACATTCCACAGACCTCACTACAAGCAAAACCTGTGGTAAGTAGCACTCAGTGCCCTCCTCCTTGGGAGGAACCCGCTGTCCTCAGCAAATTCAAATATAGGTGAGAAAGGTGTATCTAACTCTTTTGGTGTGGACGTTCACTGATTAAGGCCAGAACTGCAGTGATGCCTTGCACTCTGTCAGAACAGTTTGTGGATGTCCAAGATGGCTGAGACTTAATGTGTAGATTTGGAAAAACACCACTTGATCAGATAATGCCTTTTGTTTTAAAAGCAAAGCATTATTGTTGTCTTGGCTTTCTTTCAGGCCCAGCAGATGTCCAATCAGGGTGGGGCCCAAGGTCAGGGTCCATACCCATATAGTCTCTCTGAGCCAGCCATCACCTTGGAAACAGGTGGAAAAAGTCTTTCTGAGCAGAACAACTACAGTAACATTCCTCATGAAGGAAAACATACACCATTGTATGAACGATCTTCTCCGATAAATCCAGCCCAGAGTGGGAGCCCTAATCATGTGGATTCAACCTATTTTCCTGCCTCTTCTACATCTTCGTCCTCTGACAATGATGAAGGCAATGGAGGTGCAGTGAAGTAAGTTCTTCAGGAGGATATTTTCTTACTTGTCCTCTGTTAAAATAATTTCATTTTCAAAACCATTCACCAGTGCCCTGAAAGTAAGAAATCTGCGTATTAGCAATATAATAGACTTCAGAAAATAGTTTTAGGTCACTGACTGCAAACACATCCATGGTTTACTCTAGTCACCTTGTTCCTTAACAAGCAGAAATCCAAATCTAAATAATGTTGGATGTTTTTCCACTTCTGCCCTTATGTTTTATTGAAAGAAGGTGAGAGTGTGATTTTAAATGTCACAAAATCTTCAAGTTCTGCATTTTGTATAAAAGAAATATTCACGGTATAATTCATTAACATTTCAGTAGCTATAGACTATGAAACTCCACTTAATTTGTAGTAGTTACACTTCTTAAATGTTGAGATAATGTGGCTTTCCAAAGAAACCTGGTGTGAGTGTGAGAAATGCACCATTTAGGACAGCAGCTTAAGAGACCTCATTGACAGGCTCTGTGTGGTACAGAAGCAGCAGTGAAATCGATTTTGCTCTCTTCTACTAATGTGCCTTGTTTCCTGCACAAGGGTTTCTGACTTAAGCTAGATCGTATGTCTGTCTGTGGCAGTAAAGTTGTGCAGACTTTCATTTAGTTACTGCTTGCTGACCTACAAAAAGGAAATTTGAACAGAGACGGTTTGTGTTTGTCTTGTTAGGGGTAGTGGCTTACTGTGGGAGAACTGAAGTCTGGGGCTTTCGCAGGGCTCTGATTGCCTCTCAGAGTTTGGGGTTGTGTGTAATAACATAAGTATGTGGCTACTTGGTATTGAAGTCTGAATGTGTCTGCAGTTACACATGATGGTTTGGACTTTGGGTTTTTGTTGCAGTCTGTCAACTGCCAACTTTGGATATTATCATGGGTTACTTAGTAAATCAAGTAAGTTTGGCTTTCTTGCAGTTTAGCACTGGAAATGTACCTGATTTAATAGAAACCAAATATTTTGCAGCATTTGTGATAGTGTTGCCTCATGCATCTTGTGCAATAAATTTTGAATAAATTTAGAAACTGATATCTAGACAGTGCCGTTTATAACAGTTTGTAGAAACAGCCCCATAATTGAGGGAAATTATATGGCATAGTGACAGATATTTAAAGGTCAATCAAGAATTTTTCCTGCATGAACATTGTAGTATACAGCTTTTAAATGCCATCCAAATGTTGATGTAGTATAAATGTGTTGGTATTAAAGTCTCTCCAAGCCTTCTACGAATTTATGTTCCTAATACATAGCATCCCTTAAAATCAAAATCTCTGGCCCATAGTTCAGTAACAGTGACCAGAGATTTATCACATCGTATCTTAAATAGTACTCTAATACTATATGTTTCTTTATGTTGTCTTTCAGCCATGTCAGTGGGAACAAAATAGGCTGGGAAAAAACAGGAACCCAGTCAGAAAGTCAAACGCGTGGAGAGCTGGGAGACCAAACAAAGGTAATTCCTTAAGTTCCAAACATCACCATTTATTATTTTGTATTGAAGCTTTACAGCAAAGTCTTGAGTAGAATTTTCAATATTGATCTATAGTATTTATGTAAAGTTCTACACATTTTTGTGAATTACACAACAGAGGTGTTAAAGTACAGGCAGACACTTTCCAAGGAATACCATAGCATTAAATAGCATGTGTTATAAAACACCAGATATAAGATAGAAAGAAACCAAAAACTTGTTCACTCCTTAGCTGACAGTCTTATCCTTGGATGTTGCTACCTGTGCTTGCGCTAGTGCATTACTGTGATTTTTTGCTAAGGTGTAGCAGTGTAAGTGTGGCTTCAGGTCTCTGTTGTATAACCCGCAGCGTAGTGTGAGTGGCTCTAACACACATTAGTGTTAGCCACGGCCCATTGTAGGTGTAAAGCTCAGCCCAGTAAAAGTCCTTTATAAACACCTGGTATGATTTTCTCGTAGTACATACAAAAGTAGCTCCGTGGAACTGCTTAGAGTACCTAAGGATGGGAATAACTGTGCCCTTGATAAAGACTTAATGTGATCCCATTACGTATCTTCAAGATCTAAAACCATTTTGATATTAAGAGTATGATGGTCTGTATTCCAGGTTTGGACCATGTTTAGAAAGAAGACCCAGAGCGTTTGCACTTAATATCTTTGTGCTGGAGCTGTACACCAACTGTTAATTTTGTGTCAGAAGAAAAGTCACGAGTTACATATGCTGTAGACAAACAGAACATTTTCCCTGTACCTTTGGCATAGAAATTCCAGTAAACTTGGGCTTTGTGCTTAAAATATCCAACTGGTGATTTCATCCATCAGTGATTATTATTCTTGCAGACTACGCCCCGTATGATAACTGTATCTGACTGTGGATTAGTCACTATATGCAAATGCTAATTTGACCTATTAAATTCCTTTCTTCTCTGTATTATGGGCTGTGTTCAAAACTCAGTGTGTCCCAGCAGCAGCCCTGTGTGTGCGTGGCACAGCCCAATGTCCTGTGGAGGGTCAGCAGCCAGAGCTGGGCCACGCTGCACGGCGTGACTGCCTGCCTGGCTTTGTACACGCAGAATTAGAGCTCTGCAAGCAGTCATTAAACTTTCCAGTAGATGTATGCATGTAGTGCAACTTCAGTGCATCCAATTTAATGTGTAAATAAATGTCAGGGAGTTTTACTTGCTTTTTTTTTTTTAATATCAGACCACTTACTCAGCTTTCAGTAAGAACAGAAGACATTATCTGTTGAACATGAGAGGCTGGAATTAGGAGTACATTTTGTAGATGAAGTAATTTCTTGGAGAGGTATATGTATTAATGATTAAAAAAAAAAAAAGGAAATCTTTCCTGAAGATTTCAACTGAATGAACTGTAAGAATTTCTGAGGTAAATTTAAGTCGTGACTTCTGGCACTTGACTTAAATGTCAAAATTCCTTGCTCATAATTGTCTCACTGTGTGATTATACATGACAAATGTTTAGGTGCTTATCTCATTTGAGTGGATGTATATTACTAAAGAAAAAAGAAAAAATACTACCTCTGTAGTAGTTCCTCAGCTTATGTGTTTGAGTACTGCTGGAGCAAGTACAGGAAGAACCTGGGTGGTGCAAACAGGGAAAGTATTGCTATTGTTCAGGAGTTTTGTCTTCTTCCCTCCAGGCCCCCAGTAACAGGCAGTTTTGTAAACTTCTCTGGGTGGTCTGGTATTAACTGACTTCTGTGGTTGGGGTAGGACAAGACAGGGACAAAAGTCTTTAAACTGACAAAGAAATCTAAGTGATACTTTAACATGGATTTAACAGAGCTGTGATAGCTCACATGTTTATAAAAACATTCTCTTAGTATATTTTGTTAGAAGTGTTCTGATTTACAGGTTTTAGCCGTTTCTTCTGCATATTTTCCATTTTATGAATATAATAAAGCCTGGATCACCAGCTCCAAAATACAGTCTTTCAGTAACATCCTCTGTGTTGTGTGCTTAAATGTCATCTGAAAATAATGCCCCTTTGATGTTTTGCTAGTATGTGTTTTTACCACTGCATATAGAAGAGGTTTAGAGATTGTGGGGGGGTTATTTTAACATGCAGGTTTGTATTTTTCATAAGAGCCTGAAGTGAACAGCCTTAGCTTGTTTAGAACTATTTTTTATGTTGCTTGTTCAGTGGGATTTCATATCTTTGGCAATTCCTGTTTCAGTTCTGCTTTTAAGGTCTTAAGAAGCCTGTGAAACTCTCTACACAAACTGAAAATTCTCATTCACTATGTATTATCAAGTGAACAAACTAAATTTCAGTCTCAAAAGTTTTTAGTATTATACTACAGTGGTTTGTAGTCATTAGTCTAGTATGAATTCTTAAGCTAAAACAGGTTTCAGATTTGAAGACAGGTATTTTTAGGAATGAACTCTTATTTTTATTGTTAGTATCTGTGAGATCACAACTAAATGCTTATCAAAGTCTTATTCACCGGGAGGTTTGCAGTATGTTTGTATACATCATGGGGTTTCCTGTGAATTTGCAAACTGCATTTCTAGAAATGGAATAAAATGCCAGTTTCATCTTGCAGTCAGAAAATGTTGCCATTTTTTCCTACAACTGTCTTCTCAGAGGAAAGAATTTTGTATTTAAAAACAACCTGACAAAATATTTCCAAGGCATTTGACTGCAGACAATATGTATTATAAAGGTCTTTACATTAAACTATGTAGTTTTTCCTGCTTCGTTTAGAAATGCAAACTGAGAAGGGATATGTTAATGGAAGTCTAGGTAAATTACAGACTTTGTGACTGTCAGTGAACCATTTAGGTGGGAGTATCTTGGAAATACTTAATTAAGAGGCCTTTCACATTTTATTAACAGGTCATCAGCCCCCTTTATTGTGCCATTAAAAACTAAAAGAAAATAATAATTGCTGTGGTCTTAATAGGTTAAAGTTTGACTATAATTATTTTCTTCATTTGCTCCTGCTAGCAGACAATGGCTGAAAGTTTACATTTTCTGAAAAACATAGCCAGCTTTGAATAATGTGCTCCACATACTGATAAAACATGAGATGTTAAGGTTTACTATTTTCATAGTGGCTGAAGAAGGAAATATGCTGTTTCTCTTGGCTGATCTGCTGGTATGCATCCGTAGACATTCAGAAGCACTTTATATTCTGTGTTCTGTTACAGGCAGAAGGCTCCTCTAGTGCTTCTTCAGGAAGTCAGGCAGCTGATGTCAAAGGGAATCAAACCAGTAATCCACAAATCCCATGCCTGTTGTCGATGCCCACCAGAAACCACATGGATATTACTACCCCTCCATTACCTCCCGTAGCACCTGAAGTATTAAGAGTGGCAGAACACAGGCACAAGAAGGGGTTAATGTATCCCTACATCTTTCATGTCCTAACCAAGGTATGACATTTCAAAATCATGTACTGTGAAACAGCAGTTCTGTAGAGATAATTGTGTTTATATTTCTGGCTAAAGAGCATCATGAATTTTGAGTTTGGGTCTGGTTTTGGTGATTCTAACAGGTTTTTTTTTAATCCCTGTGTTCTAACCACTGGTCTGGTACACTGTTCCAGTAAATACAAGATGACTCTGATTTAGAGATGTTCGCTGAAAAATTAACCCTTTCTCCTGAATATATGTAGATATTTTTCTATCTCTACACGTTTGTATATGTCTGTGTATTTGGGTGCACATATATATGTGTGTGCATAAGAGGTTTTGTATGTAAGAGTCTTGTTTCCATCTGAAGTATCCAGTGTGTGTGTGTGTGCTCTGGTGTGTATGCCAAGTCTTTTCTGTTTTCAGTGTTCAAAAATACTTTTGATTGTTTTCCCTCGCATCCCTGGTGGCTAGCCACGGTAGAAACAGCCAGCTATAAGAAAACTCTTTTGTGTAATCCTGAAATGTAATTATAGATGAACTTGATGATGATCTACTGAAATTTTATTCAGTTTAGTTTGGCAGAACATTTCTGATGGCTTTTGTTTGACTGTTTTATGTGCTAGCCTTCAGATTCCAGGTGAGCTGTAAGCGTTTTCACACAGCCTGGGACTCTGCTGAGTGTGTCCAGTAGAAAAGTCTGCCTGACTGGGCACATGGGAACACCTTGTAAAACAGTGGGAGAGCTTCATTACAGAAATAGGGACAGTGGTAACCTGCTTCCATGTGTCTGGAAGCTACTGAAGGCTGCTTTGTGTTGAACTGGGAGGGAGCCAGACCAGTGGTGTTCCTGCTCAACTCTGTAGCCCACTTAATCTTATCTCAAAAGACATGAGTTCATTGTTCCTTCTAAGTGCAAATGGATGAGTCCCAGAATGAGATAGCTTTAATCTTCTTCCACTTTAGTGTTCAAAACACTTTATGCTGGTTCTCCTATATGACACCCATTCAATGTACATATTTGTATAGCACCTAGCAAAATGGCACTGTCCACATTCCTGTTAACCTGTATTCATCTTCAAAGTCTGCTTCAGGACAATAAGGACCATAGGCAGGATTTTAAATCCATCAAAAGAGAAGCTTTTGCATGAAGATTGAGCTTTGGATTTCCCCTGTGTTTGTGGTGCACCACAGCTAGTATTGCTGTTGTGTTATACGTGTATTCTTGATCTATGACAAGTGGGGAAGAATCAAAAAGCATATGGAGACTGCTGATGCCAGTTCTGTTTTGCACTTTGCATAACCAAATACTTTTACAACGTTTAAACAGTACTTGATATTTGATTTCATACATCACAATGGGAAGGAGCAGATGAAATGCCTGCATTTGAGGAATCTACTCCCACCAGAGTCAGACTAAAGAAGGCTGTACCAAAACTAAATCAGTACTGTTTTTCTTTCTGTACTGTCTGAAATGCTTTTAAACAAGTATTCACAAGGAGCTTAAAGTATGCCATAGGTACACTGACAGATTTTTTTTGTTGAATAATGATGGGATTCTTCAGAAATTGGTGTGCAGTGGTGTTCAGTACTGTTCTGCATAGAGACCTTTCAGACATACTTTACACCCGAAGTAGCATTGTCCAAGTTAAACCTGACAATATTCTAATGTAATCGCTCCAGGGTGTCATCAATGATACTCGTTACTGGGACACTTTAAATGTCTTTTTTTTTTAGTAAAAGTAGCAAAATGGAGCGTTTGCCTGTCTGTGGAAATAAAAAGACTGGTGTTTGTGAGCAGCACAGCCAAGTCAGTCGTTTTCCAAGAAAACCTTTACGTGGTTGGGTGCGCAGACACAAAAAACACAGAATGTTGCTGCTGCTTGGAGAGAGAATGTTGGATGGTTCTTTCATGCATTTTCTCTGAAAAAGTGTAAAATGCTAAAGCATTACTTGCATACATTCAAAATCAACTTGACATACATAATTCTCAGCTAGTTTTTTTTAAAGAAAGTCTTTTCATAAAGTTTTTTTTACAGTGAGTCCCTAATAGTGTTTCAAATCTGTGAACCAAAAAGACTGCTGTTCTTAGTACAAGTATTTTTTTTAAGTACTGTCTGAAGTCTTGGTCAGCTTCACTTGTGCTTTGATGATCTATAAGCATGTTACCTTACCGTGTGTTCATGTGTACTAGTTTACCATTTAAAGGATCCACATTTGAAGATGAATATTTAAATAATATTCACCTGCAGGTAGTCCAGACAAAGAAAAAAGGTGTGTTATGGAGAAGAGAGAAGAGCAGCAAGGATGATCAGAGCCTACAGCCTTATGGGAGGACAGCAAGGAGACTGTAGGGGAATTCTCTTGTGGTGTTACCTTCCTGTAGGCAAGATCCATGTTACTGCCAAATCACTTTTTTTTTTTTCCTTAACTAGATGATATTTATAATAGAGCTGGATTGAGTTACCATGCATATCTAAATACTTTAACTATAACATGTTGTATTTTTCTGCTTTCTTTCATGCAAAAAGGGTGAAATCAAAATTGCTGTTTCTATAGAAGATGAAGCCAACAAAGACCTGCCTCCTGCTGCTCTCCTTTATAGGCCAGTTCGTCAGTATGTTTACGGAGTCCTGTTTAGTTTGGCAGAAAGCAGAAAGAAAACTGAAAGACTTGCTTTTAGAAAGAACAGACTTCCACCAGAATGTATGTACTGTAGAATCTATTCTTCTCTCCCCTTTGCTATTTTCATATCCATTTGTCCTGTGATTTCAATGAGAATAGTTACTAAGATTTCATCGGTGTAGCTAATGCTAGATGAATTTATGGCTTATTTGATCCATGGGTAATAGAAATGGAAGTTGTTAACTTGAAATGTTATTCCCGTAGTGGTTAGAGAACTATAAACGTTACCATTTTTAAGCAGGCTCTGGGGTTTGTTTTTTTTAAATACATGCTGGAGCTGCTATCAGGCTTGCAGCAGATACTGTCAGTTTATGATATATCTTTCAAAGTATACGGCAGAAACTTCTATTCTGTGCATATGCTTACAAATTTGCATACATTTTCAAGAAAGAGGTGCATATGTTAGCTTACTCTGTCTTCCCAAAGGTATAATTAAACCTACTTCAGTGAAATTTGCAAGTCTTTAGTATCTTTCAAGTATTGGCATATAGAAACTTGGTTTAGAATCCAAGATGTCAGGTGTAATGTAAAGTAAAGGTAGAGCTGGGTGAAGGCAGACTAAACTTTTGCAAACAGTCTTGTCAGAAGATCCTTTTGCTAGTTCAGATGCACAAATCTTAATCTTCATATTCATTTGGAAGTTGTCCTTTTAAGTCTTCTGCTTGCAGGAACTGCTGTCATTCCAGAAAATTCAGCCTCCTCATTCTGAAGTGTTTTTCTTGTAATGAAATGCATACAAAGAAATGGTTGAACTTTACAGTAGCATGTTATAAAGGTTAAAGGAATTCTAAAGCATTACGTGGATTGCAGCAGAAGTATTTATATATAAGAGTAAGCATAGTCACTAGACTAAATTTAAGAATCAGATATTTGTATGAAAGTATCATTCATAGTCTGCATGTGTAAAGGGATAAAAATAAGAATCACTGGTAAGGTTTGTGTTAATTCTCTTTTCTCTTTCCATCTTCAGTTATGAAATGTTTTTTTGTACATTCATAGTGAAGACGATAATCTTCCAGCAATGTTTGAAAAACTGTTTACCTTAACCAGTTATTTTGTGGGAATTATTTACCCTGCTTGAATAATGTCTCAGCAAGTGTACTGTCGTAACCTTCTTGATTGATTTACCTTCTCTAGGGAACCTGCTTTGGCAGGGGGGTTGGACTGTAATCTCTTGAGGTCCCTTCCAACACCTACAGTTCTGTGATTCTTTAAACTTGCATAATGTAGTAGTTGATGTAGGTTATTTCAGGGTTAAAATAGTGAAGTTATTTGTGGTATTCATTTATTCTTATTAGTCTTCAGTCCTTATATGGTATTGCAGCGTTTTTAGTGGTGAAGTAGCTGAGTGCTGAAGGTCTGCTTCACTATTCAAAATGTTTTTATCTTGGGAATATAGAATGTTCCCTGTAGGTTACTGGAGATACCTATATAATCTCTACTTTCTCTTAGTCTACACTGCACTTCAGAGGTTTGTTCTCATTGGGAGCTAAGAATGCTGTTACTGACTTGGATTACTTTACAGCAGCTCGAACAATCTTGCTGCAGGATGCATTCAGCTACTGACTTACTCCTATTTTAGGACTGACCATGCTGATAAAAACAAAAATTAAAATTGAACATCTGCCCCCAAATTAGTTGCTTTACTACAAAGCTCACAGTGCTAGTAAGGATGAATTTGAGCTAAGATGCAAACTGGAGATTTGAAAGGGCTGTGCTGCTGAGACATGTTTATTTTGTTTCTCTCCTTTATAGAGTAGCAAGAATTGGGAAGGCTGGGCAAGATGGAGAGAGAGAATAGTATCTTAAGCAGGAGGATTTTAGTTGCTATTGTTAGCCCATGTTAACTTTTTGAAGATCCAGGCTGTGGGGAACTAGTGATGCTGATTCTTCTTCAGTATTGTAATTTTTTTTTCTTCTCTCAAATATTAGTAAGTTATGAAATACAGCAATTTAGATACTTAAGAGAAAATTTAAGAATTAAGATACATTAAGAGAATAAAGAAATTAATTTCTAAATAAATTTAGCTTGCCCTTAAGACTTCTCTGGGAGTTAATTAATTACTATCAAAAATCCTGTCATCTTTATTGTACAAACCGTAAGACTGCCAACATAATTATGTGTGAATAATTTGTGAGTATGTTGCATACAAGGGTTAGAGAAGGGTATGAAAAATATGTAAGAAACTCACATGTCAGTATTGTTAATGAATATGTACTCAGGAAGGTAATTCTTTCATAAAATGGATGTCTTCCTGTCTCTTAAATCATTGTTACTTTTATGTAGTTGAAAAGCCATCTAGCTGGTGGAAGAGGTAGTCAGTGAAGTTGTTCAGCAATATTTGTCTGCTTAGTAATGCCTTTGCTGTACGTGTTCCCACGTTTGCTCCCAGAGGAGAGAAGCTGAATCACAAGGTTCTTGATTGTGCTTTTAGTGCCAGGGGCACAGCACTGGCTGCTGCCCTTCCTTCTGAAGGGGTGGAAACCCAGTGGCTGGCCTGCTTTTCTTTCCCACGTTCTGATAAATACATATGTGTAGGTGAAACCATCTGCCCTCTCGGCTCTGTGGAAAAATGCACACTTGTACAAGCTGTTGTAATTCCTGGTTGGATCCAGAGGTTTGTTTTAAGCCTGGCTACTTTGTTCTGCACTGTTCTCCATCAAGGATGTGTTCAGGTGCTGTCTGCTGAAAGGAGAGCTGTGTCTTGGGCTGTAGCCCTTAAGCAAAATCAAGCATGCTTAGCTCAAGCTGTGCTGCCAGTAAAGATTATAAGGTTAAAAATGAGGCGTGATTAATCTGCATTAGCTTGCTCATCTTCTCATGGTATTTGGTACCTCACAGCTGCAGTTCAGTTCAGGACCAAAAGGCAAAGAGAACAGGGAGCCCACCCAAGCGGTTGTTCGCACCACGAGCTCCAGCCTGAGTGTGAGCTCCAGGGTTTTTTTTTTTAAGGCTGTTGGTGACCTCTTCAGAGCTTGTAACAGCATTTGTGTGTTTATCAAGCAGGTGGCCCCATGCAGGATGATGCTGTGCCTTTTTACCTGGATTGACCTTAAAGTGTGGTGAGGGTCATGTTCAAAGCAGAGGTCAGAATTTCATGTGGTACTTGGAATATTCAAATATGCTGGTGAGCATCAGGAAGAAGTTTGGTCAGAAAACCAGTATAATCAGCACTGTGATGATGTGGCTGAACACTGATCCTGATGGCCTTAGGGGCAGACATTGCTTATCTCCAAGTAAAGAGTTTTCCTGGGGGAAAAACCCAAAACATTCCTCAGAGGATGAGATCCTCAACAGTTGTTTTTGTACAGAGTTGTCAGAAACGTAAGAAATGCCCTGGAGAAATAAGTGGATATGGAGAATCCCATATCCATCTGTTGATTTAAATGTTACATTTGGGTGAGCTGTGCTACAGTTACCTGTCAGCTGAGAGGTGCTTCCTGCTCCCTGTTGTTCAGAGAGGGTACGGGACTGTTGTCCAACCCACGGCAGGGACCTGCACATCAAACCTTTCCGTGGTGGCTACCTTCCCCATAATAACCATTAATTCATGACACTTGGAAGATGAGGTGGATTTCCTGTCTAACCTCTATAGGTAGCATGGTCTAGCAGTTGGTACATCAGAGCAAGCTGATGGTACATCAAACTGATGTACTTTTCCTGTAGCCTTAATCTTACAGGGTCATGGCTGCTGTCATCTCCAGATTAAAAGCTTTGAATGTAGCAGCCTCATTGTGTTTCCTGTCTCTTCGCTGAGAGAGCTAAGAAGTTTCACTCCAAAACCCGAGACCTAAAGTAATTAATTCATGGAAGTCATTGTGAAATACACCCTTTTATTTGTTTGTGTTTAGTGTCCCAGGCTGAAACGATGTAAAACCCAGTGTGATAAATTGTGCTCCAATAACAGAGCACTGCTGCTGGCTATTAAAGCCCATCTTGGAGAGCTTGGTGGCATATAAAAACTGGTAGCAACCAAAATAGAACATGAGTTTGTAGTGAGGCTACCAACTAAATATATCAGAATGTTTTCATTGCTATGTGTTATCTTTGTAAAAGTTACCCTGAGCTCTATGAAATGTAGCAGTAATGTTAGAGTAGTTTCATTCCAGCCCAAGAGTGCTTTGGGTTGTTCTGGAGCTTCTCTTTTAAAACTGCAGTCATCAGCTCTGCCATGGTTTGCGTGCCCCTACCTGTAAAATGTCTCACTGCTGAAGGAGACTGTAGCTGTAAGGGTCCTAGCACCAGAAGCACTCCATCTGTAACAAAGATTTTGAGTAGAAAAAGCAGGTCTGTGCTGCTGCATCGAGTCTCTGGGCTGTAACCTGAAGCTTTGCTAATGAGCTCCTTGAATCTCCACACTGCATAACTGGGCTCTGAGTTAAGAAACATGCAAACAAATTTTGAGCTGTGTCAAACCTGGGGTCATTTCAAGGCCAAAGGTATCATTTCTCAGTTGTGGGTTTGGTTTTGGTTTGGTTTTTTTTTTTAGCTCTGGTTCTTGCTTGGTTGATTTCAGACATTAAAAAGGGAGATGATGTAGTAGCAATGTAGAGTTGAACGGTCTTTTGTTTTGCTGGAGATGAAAGGGAACTTCCCAGACACAAAAATACCTCTAATAGAACACAGTGCAGTAAATTGAAAGGTGTGTGTAAAGTCATGTGCTGTAAAAGTTTTAGGGGAAAAAAAAACCCAAACTCACCTATATTTGAGATCTCATTCCATAGCAGTAGTTGAACAACTATAAGAGGTTTTAAATCTGATTTGAATAAAATCACTAGGATCAGTTTGTTCTTACAAGACCACAAAATATATTTCTACTTATGTATTTATCATTGCAGGATTTTGATCAGCAACAGAAATATTCAACGGGAAATTCCATTTCCAAATTATGTTGTTTGTTTTAGAAAAACAGATGTCATTCCCTGATGTATGAGAATATTAATGTAACATTCACAGTGTATGCTGTTAATTGGTACATGCTCACAGTTGGAAAATAATCCAGAGTTTGAACTACCAATTTGCCAATGCAATCCAGATCACTGGTATCTATCAGGGTCTCAAAGCGATGCTTTTTGAATCAAAATCTCTTGCATACAAGACATTAAATACATGCTGCTTTTACTTTTGATTATTTTAATTTTTTTTCTTTCAACTGTTACCTTTTTGCAGTTTCACCGGTGATAATTAAAGAATGGGCTGCTTACAAAGGAAAATCTCCTCAAACCCCTGAGCTGGTGGAAGCACTTGCATTCAGGGAATGGACCTGTCCTAATCTGAAGAAGCTGTGGCTAGGAAAAGCAGTAGAAGACAAGAACCGAAGAATGAGGGCATTTTTGGCCTGTATGAGATCAGATACACCAGCAATGCTCAATCCAACTAATGTGCCCACTCATCTTATGGTGCTCTGTTGTGTACTAAGGTCAGTGTTACTTTGAGACAAAACATTGACAGAAAGGTTTTACTGTCCACTCTCTGACATATTTAATTTTGTATTAAACCCTGACTATAGAAAATATTCCTGTTTGCAGTGTCACTCACAGAAGAGATTTGTTTCATTTTTAAAACACACTGCTGTGAATCTTCAGTCTCTAGAGGACTGAAGAGAGTGGATAAAAACATCTTGTGTTGTGCAGAGGCCACTGTAGCATTGGAATTAAGTTTACCCTCACTCTGCTCTAGGCTTCAACTTAGTAAAATACAACATTTTGGGTCTTGGAGGCTGTGGGTGAAGTTGTAAAAAAGAGAGAACAGACACATAGCAGCTTACCAGGATGCAAAGTTCACACGACTGGTATTGTGCCTATGATGTGTTAAGATTCCCTGTCAAACGGCTCACCTAGTTGAGATGATCATACCCAGCTGTTAAATCTGTACTTCAGCCTTTCTAAGAGAAAGGCACAAGGTCCAAAACACTTCCCTTATAAATTTTCAGATTGAAAATTGAGAAACTGAAGTCACTTAACTTTTTGGAAAGGAGTGAATATTTCAATACAAGTAGGTTACAAATCAGCAGAACCAAGAGATAGCGTGGTGCATGTGAAAAGCTTGAAGCCATAAGACCTAAACATCTTCAGTTCTATTGTACTCTCCTGCTTTTTGAGTACTAAAATGCCTTTTTCTCCTTTTAGAGTAGTAAGTACACACGAACATAGTCCAAATGGTGTCTTAAAGCAGAGCTCCTTGTTTCAGTTAGACAGCATGTTTCTCTCCTGTGGCATGGCATATATAAGTTGTTGTTCATTAAGATGTGATAAAAATAAAATTCACCAACCTGATACGGTCTGAGTAATAATCTGAATGGGAACGTTGTTCCTGAAGTCATTTTACCACTAGTCTTTTTTGTGAAGACCATTCGTATTTGTATTACTTTATTTTTAGTTGTATCAGAATCCACTCATGTTTTAAATTCTATTTTTGTGGCCTGTCTTCCTCTTTCTTTGCTGGAAGCAGGATTTGCACAGCTGTCTCACAGACAGCAGTTCCTCCATATGAATTTAAAGAAACTTTACCTTCCAAATCTGTTTTGTGTTTTGGCCTTTTTAAAACTTCTCAATTATAGACAACAAAAAGTTGTTCCTGCTGCATTCTGGTGACTTAAACAAATGAAAAATTGCTTGATTTACCTATTAAAGGAACAATCCCATGAACAATCTTGGGCTTGCTCTGTAGGTATATGGTACAGTGGCCGGGGGTTCGTATACTTCGTCGCCAAGAACTTGA
The DNA here is from genome assembly GCA_013399135.1 of Heliornis fulica. Classification (NCBI taxonomy): domain Eukaryota; kingdom Metazoa; phylum Chordata; class Aves; order Gruiformes; family Heliornithidae; genus Heliornis; species Heliornis fulica. The sequence continues at coordinate 35,437 of VXBZ01008248.1, forward strand.
TGCTTTTCTTGCCCAAGCGTTGTCTCCAAAGCTCTATGAACCTGACCAGCTTCAGGAACTCAAGGTAACTCTTTAATTTTCATAATTGGAGAGATTTATTTCCAGATGATCCATATTGTTAAATGTGCTGGGTGATATGTATGTGCCCATCTCACTAAAAGCCTTGCATAATTACATACACCTTCCAAACTATTAATCTTAGTATTTTAAAGTGTTGCGAAGATTGATAATCAACCAGTGAAATAGAATTGATTATCAATAGATATCTAAAAACTTAACTGTGTTCTATAAACAGAATAATTTCTCACAATTTCTCAAGTAATTGTTTCTTGAAGTTGAGAACACATACACTTCCACTGTAAAGATCTTTTTAAAATAATAATAAAAAGACCCTATTACTTCTGTGTTTTTCTTTAAAAACTATTTTTCATGATTTAGAATTCATAAGAGCATTTTCAGCTAAATGTAGGAATGGAAAGAAAATTGCACAGTCTCAAATGGAAAAATGTGGGATAAAAGGGAAAACAGTTTATTAATATGGAACTGTAGAAACAATTTTGAGGCGTTTAAGATAGCAAAGTCTCATGTTTTTTTTTCTAATACAGTAGTATTATGAGAAGTAAATATTAGTAGCTAATTGATAGATTTATTTAGTTGTGGTATACTTATTGTAAGTAAAGAATGCCTATCAAAGTGTGAAACGACATCTTACTCTGGAGGATTTCTCTGTTCAACCTTCATACGCTCACGGTGAAATTTCCTCTTCTAGCCTTTGAAATAAAATGTGCAAGATATGGGGTTTGCTTTTACCTTGCTTGCTCCTCAGAATTTGTTCACAACCTGCTAGGCAGTTACCTGAATAAAATGGTAGAATTTAGAAATTTGGTCCTTTTCATTAAGCAAATATTTTTGGTACGTTTTTCTACCTAATGTATCTTAAGCCCAATAGCATATTTGATAACTGAAAGCTGTATTGGGATGTATATGGAATGCACAGCTAGGAGCAGTCCATTATATCTTCTGTCTGCATTGATGATCAATGTAATGAAAAGGTGAGATGCTGATTAACTCTTCATCATGCATCTTTGTGTTGAAGAAGTCTCTTTGCATAGTTTCAGGTACTGTAGGTCTCAAGTCAAGAAAGTCTAGTGATAAGTTTTGCTCCTGGCAGTGCCTGGATACATTCTCTTCTTAACTAAATCGGCAAGGAGGAGGTCCTTCATTCCCAGGTTTGTTCATATTCAGGGGTACAGACTGCAGAGGGGCACAGACAAAAGCAGGACTCCTAGTATCTCTCTTCTCAGAAGAAACAGTAATTAGCCTCATGCAGATTTCAGTTGTTTTCTAAAGAAAACTTTGCCACTAGTACCAAGTCTGCAAGAGTGTTCTCTGAGTCAGCAAGCGACTGTTTCTCTTGTGTGGGTGCCAAGCAGAATGGGCTTGCATTCCTGCATGTAGCACCCTGGCAAGGCCTTCAATCTATAAACCAAATCAGTCTGCTTGTGGAAACCCAGCAGTTAGCCATAAAAGTGCTAACAAATGGGAAGAAAACAACCAAATCCACTTCAGCAACTATTTAAACTTGTCATACAGCAAGTAGAGAATTCACATGTAATCTTAGAGTTAACAGAAAAATAAAATCCTGTTCCCACATACCAAAGAATGGATGTCGACAGCTCAAATAAGTAAATAAAATCAATCAGGAAGACATTTCTTTGGCCTTTCCCTCATTGCTGAAAACGATGTGAAGAAACACAGGATGAAGACAGCTGTGATGAACACCTCGTGTACATGCAAGGCTGCTTGTTTGCTTCAGCACTTAGGACTGGACTGCTGCTGACATGGATTATGGGCTCACAAGAACGGCATTTTTGAGTACTTCTCATTGTGATTTAATTCTGTAAAAGCACCTAAATGTGAATGCTGCCCATCAGTAGAAGCACAATGTTTGCTGGAACTGCTTTTCAAGGTGTTTTCTGGCTGCTCAGGCTGGAAGGCTCACTGCTTTCACAATCTCAAAGATTCTGGTCCAAAGTTATCTGTGCTGTATGAGGAGCAGTACTTTGTCTTCAGGGGAGCATCTGCTGACCAAAGGAATAAACTGACAGTGAGCTATTCTGTATGGCCAGAAGAAATGCACATAGCTCGTCTGAGGTGACAGATACTGGGCTCAGCTGACTAGTAGTGAAAAGCCTCTTGAAGTTTCCTGAGAACTGCAAGAGTATGGTTCAAGATGTCCACCCAACGTTTCATGAAGTTGAGTAATGTAACTGTGTCTGTGGAAATTCAATTGACAGTTTTGTAGGCATGGCTGGATGCCTTTGCACACAATGGCAGTGTGTCAGCCACTTTGTCTTCAGTGTCCACTTACCAAACACTGCACAATAAAATAATATCTAGGAGTAGAGATTTAGATAAAGGTCTCGATAAAGAGTTCTCAAAGTCTTGGCCTCTGCCTTAAGATTTGATGCAGAGAGGAAGAATTCCCATGGTGAAAACTGCTGGTCTTAAAAGATTTAAGAAAGGAATTCCATTCTGTCATGAAATGAGAGGCAGAGGCAAGACAAGGAATGTGATAATCAGGACAGAATACTTTGTTTAATAGAAAAAGTTCTGTAAGTTTTATTTTTAAATAGTGCATGAAGAGTAATATGGATCATTGCCAAAATATATGTCTGTTAACTGAAAGATGCAATATTTCATGTGGAGTTGTTACTGTCTTCATATGAGGCAGCTGCTTCTCTTTTTGTTGAAGTCAGACAGAAAGAGCAGCTGAGTTTGAACCCAGCTGCATATCTGCAAAACCATCCGGATAGTGTTTGGATCTTAAAGGTTGCTTATGCATAAGGAAGGTAATGTAGTTTAATTTTAAAATTTAATACCAAGGTCTTGAAAATGTTCCCAAGAAAGGGCTGATATTTTCAGAAGTATTTTAGAGAACACCATTAGTGATATTTTCTTATTCCAGAGCTAAAAATATATTTGCTGCAAGCAAATCCTTTTAGCTTCCACCACCATCTAATATTTACTATTTAATTCTACCTTTGTGTGTCTGTCCTGCATCACAAATAAAGCTGTTGCATGCCTAAACATTATTTGATAAGAGATATGTTCTAACAGCAAAAGCTTGAATCAAACTCATAGAAAATCCATTATAAAAGAGTTGGAAGGGAAATGCAGTGTGTGGGAAGAAAAATTGAACGCTAACATTGAGCTCATTCATGGAACTTTCTACAAAATCATCTCAGAAGCACAAGTTTCTTTGAAATAATTTTTTGTGCCATTTTCTATGGCTAACTTCCTGTAAGTGTCTTAAAAGCTTTTTCTTACTTCAACATGCTCTAGCATTGTTTGAAAAACTGTACTGCATGTTTGTCAGTGATACTCATGCAACTAAAGAATTCATCTCACGTGTTTTAAACACTGCATGCCACAGATAGATGAGCGTTTACTGACTTCTTGACAATGAATTGAGTTAAAACATCAAAATATTAGAAGTAATTACTGTGCTTTGTTGTTGAGAAAATAGATGGTTTGGGGTTTATCTCTCTCTTCTAGAGAGGATGGATGGAACAGCAGCCTTCACAAGTGTTGCAGTTCTGCATATACAAGTGATAGATTCTGGTCCAATCTTCTATTCAACCTGGCAGTTCCATGTGAAAAGTCTGGCTGGCCTTTTAAAATTCCTGTTTTCAAGAGTTTTGCAAATCCTCTATCTTTTGGAATAGCTTTGAATTACATCTAAATATTACCTTAAGTAAACGTAGGCCTTTTTTTTTTCTTTCCAAACAGATTGAGAATCTTGATCCCAGAGGAATTCAGCTGTCTGCTTTATTTATGAGTGGTGTTGATATGGCGCTTTTTGCAAACGATGCTTGCGGACAGCCAATTCCATGGGAGCACTGCTGTCCGTGGATGTATTTTGATGGAAAATTATTCCAGACCAAGCTCATCAAAGCAAGCCGGGAGAAAGTTCCGCTCATTGACCTCTGTGATGGTCAGGTGTGTAGTTTTAGAAGTGGGACAGTCTCAATTAGTCCATATCATCCAGGCAGAACACAGGAGTCAGGTGTGGTTGCTTTGTGAGTCATTTACATTACGTAGTTTACCTCTCTAGTTCTGACTCAGGGGAACAGATGATAAGTTTAATCTTGATGATGGCTGTGGTCCCTCTCGGGCATGTTAGCTTCCAGGTGTGCCTTAGCCTGTTTGCATACACTCTGGATTGCAGTCTGGGGTTATGATGAGTATTCCCTGTCACTGGGCTGCATTAACTGTCCAAGAGACTGTAGATAGAGGTTTCTTAGCTCCTTTCTGGAAAACCCTTTTTAACTTTTAAACTGTTCCTGTGTTACTGACTTCTAAACTACCTCAATATGGAGACTCTCATCTCCACAGATGAGTGGAGATTTTCTTGTGAAAACTGAATTATCGTTGAACTACTAGTAAGTATGCAAGGCAGGTTATTGTCATTTTCTAGCTAGTATTATGGAAGTTGTTTGCAGTAGTTACCTGTTTTTCCAGTAGTTTGCTTTCTTCTTTGAATTTGTTGTGTAAATGTAGCTTTGAGCAATTGAAATCAGAATTTTAACATCTGTCTGTGACCTTCTCTTTATTCTTAGGCTGAGCAGGCAGCCAAGGTTGAAAAGATGCGTCAGAGCATCCTAGAAGGATTAAATTTCTCCAGGCAGAACCATCCTCTCCCTTTCCCACCTCCACCTGCCATGCCTTTCTATCCAGCTTCTATGTATCCTCGACACTTTGGGCCAGTCCCACCACCTCAGGGCAGGGGGAGAGGCTTTGCTGGTAAGTGATGGGACAGCAGAGCAAAACACGGCGCTCTGAAGCGTTACCTTGTCTTTTACATTCCCAAAGCTATGAGCCAATTTGCTTGTTGAATTCCATAGGTAAAATAACATGACAGTGAGTGCTTGGCCCATGTTGTCGTGTGCCAGTCTCACTGTATTTTTTGTTACTTTATTAGCTATAGCGATATGGAATGTGCTCTATCGCCATGTATTCCCATCAGGATTTCTAGTACCGTGGCAGATCAAAATATGTTTACAGCTCCTGTGTGAAAAAGAAAAATGAGCAATGGATCAACCCTGGATGATACGAAAAGCTCTTTATTTGCACTGTACATTCCTTCACAATGTTTTGTATTTATAAATATTAAGAATGCCTAAAGGGATGGACACAGTTTAATTGTCAGGGTTGAACAACCTTTCCTCCTGCACACCCCTCTATTTTGCTACAGTCATTTAACCATTGGCACCCTTGAGTGTAAGTACTGACCCATTCCAGGCTGATGTAGAATTATTTCTTATCTCAAAACCTCTCCGGTCCCAAAGCCCATAGAATATTGATCCCTGTCACTGGGAGCAAGATGTTCTTGAGGTGTCATGACTGTAGCCATCAGACAGAGCTCATTCCCAAAAAATTGTCGCAAACCTTTTGGTGCACATTATGCAGTAGGAGTCAAGGTTCCCATTCCAAACTCAGGTTGGATGAGAGACCCGATGCTTACTAAGGCAGCAGGACATCTTTATCCAGGGCTTCCTCAGCACGGTGGCTTGCTCCCATACAGTGTCACCTGCTGACTGCAGAAGGGTGGAAGGAGGCAGCAGCGTCTCTGCTAGGGACCTTCCCAGATACCTGGCCCCCCTCACAGCTTTTCCCCTGTCTCTCTTTACCTGGGTCTAACAGGAGTCTATGGCTTTGGAGGCCCTTATGGGGAAACAGTAGCCACAGGCGCTTACCGGGCCTTCCGGGTGGCAGCAGCAGCAGGACACTCCGGAGCCTTCTCTGGAAATGACAGCAACAGGACTAGCAAGTTTCAGGGCGGTAATTATACCCAAAACCCTTTTCTTAGAGCTTCTGGCAACAGCTTCCTTCACTTTACGGTTTGGTCTGAGGCTTTCCTACTGACTGCCAGTCTCCCTTTCTCCCTAACTGTCTCGGCTCTCCCTCCCTCGAGCCTGCCCAGGCTGCTGTCTGCTCTGCTCTCCGCAGGTCCCTGCCGCGAGCCCCTCGGCGCCAGCCTCTCATGCCTAGAAACCCTCCTCCCCACACAGAGTAGCCAAAAAGCCTGATGAGACAGTCTGTCTCAGCTGCAAAGTGCAAGGGCAGAATCTGTAATCAGCTGAACTTTGCTTGACTGTATTAACAGTTACTTTCTGAAAGTTGGGGGCAGTCAAGCTTTTTGCCATACGAACCCAACGTAGAAACGACTGACCGCGGTGGTACTGCTGACCCCTTGTTCGCTGGCATCGATGTCGGCATGGGCACAGGCTTGAGATTTACTTGATTACCTGTGTGCCTACTGCTTGTCTCCTGTACAAGGTGGGACGATGGACACCCATTAATTCCAGTTCCTTGTTTAGGGTACAGTTTCTCCCTGTATTTAGCTATTCTTTCTGGCCTCTGAGCTTTTATCCTAAGAGCGAGCATCCCTCTAATGCTTCTTTGTGTGAATAACTTTGCCCTTGTAAACAATGTGTGTTTGAAGCTGAAATACTTGTACAGAGAAGTATGAACCTCTTTTAATTGAATCAGTAATTTAGTTCTTAGCATATTAACATTTGAAGACTAACTGCAGCTGCCTAAATGCTGTGTTTTGTAACCCTTTCAGTGCTGATGGTCTTGCCAGTAACATCTGGCTCAGTTGCATTTAGCTAGATTTAAATATATGTTATGCCCCAGAGTTGATTTTTAAGGGCAAAACACAGGTATAAAGTACAAGCAGCGCAAATAAAACATATGCTCCTGGTTTGGACAATTGCAGTTTTAGCTGCTTTCCTGGTAGGAGGAAGATAAACCTACCTTTTACACCCAGATCTCTTTTTAAATGCTGTGTTTTTATAACAACTTAGTACAGATAATTCTGCCTAGTAAGTTGTTTATAGCAGTTATAATCTGTGTCTTTTACACATAATCTTCAAACAGCTTACAAAATTTCACTTCAGTTTCTGAATACTCAGCTGTATTTTGCATTACTGAAACTGAAGTACTCATGTCAAATGATTTTTCTTCTTGTAATTCATATCTCCCTTTAAAAAGGGGGAGAAAGAAAGACTCTTGGAATTACAGTATTTCTGTAAGGAGAAATAATCTCCCAGCTTCAGGAGAGGAACATGTATGTGTGATAAAATCTGGGCAAACCAATTTTCCATTCATTCCTAACTTTGGTGTTATGATTGTGAAGATCAAGGCTTGGTTTTGCTTTTATGTGCAGGAGTCCAACCTATTCCTTCTCAGGGAGGGAAACTTGAAATTGCCGGCACTGTAGTCGGCCATTGGGCTGGAAGCAGACGTGGACGAGGGGGTAGAGGGCCATTTCCTCTGCAGGTCGTTTCTGTGGGAGGACCAGCGAGAGGGTAAGTGTCATCTTGTGGAACATAACTGTTCACATCTAATCCAATGATTGGGGAGGGGAGGAAGTGTAGAAGAAATTGTATACAACACATTAGAAATTGTATACAACACATTTCAGGACACATGAAGTAAATGATACCCACTGACTTAAAAAAAGCATTTGCATTCATGGTAAGATATTCTTTATTATTTATTCAGATCAGTATAACCATTTCTATGTGCAGATAAAATTCATACTCTGAATCTGATAGATATACACACACACTGGATTGTTTTGCATGAGGAGATAACTTGGGGGCTTTCTCTTACATTAAATCAATCACAGTGTTAGGAGTTGGAAGGGACCTTGAAAGATCATCTAGTCCAACCCCCCTGTCCGAGCAGGATCACCTAGATTAGATCACACAGGGATGTGTCCAGATTGGTCTCGAATGTCTCCAGAGAAGGAGACTCAACAACCTCTCTGGGCAGCCTGTTCCAGTGCTCTGTCACCCTCACAGTGAAAAAGTTTTCACTTACATTCACATGGAACTTCTTGTGTTACAGCTTGGACCCATTGCCCCTTGTCCTATAACTACATTGTATCAGATCAAAACTGTCACAGCTCTCAATCACTTGCTTTGTCATGGTAGAACATATATTAGGAAGTATGATAAAAGTTTTAATAACTTCATTATGTAATTCTTTTGTGAAGCAGAAAACACCTGAAGGACATTCTAGTTTACATTTACATTTAGTAGTTCTCTGTTACAGTCATGATAGGAGATGTGCTTAGAAGCTGAAATTGCAGGTGCACACCACTTCTGAGAAGAAATAACTAGTCCTTCACTTACAATTTTTCCATAGGTTTAGTTAATGTGTGTCTGTCATCATAGTTAAGATTGTGTCTGTTACAGGAGACAGTACCAAAGTAATGCAATTTCTCTATTATGTCTGTCTTTATAATAAAGGAGGGGAGTAAGTAGGTATATTAATGCCATCTTGAGCCAGGAAGCAGGCTGGAAGAGTTAAGTCTGAACTGTGTGAATTCCTCTTTGTCAGTTAGTTAAATCAGATGTGTGCTATAAAACATGGCACAGTTAGATTTGAGTGCGAGTTGTTACCTCAGAAAGACAGGGAAACTCAATGCAGATCTTCATCTCTCAATCAGATCATAACTTCAGTTCTGTACGTGTAGAGTTAGTAAAAGAGGAAAACAGCTTATCTGTTTGTTGTCAGTTGATACTAAGAATAAAGCCCAATGGAACAGGCTGGTGTTAGTGTTCTCTTTAAAGATGGCTATTTTAAAGATGGGGTCCCTGTTGGCAGATGCTGGTTTCTGCTAAAGAGCACGCTCACAGTACATTGTCTGCAATTTATGGCCTACTCCTCATCTATTCTACTTAATTTTTATCGGTTTCAGCAGAGGGGTCACTCCAGGCTTGTTTATGCTATTGTCTTGTGTCTGTGCCACACTGAACTTGGATGTTCTTATTGTGTAAAATTATACCAGCTGCTTTTAATTGGCTTCAATCCATCGATATATTTAGTGTCAATTTCTGAGTAGGAAAAATCTTACTCAGCTCCCTGAAGGGTACACTTTCACCCTGTATGAAAATTAGCAAATGGGATAGGTAAGGCCTGTTAAAACCTTTGGAGAGAGTGCAGTGGGAGTTACCCAAATACAAACCACAGCTCTTTGCTCTTTTATTCTTTGCTGTTGTTTTCAATTCCTGCTATGTCATTTCTTACTGCTCAGCATGGGAATTTGCAATGTGTGTGAAAGACTTGCATGGGGCACACAGATCACCGTTTCACCACTGAGTTGGTTCAGTGTCAGGTGAACAGGGAAGGAGGAGTACAGAAAGACTTTTGCACAGCCCACAGGGCCCTTGCTGGCATATGGGAATTACTGGGTATGCCAAAAATGAGATAATGGGGAATTGCAGCTGATGTGTGTTGCCAGAATGGCAAACAAAGTAACTGCAGCCCACACTTTGGTACCAGGCTGAGTGAGGGCACTGGCTCTAGAGGGGCCAGGCTTCAAGGTGGGATCCTCCAGTATTGGGTAGCGGCTGGGGAGGAAGAGTAGAGCAATTCCATGTTTGTAGTGGAGAAAACAATCAGCATTTTTATGCAAGATATAGACCTTGTCACGGTGATAAGGAAGTTGAGTATCTGTGGTTGATGGTGTTGAAGTAGTTTTAGCTCAGTGAAAGTATATTTCAATCTGACCAAATCTTTATTGAATCAAATCAAAAAACCATCACCTCACGTGTCCTGGTTAGGAAGCCCCTTTTGGGAAGCAAACAAACTTGATAAATTTCTGTGGGTCAGCTAGGGCTGAAGCCTCCATTTTCACCCTCAGGTTCTTGGATAATTTTGTTATTCTCCTATCAAAACTGAAGCAATTTCGTGTTTTGTCTTCCTTTCTTTTATCTGATTCTTTGTCTTGCATGTTTATATGTGGGAAGTGTTACTAAATGGGAGAGGTGGCCTCATAAATGCTTCAAATAGTTTGTGTATTTTTTTTAAGGTGAAAGTATCTTGAGCTCTGTTTTTGAAGTGTTGTAAGGATAACATGACACTTTCAAGCTTTTCAGAAATATTTTCAGAGTACTCATATTGTTCTCTGGAAGTGAAATATGGAAATAGTAGCCTCATTACTATGAAAACGAAAGGTTTGTTGGGTTTTGTATGGTTGCAAGCAGTAGAACCCTGTAATTCTGAATTAAGTACTCATATCGCTTATTTAAAGAAATGTAAACGTTAGTCATTAGGCAGTAAAGCTGGAAAGAAAGATCTTGCAGCAGAACAAAATTTTGAGTCATTTGGAACAAAGCTGATGTGTATTTTTCTTTTTCCCTTTTTCTGAAACTTGCAGGCGTCCTAGAGGAGTTATTTCCACTCCAGTGATAAGAACTTTTGGAAGAGGCGGAAGGTACTATGGGCGAGGTTATAAAAGCCAGGGAGCAATTCAGGTAATAAAGCCATGTGCCTGACTTCAAAACACTCTAGTTTACAGGCTAGTATGGTATGGACTTCCAGACCAGCTAATACTGACAAGCACAACTTTAAAAGATGAAAGTGTTTCTCCCTGTGAGCTTGCCTGCGTGTGGAAGCTGTAAGCTGCACAGCCTGCGATGGATGACAGGCAGCTGTTGTATCTCAATTATAGGCAAACTTCGGTTATAGGCAGACATGGAAAAGTGTATCTTGACATGAAGGCTGTGCCTGCACAGCTCTAACCAGTCGTGGGAGTAGAAGAAAATTTAGGGAAATGAGAGAAATGTAAAGCTGAAAGAAACTAGCTGTTTCTGCTCCCACCCATGCTCTTTCCCAGTTTCTTTTCTGGGACCATGGTCCAACCTCATGAAGAAAAATTAGCAGCACTAGAAGGATCTTTCCTGCTCTCTGTCTCTAAATACAAGAACTTAGTCTAAACTTCTGGGAAGTAACAACCCAGTCTTTGCCTCTGTGAGCACGGTTTCATTTTTTGGTGACAGTGTACAAAGTATCAGTGGACCATGGGTTTTGTCTTTTCCATGGATCCTTTAAACACAGCAGAAGCAAACTGCTGGTTTGGATTTAAATGCCAATTGCTTCAGAGTGGTGTTGTCCTCCCTTTCCCATTGTTCTTGCTGCTATGCAGTTTTGAATATTGATGCAAGTCACAGTGGCAAGGGGTGAGTGGGTATTAAATTGGTGGAAAACAAATATGTCAAATGGATCTGCTATTTGTCATGGAGACAAGAGTATGTAGGAGTAGGGGGTGTCAGCAGGTATCGGACAGTAAGAGAAGGGATGTTCTCCAGTTAATGAAGCAAATGTTAAGTAAAGCTTGCTGTGTTCTAGGTGTAAGAATTCAAATACTTCTCTTGTTAAATTTCTGTCTAAACAGATTATATATGTCTACAAATGTACCTCTGTATGTAAAGCTTTAACATCTTTAGAAGAGAACCAGCTATGTTCATTAATAGTATCTAATTTCCAAGTACTTTAACCTGTGAAATAAAGGAAGTTCTGAGAAGGAGCTCCCAGATGTTTGGGCTTACTACAGGTTTACATATGCTTATTTAGTTCAGATAGTTCTCTACCTGGATGGTAGAGAGCATTGATAGACAGCAAGTTCGGGTATTTGGATAGTAAATACTTGTGAGCACAAGGATCTTGGTCTAAAATAATTAAAATGTGAGTGTCAGGCAGAACCTGGGGAAGCTTAATGCAGAATAGGTTCTGGTACCTGGTTAACTGGCAGCAGGGTGTGTCCCTGCCTTCCAAACCTGGGCAGTTACGCAGAGCGTGCCCGTCGCAGCCATACTCGGACCTGCGGTTTACACCGGGCAAAAACTGCCCACGGCAGCTTTATTCATACGCACTAGGAAATGATGTGGGCACGGGTTGAAGAGTCTGACAGAAACAAGCAATTTGCATTTATCAAACCTAAGATGTGCCTGTTTTTTTCATGAGATGAGACCTTTCCCTCTTGATCTGGAATGCACAAAAGCATGTGTTTAATCTAAAACTTAACACTTGGTAAAGCCTGTAAAGAAGTACATGTGATAAATACTCATTGTCCTCTCATGCCACCTATGCAATGCTACTGCAAAATTTTTTGTGGAAAAGAAAGTTTGTAATCCTGATGTTAGTGAACCATGGTCCTTACTTACCCAATCTTTAAGCGATGAATTCAGAATCTTTAAGCGATTCAGAAGAGTACTAACCATGCTGTTTCTAGTATGTCAGCGTTAAGGTTATCACACCATCGGTCTGTTTGCTGCTGTTTGAGGTGTGGGAGTTGTCCATATCTTCAGTCTTTTCTTAGTCCTTGCCATTGTTAACATTGTGACAGAAAGGCATGTTGCTTCTTAGAACCCATCCTACTTATTTTGGTTCCTTGTCTATGTTTCTGGACGGCTAAGATTTATTGTTGCAGATACTTAAAAACTAAATACGTTTTCTAATGCTGCATAAATCTGTTAGGGTTTTTTTTTTATCGCTATACTCAGTCTTGTAAGATTCTGCTATATGCTTTTCACACAAAGCCACTCCTAATCTCCTAATAGCGGAGCCTAGGGTAGATAACACTGCATGGTACTTCTGCACTTCTTAAAAGATTGTCTGAAAAAAGTTCTGGCTTGTATTTTTGAATAACATGTAATGCTATCATTAAATGATAAAGTCTATGAACCAAGAAGCAGAGTTAAGCTGTATATTGATTCTCGCTTTTGGAGTTTCCAGATGTTTCTGTAGCTCTTCTTTCTGAAGCGTCCAAGTCAGGGCGCTTTGCTGCAGGAGCACCGGAAGGCTCGGCTAGGAGGTGCTCAGCCACAGCAAACATCCTTTCTCGTCTGGCTGGGCCAGGCTGTTTATTTTGTATGCTGCTTCTTATTTCAGCAGTCCTTATATTCGGTGTTGGCTTGTGATACTTCTGCACACTGCATGCTGCCTATTAATAGTGTCTTTGTAACAGATTGTAAATATATCACAGCGGTTCTTCAGTAATTTTCTTCTTTTTTCAAAAAATAGGGCAAACCTCCTTACGCTGCTTCAGCAGAAGAAGTAGCCAAAGAACTTAAGTCAAAATCAGAGGAATCTAAATCCTCAATTGTGTCTTCAGATGGATCCCTGGCTGAGAATGGAGTTGTGAATGAGGAAAAACCAGCTTCCCAGATGAATGGGAATACAGGAGACATCAGGGCTTCCAATCAGTCTGAAAGTGCCTTGAGTAATGACTCTAAAATGTGCAATACAAATCCTCACTTAAATGCACTAAATGCAGACAGTGTTTGCCATAAAGATGATGCTCTTGAGGCCACTGTCTTAAAAAAAGAAGAGTAAACTTATTTTTTATAGAGGGTGAAGGATGTTGGGAAGGGTCAGGATTAGGAATATCTGGAAAGAAAGAGAGCCTACAGTTACGTACATTTTTTCCTTTCCGTAAGAGAAAAATGAGGACTTTGGAAATTCGGATCCCTCTTTGATGTCAGAGATTTAAACAACACATTTTTAGTTTTAACCAGTTGTAGTCAAAATGCTACAATAAAACAAAAAAAGAAAGAGAATGAAGAGCATTTGACTCCCGCACTTAAAATGAAATATACATAAAGTTTAAACTGGTTATGACAAAAAGCTTGTAGTTTTGTTTTTTGAAATATAAAGAAAACAAATTTTGGCAGTCTTTAAGTATATATAGCTTAAAAATATAATTTTTAGTACTTGGCACCATATGTATGCCATTATATTTGATTTTGCATTACTGTGTCACAATAAAGCTTTCTTTAAGGCTTTGATTTCATGATTATGGGGGGAAAAAGGCACAACCACAGTTTTTTCTTTCTTAAATTTCATCACCGTTGATGTGGTTCTTTTGTGTTAAAATGTGCAAACTATCGAAACTAAAAATTATAGAGTAATATTGCAGTTCTGCTGATTTTTAAATATACATCATACATACTTTACAAGCAAGTTAAATGGAGATAAACTTGAAGTCATAGAAGATGCAAATGACCTTTCAAAATAAACACAATGTGTTCTGAAACTTTTTGTGACTAATACCATGCATCCGTGATCAATGAACTATGTGGTTTTGAATCAGACGTAGACCATTAGTACTACTATTTGAGCTAAACTTCTGCATGGTTCATAATTTTTAAAGTGTGTAGTTAATATTATGCATGTTATTGTCCTCTTTCTTCCATTCTTACAAGTACTGTGCCCATTTGCAAAACAAAAAGCTAATAATCAGTAATAGTCCTATAAAAGATGTTAACTATGTTTAGTCATTGACTGATCTTGCTCTAACCTTAAAATTTTGTGATTATTGACCTCTGTTGCATTTATTCTAAAACTTAAAAAAAAAAAATTATCTAGCCGTTTTGAATATCAACGTTACCCTGGTGTACTCATTGCTGTATGCATTATTGTTCTCTGTTGCTGTTTTATGCCTTCATATTAGCAAATATGAAATTCTGTGAAAAACAAAAAAAAAAAAGCTTTGATCTTCAAAAAAAAAAAAAGTACCCCCCTTCTGTAGCAGGAAACAAATGGCTTGTTCTTGAGAACTTTCCCATCAAGAATTTAGTATAAGCAAATATACCTGTATCATTTTGATGTTTTTGTTAGTGTTTCCAAACTTAATGTACTTCAAAATCAGAATCATTTCTTTATATTCGTTTTCATATAATTCTCCTGATGCTCTTCATCACACATTAGTGATCAGAAATGAGGTGTAATTCCCCATTCCCTGCCCGCAAGAGCTAAGTAGGTATCTTAATGTAAGTTGAAGGGAGTTCTGCCCCAACTCATGGATTGTGCAAGAATGAACTACTGTTGGGTTTGATTGGTTGTAGATGGATTGTGGTGTGGTGTATTTGAAGGCTATTGAATGCAACTTACAGTGCTTAATAAAAATCTTTATTCTTTTAGTATAAAATACTGTATGCCTTTTTTGTCAAATATTTTTTTAATTAACATGTTGTAAATAAAAGGTTTTTTCCTATGCCCAAATAAAGTGATTGAGTTAGCAGACTGCATGATGTCCTCCCAGAGATGGAGATGGGTAACGCAGCCGCTGTTGGGGATACCGCGCTGGTCGAGCAGTGTGGGTAATCTGATCCTTTCGATTTTACACACCTACTTCTGTGTAGTCTGTCTACAGTTAAATGCAAGGTGGGTGATAAGGTGTGAGTAGGACAGAAGGAACAGGGAGCTGTTTTAAAGAAGAAAAACAAACCCCTGGTGCTCGCAGGGGTTGAAGCAGGAGGTGATGGACAATGCCTGTATCGCGGCCTCATGGGACGAACGATTCCGTGATGTGGGAGTTTCCTCTACATCCCAGGTGATGCCGACATAACGCGAGGAGGTACAGGTGTGTACCGTGGTGCTGGGAAGGCTCTTCTGTCTGGCCCTGGCTGCTGGCTGTCTATCCAAGCATTCAGCTGTTCGGTGCCTGACACGTGTTGTTCAGAGCAGCCCCAAGCGGTGCTGTGCCAGCAGCTCTGCGTGCTCAGTGGTGATGGCAGCGGTGCAGCTGTGTCCTGCCCAGCCAGCCTGAGAGGAGCGGTGGGGCCAGTGTCCCACACTCACCCAGGGCCCCACTGCTGAGTGCTGGCAGGTCGGGTCCCATCCAGCCCCGTGCTGATGCTGTGTGACTCGCCCTGTGTTAGTCTTGCTGCTCAGGAAATGGGACAGAGGCCAGAGGCACCGCTGCCCCTCCTGCCCAGCAGTCTGCATTGCCATAGCCCACCCTGCTCCCTGCCACGGAACAAATGGTATTGATGGAAATAGGTGTGGTGGTTTCACCACTGTGCCAGGTACTGTGACTGTAATGTCTGTGCTCTTGTCCTCAGTGTAGCTGCCAGGGAAAGATCTTTGAGGTCAAAGTGTGACAAGCTTGCCCACACAAGTGTGACTAAAATTAGGCTGTGAAAGCACAGCAAACGACCTCTCATCGGCCCAAACATAAAGTGCTGCATTGACTTTTCTCAGAAATGCAGTGAAGGGGGTGGCTTGCATGATCTGGGGTGCTCAAGTTTCCTTGTGGGAGAGTGGATTTTCTTGGTGACTTGCCTTGAGGGGCTGGAACTCTGGGCAGAAACTGTGCTGGGCCAGGAGGATGAGCCTGGAGGTGTTGATAGATGCTCATGGAGGCAGCAGCAGGGACATCCTGTGGGTATCAGAGCTCCCTGATGGGGAACGTGGCGTTCAAACCTAGGTGCAGTTTTTGCCCTCTGCCCTCAGACACTGTTCAGTGGCAGAGGATTCAGGCAGTGCAGCTGTGGGTGTCGGGGTGAGCAGGGATGGCCAGGCGGGGGGGACTCAGTGATCCTCGGGGGCCTGCCCAAGAGTGGAGGGGCTGCTTGTTTGGAAATGCAAAAAGCTCCAGAAGTGAGTTTTTGTTTCTAAAGCGAAAACTGGTGTGAACAAAGGTGATGGTTTTCAGACCTCTTGGCTTAGATGTGAGCGGTGCCTCGTCGCCCATTATTGAGACAAGCTAAACTGGGGCAGGGGCCGCCGGCGGGGGAAGGTGAGGGGCCGGCCCTGCGGGCCCACAGGCCNCCAGGCTCCTCCCCGGGCTGGCCTCGCTAATCGTTTAACTGGGTTGTTAAGGGCTAACGATGACCTGTGGTGCCACAGTCCATCACTTTTAGTGCTGTCTTACATCCAGTCTCCATAAATGCAGGCAGGCGGGTAATTGCTGACAGAGACGATTTAGGAGCCGGGGTGTCAGCGCAGCGGGACCTATCACGGACATCCCAGGGTGCTTTTCGTTCTCGGTACTCACACGTTAAGTGCAGCGGTGTGTTACGGACAGGAGAAAAGGAGATTTTAGCGATCTGCTGGATGGTGAGCGGCTGGACGCCCCCCTCCCGCCGGCGAGGGCTGCAACCATTTTATTTCCTGCGCTGGGGTTGTGCTCTTGAAGGCGGTTGCGTCGCTGGTTGGCTGCGTCACGGCCGAGGGGGACGTAAGCCTGCCTGAGAGAGCGGCCGCCGCGCTGCCTTCCGGATCCTTGGTGAAAAGTCTTGGAGCGGCAAGTTTGTCAGGGCTGCTGAAAGCCCCACGACCAGGAGAGTCCTGCAGCGGCCTGGGGGGGCTGTGCCACTCCATGAAAGGCACTGGTGCCCCTTCATGAGCCAGGATGGAGCCCTGGTGCCCTGTCGTCACGGCGAGCAGCGGGATGGGTAGTGTGGCCCCTGAGCTGTGGAGAGCTGAATAGTGAGATCCTGGGCGTGTTTTTCAACACAGTCGGTGCTTAAGAGCATAATTCTCCAGACCCGAGGCAGATCACAGCTACCTCAGTGAAAGTCTCTATAATCCTTTTTATTGTGCTGAAAGTCAGTAGAACAACCTGAGCCAAGCCCGGCCGTGCCGTACCGATGGGCAGGAGCGTGTGGGCAATGCACAGACCTGCGGTAAGGTGAGATCACCAGTGTCTCCTGCCCCTCTCCATCCCCACCGGGTTCTGCTGTCCCAGGGAGCCGGCAGGGTTGTGCAGCAGGTTGGAGTGTGGTGGGTCGAAGTGCCAGGTTCTCACTGGTGTACCCCCGCCCTTCCAACCCACCCATGGGTGAATGCTGCAGTGTGTGAGGGGCTGGGGCTGTGCCTGCTGCACGATGGACACCCCAGACACCCTGAACCCTCGCAGTGGGTTGTGCAGGGTTCAGCAGTGCCCATCCCTGTGGTGATGCAATTTAATACAAAGGGAGAAGTGGATTTGTATTAATTATTCCCCAAAAGACCACTGTTTAAAGGAAAACATATTGCTCAGATCTGCCCGATACTTCAGCAAAGCCAGTGGCAGTTTCTGTGTGGAGCAAGTGTGCGATTTCTCCCTGCCTGTGGGTGCAGGAGGTTTTGCTCTGCTCCCCTCTGGACACTGTCCCCAGCCTGGGAGGGTGGTGTCTTTTGGTGACTCTTTTTCCTCCCTATCTGATGAGTTATGGGGGCTGCACCCCCCATTCCTCTGGGCCTGTGTTCCTGCCATCACCACCTGCAAACCTAGAGGGATCTCTCCTCCAAAGCTCACCTGCCACCTGATGCTCGTTCGTACCTCACCCTATACCATGACCTGAGCCACAGGCCCGTGCACTGCTCAGTCTGACGTGTCCCTGTCCCACAGACAGCGGCAGGGCGGGATGCAGCATGTGCAGCACAGCCCAGCTGAGGACAAACCCAGGGCCCGGAGCCGCCGTCATGAATTTTGCCCTGTGACACCACTTGGAGCCAGCGGAGGAGGGGAGCTTCTGAGCCCTTCCCTGGGGACTTTGCCTTCCCACAACAAAGCAACAGGTAAGAGCTAAGTAGCTTGTTTAATACCCAAGCAGAGGATGCTCATGCTGTGAGGAGCTGGTGAGTTTGGGCTGGGAGAGGTTCTGGAAAGCACTGTGGGGTTGAAATCTGTCCTTGGTTTGGTATGTAGGTCTGGGGTCTCACCGGAGTGTTCTGTGAGATAGATGGCTGAAGTGTGCCCTGGTTTCTGGTGGACACCACAACTGTTCAGACCTGGCTAATGTGGTAACTCAAACATGAGTGAAGGGTGAAAGCAAAAGTGCCAGGTATTAGTTGGGCAAGGTCTAGAGGAGCAGGAACGTCATAAATTACTGACAACATTCTGTTTAATTCATAGTGGTTCTGTTGAGGTATTTGTGATATAACACCCAGTGACCTGTTTAAATACATGCTGGTGCTGCTGGTGTGAACAGAAGGTGAAGACATGGGTGACGAGCTAAACTGGCGGAAAGGGGGAAGAAAAGGAAGGAGGACCAGTGAGAGTGCCAGGGATGGGGATGAGATTGGGATGGGCATGAGTGTGGGATGAGAAGAAGCTGGTCAGAAGGATGATCAGTGGCTGCCAAGGGATGGTGTTGGATCTAGATGGCTCCCAGGGGTGCCAGCCCAGAGGTGGTGGGTGCCCAGAGCCTCTCGGAGGGGACAAGGGTGAGGGCAGATACCCTGGTCTGCAGGTCAGGTTCACTGCTGGGCCAGATGTATGGTGATCACACTCGGTCCTCATCTGCCCTTTCAGGTCATGTCTTGGGGAGAAGTCTCAGCAGGTCTGTGGGCAGCAGAGGGTCCTGCCATTTGTCTCCGGCCAGGCTGCGCCACCCCTACAAAGCTCCGTCAAGCACGTCCCCAAGTGTCACTTAGAGTAAACCTCGTCAATGCAGGCGTCCTTTTGCTTTGCATCTAATATTTAATTCCTCTTTATTTATCCTCTGTTTTATAATGGGCTCTCAGCAATTCCATGGAGGAAAGTTACAAATGCTTTGAACTCTCGGTTACTTGGTCAACTTCTGGCTTCCCTGTCTTTGTGCAGACCAAACTTCCTTGGCCCTGACAAAGCACAGTGGGGACAGGGAACATAAATGTGAATTTGACTGGCACGAGCAATGGGCTCACACACATCTTCCTCCTTTGTGGAGTTTCAGATGTGAAAACACGTCCCTGCTCAGACTGCGCCGTGTGAGAGATGGAGACAGAGGGCAGCTCCCGACACCGCAACATGCTCGGGGTGAAAACCAACAAAATCCAGTCCAACTGCCGAGTTATGAAACCTTGTTTACAACTGCTTTAAACGTTTATAGAAAACATTTTACGCGAGGCTCCACGGTGACCACGTTACTTGAATAACTGGGGCCAAAATCCTGGTTTAAAATAGAGCAGTTGGCAGCCTGCACAGACTGGGGGAGCCACGGCAGCTAAGTCAGGGATGATGCCCGGAGCTGCGGAGTGAGCCCGGGAGGAGCCTGGCATTTCTCCCCTCTCAGAAGATGACTTTTCCCCTCATAATGTGGCCACTGAGTTGTGATTCCCAGAGACTGCAGCTGGATCTCTCCCAACAGTTTTCCTACTTGGTGGCTCCGATGGCTGTGATGAGCCTGGCTGGCCTCGCTCCGAGAACCAACCATAAGCCAAAGGATTTATTAACACACATTTTGATAAATATTAACCTTTTTTTTCCCCCCTTTCTTTCTGGCTCTCCGTTCCTGTTATCTGCAGTGCCGTCTGGTGCCTTTGCCCTGGTTTTGACTTTGCGTCAGCGTGTCCGGGGATAACCAGGGAATTCGAGAGGCGGGATCTGGGCTGGCATGAGAGGGATGTGCCGCAGTATCACGTCCTGGGTACAATTTTTAACGTAAGTGACTGTGAGTACCGGCGCTCCAGCCGTTACATTTGCTTGCAGAGCCTGAAGAGGGCTGCCGAGCATAACCCGACTGCACGGTGGGGAGGAGCTGGGCAGACTAGGGGCAGAGGCAGGAGACTGGACATGGATACATGACTTCCTTTGGCTTTTTCCCTTCTTTTCTCCAGGACCTCTACCAAAACTCTTCCTGGGCACCAAGGGACTTCCAGTGCGTATGAAACGCGGTTGCTGAGCAGGAGATGAGGAGGGTGCAATGCCCGTGCTGGGAAGCAGTGTAACTCCCTGAGCATGAGAACCAACTCCAGCCCCGGAGCACCTAACGCGAAGCTGAGCCATGCTGTCCTCACCCCAGACGGCCCCAAGCACGTCAGCTGTGGACCACGATTTCTGCAACTGCACGAGGAGGTCAGCACGTGAGCGGCTCCCACTTGATGCCACCCAACACGGGCGATTGGGACAGCTGTGGGTTAAGAAGAGCAAGGGGTGAACCTTTCAGTGAGCCCGGCGGTCTCAGCAGAGCTCCCTCCACACCAGCCCGGCACGGTGATGCTCCTGCAAGGAGGACCCCAAAAATAACAGCCTTCCCATCGAAGGCTTGGTAAAACGTGAGTCCTTTCACTGCTTCACACCTGTAAAATACAGGCAGAAACCACTTCAGAAATAGTCCTGTGTGCAACATTCACTAAACTGGTGCATCGCTGGGCTCGTCCACAAAGTAAGGTGCCCCCCTGGGAATTTTCTGAGTTACAGGTATTTTCCCTAAAAAATAGAATTAAAAAAATAATTAAAAAACCCAAACCCTAAAATAATGTAAAATAAACCTCTTAAAATTTAAGAGACTGATACATTTTTGTTGACACCTGACAGGATGGTCAAAGCTCAGGTTTTTCTCCATGTTCCCTGCAGAGATTCTGGTGACTGATGATAAGCACAGAATTTTAACTTAAGTCTGATGCTGATGTTGAATGATGTCACTTCTATGTGTCGCGATGGTGTGTGACATTAGATGTTGCATTGAAATATAAGACCAGAGAAGTGAGAAGGTGCAATTAGAGACCGATAAATGCAAACGGCGGTAAGAGTTAGGAATACAAAATAAATCCTTTAACTACACCTTTAAGCTCATTTTCTATGTGAAAGGCCCTTTTAAGCCAGTCTCCTGTTAGCATGTTTAACCACCCTGAGCTGAAAAAGCTGTGTACACCCTCGAGTGCCTTGCTTCAATCTGCACATCTCACAGCTCCTCCTGCATTGGGTTTACTGCGTGTTTGCTGTGGCATCTGAACTATGACTTCAGTGCCACGAGACAATGGCACTCACCCGTTTGTACCAACTGAAACAGGACCAAAAATGGGACAGTACGTTGTGGTGTGAGATCGAAGCAGTCACTGCAACTGGGAAAACTGGTGTCAGAGGGGAAATCTGGAAGGGGACGCATGCTGTTGTCTGCTGACCACTCTCTTGCTGCAGCTCAGTTGTTTCAAGGCTGGTTTCATAGTGGGCTTAAAGAGTAGATATGGTCAAGAGAAGAGCAGTACTTGGTGTACTTCTCTGCAGTAGCATGGAAATAACCAGGGACAATGTGTCTAAAGCTACAGGGCATCATCAAATGGAAGGACCTTGGATGTACCACTGCAGAGGACACCTACAGAAGAACAGCACAGAATGGTAAGACAAACTGGGAAGCTCAAAAACTGATGGTGATGCTTCTCTTCATGCTGACTACCACGCCTAAGCTCTTTCTGAGCACCATGCCAGGGGTGGGACTGAGGGCTTAGTACTGTGAGCCCTCACTGCTCGCAGGGAAGAAACCACCATCGGTGAGACTTCTCCTCCTGGGTCACTGTAGTGCTCCTGGCACATCCACCCTCTCCCGTGAGCTTCAAGACAGCAGCACCTCTCTTCACACAACATAGCTCACAGGTTTTGTGACTGCCATGAGAGTGTTTTCTGGGTGTCAGCCTATGCTGCTCTTTTTTTTTTTTTTTTTTTANCCCTCAACTGATTATTAAGTCCATATTAAAAACTTACTTCAGAATGTCAGTAAAGTTCACTTGATAACGACATCATGTCACCCATCTCAGCGGAGCTCCACCATTCACTCCTCCCCACCAAGAGCAGCCAAGCCCTCTCCTTGCTCAGCTTCCAGACTGAAATACTCATGGAAAAGTCAGGCCAATGCGATGACCTCACCAATTAGTTTCTTGATCTGCTAATCCCTGGCAAGACTGGTAAGATTTCCGAGTTACCAGAGCAGAGCCACCGATCCTTGCGTAGTTTGTTTCTGTGTGGCATCAGCAGAGTTGCCTCCAGCACAATTTATGATGATCCAACTGGTACCCTGTGGTAGGAGGTTTAGCTCATCAGCGGCTGCAGAGGGGATGTGCTGACTCTGTAATTTTCTGGAAGGGGGGCTGTTTCAATGGAGATGCTTGTAGGACTTCAGGAAAGGTGGTGATGATGTAACTTTTCACAGCTTATGCGGGTTTGGTGTGAGCAAAGCCTGTAAAGCTGCTGGGAGAGGGAGACAGGCGCAGAACATGGGGCGGATGAGTCGCTACGCTTCCCAGTGCTCCCATGCTCTTATTAAAATACCGGTTTTACAGTAAGAGGGCAGCAGGCACTCCAGGCCATACTTGCACGTGTTTTGGGTGTGCAGCTGCGTGATACCAAACTTCCCATGGGACCATCCCATACCAAAGGCCATCAAGGCTCTTCTTAAACCTTGAGCTGAGAGGTGCTGGTAGATGCATTTGACGCTGACGAGCATTAAATGGACTTTGTAAAGCTGCGTGCAAACTCTGATCCCAAGCCTTTCCTCTTCATCTTGCTTTACTCCCTAGACTTGCTCTTCTACTTTTTGGTTGAAGCTCTGAGCAATTAAAATCATGACAGATCAATTTAAACTCAAAAGAGGTTTGATTTTGAGAGGACAGGTACTTAGCGCGATGAAAATGGGCCCTTTGTGCATCTGGAGACACTCGAAACGCGTCAGTGAAACCAACCGAGCCACGATTTAAGCTGCAGGCCTATAATCTTCCCCCCGCATCACCACACCTCGAGCTGTGTCAGAAATTTCATAAACATCCACAGTGGACCAGACCGTCCCATTTCTGACTCTACTTCAAAGGTTCCTCTGCCCCCACCCCAGCTGAAAGCCACCTCTGTGGCAGGTAAATTCAGTGGGCGAGGCAAGCCATGTTGACAGTCCCTCTCCAGCTGTCCCACACCGGCTCTACCTGCACTGACAATGGTCTTCTCTTTGGAGAAAAAGAAATCAAGTTATTTAGTCTCTTGAATATTCCCTCTTCTCCACAGGTGATTGCTGAGGATTTTTGCAGACTGATAAAAAAAGGCAGAGAACCCCCCCCCTTGCCCTTTTTCTCTAACATAAATAGCGGATTTCCCCCCCCCCCAAACGAGATGGATTCAAGACACCGACTCCATCACGACTGGAATTAAAATCACATCTCAGTTGGGACACCCTTTGTGAGTGCTTTGCTGGAAGCTCTCACACTTCTCAGGAACGTGTGCCGGTGGCTACCAAATGCCCTTGGGACATAGATCCCCCCAAAAATGCCCCACAGCAGCATCCTCCAGACCACCTCCAGAGTCTCAGTGTCGAGAGGGAGTGAGTTTCTGCATCCTTAACCTTGCTTCAAGCTTGATAGTTTCGCTTTGGCCTCTGATGCTGACCCATCTCCAAAACTGGTGAGTGTGTGTGGGGCTACACGTATTTATGTGCCTGAGCACCCCTTGTGTGTCCCCAGCACCCTTCTACTTCTACAGGGTGCTTCGTGGGTGCGTGGAGCCACTTCTCCCCCTTGGGTGCAGCAGCCCCACTTGCCACTGTGGAAGCCCTGCCACAGGATGAGGCAAGAAACTTTAACAGCAGCGATGCCATTCTTCCAACTAAAAAGGAGGGTGGTTTTTATTATTATTTCATACCGCCACTCAAGCCCCGTTGGGGGCCATATGCCTTACCACCATTCCCACCCAGCCCCCGGCCCGTCAGTGGGACAGCCTGACGCTGGCAGCCCCTTTTCAGCGCACCGGCTCCGTGAGGCTGTGTCCTTACAAGAGGGTTTTGGCTGCTGAGCATCCCCCTGCACCGTGTTTGGGGGAGCTTGAGTGCGAGGGGGGTCCCCACCACAGCACACCCCGCGGGAGATG
>VXBZ01008249.1:0-10707 GCA_013399135.1 Heliornis fulica
GAGCCTCCTCTTCTCCAGAGAACCTCCAGGGGAGGTCAGAATCAGTTAAATCCTTCCCATTTCTTTCAGCAGAGGACTCGGCTAACTCTTTTTTTTTTTCCCCTTTTGCTAAGAGTTTTCATGTCACTTCCTCAGCCTCTCAACATCCAGCTCACTTTCAGCCCTGGGCTCCCTACACCTTCTTGTCTTTGGGGGTGAGGGGTCTGCCCTGCTACTGAGCACATATTGCCAAGTGATCACCTGTAACAGCAAACAGCATCAAGCTCTTACATAAAGTGTTTTACCCACTTAGAGCTGGAAAAGACAGGTTTTTATGTCTCTGTTTTATAGACAGAAAAACTTAAGTTCAAAAAAAAAAGGTCTGCTTGACTTGTCAAAGGTCAATCAGAAAACAGTAACAGAGAGTTTCTTGGGGTCTTACTGACCACAGCTGAGGTGTCTTGGGGTCTTATTTCACATTCAAACAGGTTGCCTCTGTAGCAAGAAGGCAATGCACACAGCATATAGCTAAAGGTCTGAGCGAGCAGCTTTTGTTCAACCACATGATTTTACTTCAGTTGAATTTCACACAACACCGTGCTGCACAGGGGGATGCTGATCAAGGGCTGTATAAATTGAAGTGCTGCTCCACCTACCTAAACACACAAACTGTCAGTCCTTAACATACAAATTGCTATGTGAAGCCAAGAGGATTGCAGTGTGCACGTGCACAGGTCCCAGTTGACAGCTGAGCACAAACACAGCAGATGATGGTGACAAGGCAGTAGCAACAAAGAGATAAAACCATCAGATTTCAAGCTAAGCCTAAAGGCAGCTCTATCAAGTCTTTATAATCAGTGGTGCTGAGTTCCCTAAATTCTAATATTCTAGTCATGATGAGAGAGTGAAAAATAAAATGCTGTCTCTTTGGTGTGCTGCATGGTCCCATGTGCTGCTTAGAACATGCTCTGGCTTCTGTCAGGCAGCAGCTGTCTCCTCTGAACCAGCCAGCAGCAGGTATGCCAGTGCTGCGGTGTGCTGGGACCACAGCTGGCAGAGAGGAAGGGTTTTGCTGGACTTCCTCCTTCTTAGCCTCTTCTCAGGCCAGAAGCTGTACAGACCCAGTGCTTTCCAAGGGAGATGGACCTACTCAGAACTGGTGTAAAACAAGGCTGCTCTCCCCTTTGCCCAGAACAGTGGGCAACCAACTACTCAGTAGTCTACTGCAGGTACGAAATGCCAAATGGAAAATCAGGGTGCTCCAAATAGGTTTCCACAAATAAAATAAACCAAGATAAAAGAAATAAGTCAATGTGTATAAACTCAGATGTCTTCATCCATTTTCCATCTCACCGTTTAATCACAAAAACAAATAGTTGATTTGTATGGCTCCCAACTAAGGGGAGGCAGTCACAGATCAAGTCTTTTGCTTCATTACCAAATTTCCTAGAAAAAGCAGGAAGCAAAGTTATAATCTAATTGTTCTATACGCTGCTGCCAACAATTATATATCCAATATGATAGCTAAATCATTGGGATTTATCTGTCTTATCCAAAAAGATTAGATTAGCTTGTGTTTTCAGCTAAGCAACACTGCTTTTAATTTTCATAGTCCTTTTTGATCCCATTGGTAATTTTACAAAGGATTAAGACACTTTGGTTGGCTAAATTAGTTCCTAGTTCTGGTTACACTGTTATTTCAAAGGAGCAGATTTCCTTCTCGTTCTGGTCCTGTTACCTGCTTGGGGTAACAGAGCTTGCTCATGGGAACTCCCAGGTAAGAAGCCAATATAGATAACCCCAACATCCTTTCCCCAGAGGGGACACACACAGGGTTTAATAGCTTTTTTCTACTCCTTTCCTCTTTACAAGGCCTGACAGTGAGCTTGAGTTTCAACAGCACATGACCCCAGTTGCACCCATACTGCCTGTAAGGGATGAGTTTGATCACAGACCAAAAGTTTTCCCAATCTGTGCCTGAAGGATTAGTTACCACACCCAGCAGGGTGAAAAGGCAACATACAGGCTGTGGAAACATAAAGGAACAAATATAACAGCATAGGCATTCCCACTGAGATTATAATATGCTTCCTTCAAGCTATTAACATAGGACTCGGATCATGACTCAGCCCATTTTTCCCCCTGATCTCCTTCCCCTAAAGCCATGAGTCTAGTTTAAAAGATGTAAATACATACATATGTGCACACTTGAAT
The DNA here is from genome assembly GCA_013399135.1 of Heliornis fulica. Classification (NCBI taxonomy): domain Eukaryota; kingdom Metazoa; phylum Chordata; class Aves; order Gruiformes; family Heliornithidae; genus Heliornis; species Heliornis fulica. The sequence continues at coordinate 2,194 of VXBZ01008249.1, forward strand.
AAATATATATATACAAACACAACATTTTAACTAATAGAGTATCTTCTTTATCTACCATGTTTTAGAAAAATCAAGATTTTCCTTGTGTGTGTTTGGTTCTTTTTTTTTTTAATAAAATATGCATATTCGTCTTGGAAAAAAACCCAAATGAGCAGTTTTGCATAATTGCTTGAATTGAGGAAGTGGAGAAAGCTACTAATTTAGACAAAATACACACTCTACAATAAAAACAATGCTGCATATGGGTTTCTATGCTTTGCTGGACTGGAGCTTAGCCTAACATGCATACAATAAATGTCATGCCTTCAAAATATAAGGAAAACATGGGGGACCAATACTACAGAGTAAAGATATTAAAGGAAATTTTTTGAAGAATCTGGCATTAAGTCAAATTCCAAGGAAGAAATCCTGGCCATGGAAAACTCAGTAAGGGATCTGCCATCACCTGTCCAGCCAGGACTTCACTTTTGCTTTTATGTGTAGTCAGCTTGTTATATTTTTTTATCACTTTTCCAGTCTATCAGTTAAAAAGATAAACTTTTGAACTGCTAGTTCATTCACCTAAGGTAAGAATAAAAGGTTTTCAGTAAAGGGAAATAAAAGTATTAGATAATTACATAAAAATAACGAAAATCATATTAAAATGTAGTTAAAACCAAACCAAAAACTTCAGCATCCTGAAGATCTCTCATTAGGAGGAGTTGGAAGAGAACTAAACTACCCTTCTTGATTATCTTTTTAGTGATAACTATTCATTTTCAAAGCTTAAATCCCTTTTAACACATTTTTTTTTCTCTACTGACCCAACCACTTTAGAGTTTTTTAGTAGTCATTATTTCCCAAAACCACTGCAGCAGTTTTAATCCTTCAGACATGTAAGACTTCACATAAAAGAGCAGAAATGTCCTACAGAAAGCAAACAAGTCACTTTTATAGAAAAGCATCCCTAACTAGATTAAATCTCTGGCTCAAGAAGATGGGTATATAACTATTTAAGTCAACATCCATTTAGACTATATATTAAGCCCTTTTATCACTTGCTGTGGCATAAGAAAGAACGATCTATTATACTATGATTTCTACAGCCTTGTTCTCTGGGAAATAGTTTAAATCCACTTTCCTCCCTGCACCCCTCCCTACATGCTATTTTAAACCCAGTGATGGAGTCACTTCCTCAATGGTTGGCTTGTACAAAACTCAATACACAAAGTTTTTAAAATATAATTTTAAAAGCATTCTTATGCATATGATTCCAAATGAATTTAAGAGTAGTGCCGGTTTATGGAATAATCGAGAATATTTATCTTGATAGCCAGTAGGAGCTTTGATTTTTTATTTAATGTACAGAGCCCTCATACTTCATGTAATTCTTTATAACTGGACTTCTGTATTTTATAAAGTCCTTACGTTTCTAAGACTGAATTCTGGAGAAAAATAGATTTTACTTCCACATATTACAGTCTAGAAACTCGTGTTGACAGGTGGTGTTACTCCAACTTTGAAAATGCTGTATCTTTATCTAGCATACAGATATACTGACCTTTCTGGAACCATCTAGCCTGAAAAATAACTGTATAGGGGTGTTCATCTGAAATTCCAGACTTAGAAAAAATCACATTTGACTTTTTGCCTGAATACTCATAGTAATGAATTTAAGGATGAGAATGTGTATAAGCATTCATAATAGCAGCTCTATAAGAATAAAAGTGAAAATATTCCTTTGATTTTACTAGAGACAATAGGTGTTTGCTTTACTTTGGGAAGAAAAGAAGACACACAAAAGAGTGCATGACCTTCACCATCTTTTGTCAGTGACTAAGCCTGTCATAATCCACACTGTGAACCGGGGCAGTTTTTAAACAGCAGCATTGCTAAGATTTTGCTGAACTCACTGATGCCTGGACTCATTACACTTACTTCACTTTAAAGTTCTAGATGAGCCCCAAGTTTCTGCCTTTGCATCGCCATGACCTTCCAAGAACAATGATTCCTCAGTGCTCAAAGGAAATCAGATGGAAGTCTTCTCACAGGAAATGCCAGGACAGCTCAACATTTTTTCTCTGTGAAGCTAACTAATAAAAGATACAAACATACACCTTCCAAAGAGCCCCATCCACACGCAGTGAACTCAAGCCATGCCACTTGCATTCCCAGCACTTGAGCATCATCTGTTCTGAATCAGAAGGCAACCTCTTAACTTTCACTATGGAGACAATCAAGTCTTTCTTGCAGATATACCGTTCTCCAGTACTTACAGGCAAACATTGTGCTACCATTACAATACTGTCAACTTGTCTGTGTGACCCGGATTTTTAGTTTGGGGATCACACGTCAAACATGAAAACCCAAAGTAGAAACTCTGAAGGATCAAAAACTTGCACTTCCTGAAAAAGGAACTACACTGTCCTGAGAACCCCTAACCTTTTCCTATGATGTCTGTTTCCAAGCCACAAATCATATTAACAGCCAGCGTGGGAGGCGTAGGACTGAATTCCCCGGCACAAATAGGAAACTGTGAGGAGCTGCATGAGAAGAGCATGAGGTGGTGGTCTCTCTTCCCCTTCACCATGCTGACTTGGGCTGGTTCCACTTACTTCAGACACTCACGGAATCACTGAATCACAGGACATTAGAAATTGGAAGGGACCTTGTCTCATCTAGTCCAACCCCCTGCCTGAACAGGATCACCTAGATTAAATGCATCCAGGTGGGATTCAAATGTCTCCAGAGAAGCAGACTCCACAACCTCTCTGGGCAGCCTGGCCCAGTGATCTGCCACCCTCACAATTCATGTCTTGCCTGTGCTACTCCATCTACAGCCCTTTTGTCTGCCTCGTGCTGTAACACAGCATTATAAACAGTTCGCCACAATTTACTGTATTTTTTTAGCAGTTTTATCCTCTTCTATTACATTTTCCCATAACACATCTCCTAGTTTTCTCCATTCTGAGAGTGCACTGAATGAGGGTTACGAAAGCAATCATGAGAACGAGCATAATCAAGCAAAGAAGGCAACTCTTCCTTAAAATCAACATCTACATTTCTACTTTTTAAAAATTCCACAAATAATTGATACGCTGCTTCCCTTTCCACACCTATTTCCTCGGCGCCGTTGCAGCCCTTCAGGGTTCGGCAGCGCGTAGCAGCCGGGCTCGGCAATGGTCCGACACCCAGGACACGGATTCTTTTATTCGTGAGTCTTTGGTCNCTGGCTCCATCCTCCTGACACTCACCCTTTACATATTTACAAACATTAATGAGGTCACCCCTCAGTCTCCTCCAAGCTCAAGAGACCCAGGTCCCTCAGCTTGTCCTCAGAAGGAAGATGTTCCACTCTCTTCATCATCTTGTGGCCCTGCACTGGACTCTTTCAAGGAGTTTTATGTCCTTCTGGAACTGAGGGGCCCAGAACTGGACGTAATACTCCAGGTGAGGTCTCACCAGGGCAGAGTAGAGGGGGAGGAGGACCTCTCTTGACCTACTAGACACCCTCCTTCTAATACACCCCAGGATGCCATTGGCCTTCTTGGCCATGAGGGCACATTGCTGGCTCATGATCATCCTGCTGTCCATCAGGACCCCCAGGTCCCTCTCACCTGCACTACTCTCCAACAGGCCAGTCCCCATACTATCCTGGTCCCTGGGGTTGTTCCTCCCCAGATGCAATACCCTACACTTGCCCTTGTTCAATCTCATTCAATTTCTCCCTGCCCAGCTCTCCAGCCTGTCTAAATCTTGTTGAATGGCAGCAGAACCTTCTGGGGTGTGTCAGCCACCCCTCCCAGCTTTTTGTCATCAGCAAACTTGCTGACTGTGCACTCTATTCCCTCATCCAGGTCATCAACAAATACATTGAACAGTCCTGGACTCAGTACCAGTCCTTGAGGGACTCCCCTCAATTGAGACAAAGAGCTATCTTGGTTCAACTTTCCTCTGCAGCCAACAGAGAGAAGTAGGGAGCTCCTCAAAACAAATCAAAACTTTACATCTCCTAAGTCCTTGCTGCTGCATGACAGGGTAAAATATCCTCTACAAGTGCCACAGGAGTAACACACACACTCCCCATCTCAGCATATGAATACCCCTCCTTTTGTCACAGAATCATAGAATGATTAGGGTTAGAAGCGACTCCCAGAGGTCATCTAGTCCAACCCCTCTGCAAGAAGTAGGGACACCCCCAACTAGATCAGGTTGCTCAGGGCCTCATCCAACCTGGCCTTGAACATCTCCACCACCTCTCTGGGCAACCTGTTCTAGTGCTCTACCACTCTCACAGGAAAGAACTTTTTTCTAATATCCAATCTAAATCTCCCTCCCTCTATTTTAAAACCATCATCCCTTGTCCTGGCACAACAGGCCCTACTGAACAGCCTCTTCCCATCTTTCTTGTAGGCCCCTTGAGGTACTGGAAGACCGCTAGAAGGTCTCCCCAGAGCCTCCTCTTCTCCAGGGTGAACAGCCCCAACTCTCTCAGCCTGTCCTCGTAGGAAAGGTGCTCCAGCCCCTTTATCATCTTTGTGGCCTCCCCTGGACCCTCTCCAAGTGGTCCATGTCCTTCTCATGTTGGGGGTTCCAGACTGGACACAGTACTCCAGGTGAGGTCTCCCAAGCGCAGAGTAGAGGGGGAGAATCCCCTCCCTCGCCCTGCTGGCCACGCTCCTCTTGATGCAGCCCAGGATGCGGTTGGCTGCTGGGCCGCAAGAGCACATTGTCGGCTCATGTTGAGTCTCTCATCCACCATCCACCTTTAAAAGCTTTTGATTTATACTTTCATTCTGACACACCGTAAATCAAAATCTTTTCAGGGTGTGCTGCCCTGGAAGGCATATTTATGCAGCTGATTTTGCCAGTTTAATTGTAGTATTTCACCCACATCCCTCTTGAATCACATCTTCTTCATTACGGACTGTCTCCACTGTTTTGCAGGATGACAAAAGCCAGACTGCAAGTCAGCCATGAGACAGCATTGCACATTTTGCTCTCATCATGGCTTATTCCATAATGTGAAGGTGGAGCAGGTGATGTGTCTATTTTAAGGAAATGAGAGTTCGGTGCTGGCTATATTACAGATTCCCCATAAGGAAACAGGGCTCAGAGGAATAGAGGAGACATTGGAGAATTAATCACACTGCTCCTTCCTGATGAGAATACAAAACTCTACTATTATCTGACTTCAGGTAGGAAGCCCTGGGATTTGCTACACAAGAGATTTGGGGGGGTTGAAGAGAATAGCTCAGGGATAGAGAGCCTCAAGTTAAAGAAAGAAAATTATACTGTTTGAAAGCCTCAGCAGGGGCAAGACAAAAGCCCCTGCAGCAAACACTGAGTCAGTTACTGGTATCTCAGGCAAGATTTTAATAACCTCAAATCTCAAGAAAGAAAATTTTGTAAGAAACAGTTTGAGGTACATTTCAGTTCTGTGAGGACATGAAGGAAAATTTAAAGGAGGATCTCCATGGGAACCTTCTTTCCACAGAGCAGTATGACCCTCCGCACTCTCCTGCCTCAGGACCTCTCTCTGGGGAACCTCTTTCCTGGTGAGCCAGAAGGTGCTGGCTCAGATTGGAGAGGAAGAAGATGCATCTGGCATTGTGAGCAGTATGGCATAAGAATGACAGAGTTACATCATTTGGTGAGGAGAGACTATGAGTGTCTTTGCATGAGAAGATTTTTGAGCCACAGTGTCGTACCTGTGACCGCACACAGGCTGACATGGTTGCAACAGGATAAACAAGGACAGTTGTGCCACCACAGAGGATCAGAGACCAGCAGTCCTGCCCACTTTAGTGGATGGGAAGGAAACATGGGGAGAAAGAAAACTGTGGGAAAGTAGTTGACTGGCCTGGCTGGTGGTCCTTTCCTAGAATCATGGGACTATTTCATAGCCAACTGTGGTGTTAGAGGCACTGCCCCAGCCGCTGGGCTCAGCTAGATTGCCCACCGCCAAGTGATTCCTGAATGCACACCCGGATGCCCACTTTCTATAGGGCTCTTAACAATGGCTGAAACAAACTCTGGAGTGTTTAGTCACACAGAGAACTGGGGATCACCTGAACCCACCACCACTCACCTTTGTCAAAACCCACAGGCCAGATCATTATCTGTCCCAGATGAGATTGTTGTGCTAAAAACTTCCAAAGTCCCAACCTCCCAAAGTGCTTCCTGGTCCCTATAACAGCATTACTTCAGGTTTGTAAATTAGCAAATGTACATAAACATGATATTCAAAATAGACTTTCTTAAAACTAGGCCTCAGAGATTGTTTTATCCTGCAAAAGAAGTTATTATCAGCTGCCCTTAACACCTTGCATTACATCCTCCTCAATTCTGCTTGTTGCTCTTTAATCTGGGCTCTAGCCCATGTTATTGCTCTATGAAAGCAAATTCACCTCTTACATGAGGGTATAAGTATGTAGTTGTATCCCAAGGGGAAGCACAGAAAGACAAAAAGCAAGATATTCTAGTGAGCACAAAAGTTGATGAACCTTTCGTGACTTAAATTAGATATAAAGGCTACATGTATGTATCTCACTTGGAAACAGCAGCACAGTCACAAAGGGACTGACCTCTTCTTTGCTCTCATTATGACACCATGAAAAAAAAATCAGAATCATATGGATACACTGAGAACACAAGGACATGACCTGCAGTCCTGCAGTTCCAAACAGCCATGACTCAACTTCCTGCGCTCGAAGGAGAGTCAGAACAAAAGCATCTTGGAGTCATTTTTCTGAAGTTAGAGAGAACCAGTTAGAAGTTTATTGCAATTCTCGGAGGTGAACGAGATGTATATGGCTCCAGGTCTGACCTGATTAGGTGAATTCTCAGGAACCTGAGCACTCCAAGAGCTAGTGAAGAGGCAGCAAATGATCTGAGTGCATGCTGCCAGGAAGCTCTGAACACATGCTTGTGTGCTCGTTCACTTATCCCCTCACAACAAAAACCATTATGCTGTTTTAAAATAGAGGGAGGGAGATTTAGATTGGATATTAGGAAAAAACTCTTTCCTGTGAGAGTGGTGGAGCACTGGAACAGGTTGCCCAAGGAGGGGGTGGATGCCCCATCCCTGGAGAAGTTCAAGACCAGGTTGGATGAGGCCCTGAGCAAGCTGATCTAGTTGGGGGTGTCCCTGCTTCTTGCAGGGGGATTGGACTAGATGACCTCTGGGAGTCGCTTCTAACCCTAATCATTCTATGATTCTATGATTCTATGAATCTGTGTACCTCAATGGCCCAAAAAGAAGAACTTGTGACCAGACATCAGATTAAAAGAAATGTTTAGCAAATAATTTTGCTAATTTTGGGCGGAGGAACTTGCCACAGTTCATATTCAGCCCAACTCCTCTTTCCCCTTCAGTTCCCTAAGCAAATTTCTCTTTTTTTTTATTCCTGCTTTGCATTTCTATTTTAAAACCAGAAACAATTGCTTGACAAATGATTTCTCAACCTGTTATGAAAAATATTATAACAAATTCTATTCAAGAAAATGTTCTTTTGAGTAACTGTCTTGTTGAAAAGAAGTCAATGAGAAAGAAAATATTAACTCCACACATACATGCCTCTTTCCCAGAATAGAAAAATGAAATAGATAGAAAATTCCTGTAGTCCAGAAAATCATATACTGCATGGCAAAGTAAACTCACACTACTACCCTCAGTTTCTGAGCTATGTAAATTCTTCAGGTTGAACAGGGTGATCTTGGAATGGTCAGTGGCAATGAGCACTACCACACAACAACAACAACAACAACAACAACAACAACAACAACAACAAAAGAGATCTAGAGAAAAATGGGTAATTTGGAGTTTTGGGTAACCATTTTATTCATCATCCAATTGAGCCAGTTATTGTCATCTCCTAGACTCCATGAATGACACTAGGTCATCCATGGGCTGGCTCAAAACCTCTCCAAGTCAGAGACTGCCCTTCTATTAACTCCTATGCCCATAGATGCTCTGCACTGAGCTACACAAAGGCCCCATCCAGCCAAGTAAGCACATACTTAACTTGTAGCACGATCATAGTCCCTTCAAACTCCCAGGATTACCCCCCTGCTTAAACACTTGTTTATGATGTGCTTTGCTTGGCTCATTCACCAGAATTTCAATAGCACTGCTCCAGAAATTAATTTGGCTCAACTTTAATGAGATGCTTCAGATATTTGAAGATGCCTAGCACAGAATTTAGCACTGTTTTTACTGCAACAGCATGTATAGAATATTTGTCTTAAAAACTTCCTGGTGGAGGATAGGAAAAAGTTTGTCTCTACCTAAAGTGATAAAAAGTTAATCATTATGATCATGTTTGAAATAACGTGAATTTCTAAGCAGGACTTAAAGGTGGCAAGTGCATATCTATATCTAAAAGTTACAATAGAATATATTCTTTCTTTCTTTCTTTCTTTCTTTCTTTCTTTCTTTCTTTCTTTCTTTCTTTCTTTCTTTCTTTCTTTCTTTCTTTCTTTCTTTCTTTCTTTCTTCCTTTCCTTTCCTTTCGTTTCCTTTCGTTTCCTTTC